>BRZM01000003.1:2436274-2449201 GCA_033238685.1 Lates japonicus
GATTCAGTTTCATGGTGACCCACAGCCACTACTGTGGTGCTGGATGGTAGACACTGGACATCATGACAATGTTGAAAAGATTGTACATTAATAATTTATAATAATAAGTAAAGAAATACAGAAAACAAACTGAAACATATATTAATACATTTATAAAATAAATAAATAATCTCAAAATATAGGATCTTTTCTATATAATGCATCTATACTTTTGCACATAATCATACTTTTGACAACTTTAGTTCCCTAAAAATAGTTGAGAAGGTCACACGGCAGTTTCACAGAATTGTTGAAACACACTTTGTCTTAGTTTGTTCCTGTTACTCTCAGAAACTACAGCACTGTGAACTTTTGTGTGATTACAGACAGCTATCAAACTAGAATAACAGGTTACAGCATAAATTAGAAAGGAATTTAACACATTGTTGTGTGTGTATTTCATGACAGAATGACTAGCACGTTAGACATGCCAGACACTGCAGTTTATAAATAGAGGTGCAGAGTTGTTGCTTCAGATAAGGTGACCAGCTGACAGACACCTCTGCCCCATTGTCTGCAAACAATTTTTTTTCTTTTTCTTTTTTTTTTTACTTTTAGCTCTCATAGCTGATGTCAGACCTTACCTGACAGTATGACGACCAGCAGTATCTGCAACCAGTGTAGGTCTCTGACATGAGAGCCTGGTTTCTTCATTCTGTAACATAACAAATAAAATAATTCAAACCCCTTTAACTGACCCACATGGTGTCTGGTTTAAGCTTCGTTGCAGTGGCATTTGGCACTTTTTATATGTGCTGCCATACAACAGTAGAAGAACAAAGTGTGAATGAGTCATACATAAAACTTGAGGAACACCTCTTCCCATCACACCTGTGCTAATGAATGCTTTTTCCTGTAATTACAGGTCTTTATGTGTTTAACTTCTATTCTGTTCATTTTGTCAATTATCCATATCTTTTAATGTCCTGAAGAAATGAACAATGCCAAAGGTCAAACACTTGAATGCATTCCTATTCAGACACACCTTTGAGTAAAATCAGAGTACAAAACAACAGAACAAACACATCACCTTTATCACAACCATGGGAACTGCAAATACTAATATATAGAGTAATAAATGCTGTACACTATAGACGCACATTGTGAACAAATGGTGACTGTTTGCTTGGGCCTGAGCTTTTCAGAGGTGTTGACGTCTGTTATGAAGCTGTGCTGTTATCACACATTAAATGACAAGGTATGGTACCTTGTCATTTAATGTGGTGGTATTAGACTTGCATTTACATCTCTCTAAACTTTCATAATTTAGTTATATATGTTTATTTAAAAGTCAGAGCGTACGCTTAATAATGGGGATTGATTCTACAAATAAAAAGTGAATTTCATTTATTATACCTAAACAGGTATATATCGATGTCAATCAATCTACCTACCCGATATTATGAGATATAGTGGCACAGCAGTGTAAGTAAGGTACAGGTAATGCTGGGCTTTATGAGTGAATTGATAAGAATAAGAATTAAAAGCTCTACTCAGTGACGGGAAACTCTTGGCTAATAAAACAACAGCTGAATTCCTTTCAACTCCTGACAGGTTAAGAACAAGTCATGGGTGATATCCAAAACTGACAGTAATTGTCCATCAAATCCAGATGTCTCATGTCATATAAAGTTATAATCTAACATCAGCAGCATAAATCCATCAATCCATCTGAACATCATTGTACCACCACACTGTTGCTGGTTCATCAGGTGCATCCTCTTTTATATTTTTAGAAATATTATCCAGTTTTGTTAACACCTGACACTTGACAAATAAACAGAACATGCCCAGACGCAGCCAAAATTAGCTAGGGAAATAATCCTGAGCCATATCAGAACAGGCTGTGACTTCTGAGGAGACATGACACAACACACATCAACACCACCACCATCACCACAACTTTACCTGGCAGAAGGGGCAAACATGTGCCGGCATGAAGATGCCCTAGAACAAATATGGCAAGCTTTCATGACTTTGTCTTCATTTTCATTAGGCATAGCTTCCCTGGGGTAAAATCCAATCTTGGAAACAAACATTAGATGAGCATTTTCTTCTCCTAACAGTCACGAACCTGACTGTTGTTGGCAGGCTGTTGTGTAAGTTCACTGTGACTCTCTCATGCAGGTCAATAGCTGACAGATGTGGCACGCCCCTGAGACGTCAACCTCAATAGGTGGACATTGCGTACATCCACTTTACCTTGAGCAAGCCTCACTCAACAACTGTGCACCTCCTGAACAGGAAATTATTTGATTTTACACCTGATCAGAAAAGGCCCAGTGTACTCTGCTGTCATCATTAAAAATGAGTCTACACCACTAACTTAACTTTTGGAGGGAAGAGATTTATCTTTTTCTCTTTTCATTTGCCAGGAAAGATACGCCTCAGGGTGTGACCTAACCCTGTGAGTGTTCTCAATGAGAGACATGACTGTAAACAAGGGTTTCCAGGGTAACACTACAGAGTTTAAAAAAAGAATCCTGGCACTGAGATATTTGCTATTGCGTCAGAAGAAGTCACACTCCAGCGGCATTGTGTCTGTGTCATGTCATGCACCTGCTTTTCAGGACTATGAAAAGGAGGAGCTTGCTTGCTACACACTGCCTTGTCTATTTCCTTCATTGCTGTGGATCTCAAACCTTGATGTAACCAGGCAAACACAACATCAAATACAGCTACACCCAAAAGAGTGAGTACATTCACCTGGGGGTGAATGTACTCACTAAGAACATAATGATCAAATGTAATGATAAAACATATCAATCACATCCAACCTATTTTAGGATAAATGCAAAATAGATTTCCATCAAAAAACCTCCTGGCATCAGAGGTGAGTCAGTGGAGAGGGGGGTGGGATCCAGAGTTTCATCCATGACAGCTTGGTAACTGTCTTGTTTTTATGCACTATAGCAGCTTATACCTTATTGTATGATTGTACCAAATAGATTTGATTATTTTCAGTTACCTGTAAATATGATAAAGTCAGAAACAACATGAAACAAACATGAAAGCTGCAGTTTTCTAGCCGTACACCAGGGGGATACCCACAATTCATTCCAGCACAGGACTGGCAGATGAAGTGGACAATGTGGCTTTGCCCTTCTGCTTGATATGAGATGTGAAATGCTGATTGTCTTTATCTGTTTATCTGTCTGTTTATCTTTCGGCTGCTAATCCTTGTCCATGATGTTGTAGTCATATACTCCATCTGTTACAGCAGCTTCAGCAAAACAGATCACTTTGTCCAATTACATCCTACACATCAGTATTTTATGGCTCTAAAATGGTCCAGGTGTTTGCAGACATTGTTGGGGGCGTCAGTGTGACTTGAAGAAATACATTACATAGTAGTCTGATTATTGGTGATAGTGGAGTGGATGGCACCACACAGTGGAGGAGTGTAAGAACAGCAATCTTATCATCATGCAACTCGCAGAGGCCCCAGAGAGAAATAGTTCCTAAAAATGAGCCCTGGTAAAACCAGCTCTTTGTTTGTTGTAAAGGCACTATATGGAAGAATTTGAAGCAATTTGCATTAAGTAATTGATTTTTTTATTGTCAGTGTGTGAGGACATTGCAACATGACATAAATAATTAGCCATTCCCCGACTGCTTATAACACCCTGTAGATTTGTACGTATGGAACTTGGGTCGAGTTTTCAGGATGCTCACTTCCGAGTGCCTTGCCACAATAAAAGTCTCTCTTCTGCGCCACCATAGCAACGGCAGTGTACTATCGGTTACTTCGGAATGGAGTTGACCGCCGATATGAAATGACGCCCCCCCCCCCCCCCCCCCCCCCCAAAAAAAAAGACAGAAAACTTTATCTCATGAAGCCTGGTTGGCCAAACGGGGGAAACAAGGGTCAATATTGGCGTGGCAAAAATGAATCATGGTGGAACCTTCGTTCGGGTTTGGGGATCAAAACCGAGCTGGCTTTCCTATCGGACAGGTGAGCTAACACATTAATGCAATGGTTGTGAAATTTATTGTGATACTGTGGTTTTAGCAGGATAATTCTTTCTAACGTTAGCTTGCCTGCTAACGTGGACAGATCGGTAGCCACGACTGTGTTGAGTGAATAACGTCTTCTTATACATTCAAACTTCCGGGTCTGATCTGGCTGGTAAATTGTTTTTGAATTTCTCCATACAAAACTTTTAACTCCTCCAACTCTTTGCATGGATTTAACAAACAACATTTTACATGTTAATTAGTTAGCCAGGCTAGCCGTTTCCCCTGCTTCCAGTCTTCATGCTTAACTAAGCTAAGCTAAACACCTTGAGTCTGTAGCTAAATATTTAGCATATAGCCTAGACGTAGACATAAAAGTGGTATCAGTCCTCTATTCTGTCAAGAGACTAAATAAGTCTATTTTTTATTAGAAATTTTCTATAGTAATCTTCTGATGAGAAATAATGATTGTCCACTGAGCCACAGAGTGAACTGGACTCTGGCCATGTTTCATCAGTTTTCCACTGCAAGCATTCATCTCATTATCAATCAATCACCTCTGATGAATCTGACATCCTGCTGGCTTCATGCATCACAGCAAAATGTTACGCAACCAAGTATAGCTGACTTTATGTCATATAATCCCCTCTCCCCATATTTTCTCCTACTTTCCAATTCTCATTGACAAATGACTGTTTTTCATAAATTAGTTTAAAATGTGGTCTGTTTTGTATTATATTGAAGGTAATTGTGAGCACAGGGTTTTGAGTATATTGGACGAATTTGAATTTGAACGTGATATTGAAATGTAATCACCGTTGTCCACCGAGGCATTCATAGAGTGAGCAATACCAAACGTTAATTAATAAAAAATCTTATCACATACCCCTAGTTTAGGGTTAAAAGCCCCACACAACCAGCTCATGAAAGCTTGCATCCTGATTCACAGCAACAAGCAAAGTGATAAGTAGCTGCTGAACATAATAGAGCTTTTAGCAGCTTAAGAACTAAACATTTCCCTCAGGAGTTGATAAAGACTAAACACACAACTAAAAGACTAAATATTGGACATTCGCCAGGTGGCCATGAACATGACTCCAAATCGGTGCTAATGTTGCCCTGCATCTGCTGGATGTGTGAGTAGGCCAAGTTTGCCAAACCAAATTACAGTGAAAGCTGATACAACAGTGTATCAGTGTTGTTTTTGTTATATCTTCTGCTGCTCCCAAGTGGCCAAAAAATTAGAGCAGGGTCTTGGAAATGTGAACATCTAAGATCACAACTGTGCAAATGATCATGTGAAATCAATAGCTCCAGATTGCCTACTAAATGGACCTTATAGTGAAATTATTTTCTAACTCTTGTTTTCAAGGTTAAGAATAAACTTCCATATCTGCCACATCTGCTAATTAGTCTTCCTTAAATTCTGTATTCTCCTATATGTGCAATCTTTTTGGTCAGTTTCTTGTTTATCTTGTTTTTAGGGACTGCAGATAAAAATTATCCGTGTGCTTAAATCTGGCACATATTACTTAAATGTGCTGCCTATGATAAAAAGAAAAAATGTTTACATTCACACATATCTTTAAGAGCATACATTTATTTTTCAAGACATTGTACACACAATTATACAATTTGATGTTGTGTGTCTAATCACACAATAAAATAAAATCCTAAAAATGTAAATATATTTATTTGATTAAAACTTTTTCTCTTATAAAACAGGCATGCCAAAAACACACATAACATCCTCAAAAATGTCTGTCAACAGCTGAGCTTGGATTTTCTCCAAGTTACAACTGAACACATGCAAGATATCTATGCTCAACAGCGGACATTGTGCAAACTTGAGGTTGTATCCCATAGTGGTACAGAGTATTGTAAGTTAGTTCATTGCAGCCTGTGTTACACTGTATAATGGTGAAAATAGTCAAGAAAGAATAATGTTTATTCTGCTGCATAGTTAATGTACTATGCATACATACTCCAGTAAATGATGTTGAAGAGCAGGTAAGCCAGAGGAAATATGACTCTGGAGTAAGAGTCGATCATGTAGCTGTTGCTCATTATGAAGCTGAGGTTTTGTTTTAAAGGGTGCTTGCGGCGTAGCCTGGTGCCTTCTGTGGGTGCAGAGACGGTAGAGTTTCGCGACTGGGTGTTCCTCTCTGTATTTGGGGTGCTAGAGACCTCTGGGAAAGGCGTCAGGTCGATGTCATTGTCATGGAAACAGCCATCAAAGACCATAGCCTGGGTGGCATTGAAGGAGGAGGGGATCTGCAGCGACAGAGGGAGGAGATGAGAGTTAGGCCTTGAGGTCAGCAAAGAAATTATTTTCGGTGGGTCAAACAAGTCATATGAGATTTAAGAAATCATAAGAGGCCACAGAAAACTGAATATGAATGACCTTTGCCCCTTTGAGCTTCTTCATCTCCTCCACTGTGGTGAAATAGTTGACAGCGGCGTACTCGATGACCGAGAGGAAGACAAACAGGAAGCTTGCCCACAAATAGATGTCTACGGCTTTGACGTAAGACACCTGTGGCATAGAGGCTGAGACACCAGTGATGATGGTGGACATTGTCAGAACCGTGGTGATGCCTGAAGCAAACATCATGAGTATTAAAATATTGCCTCATAAATAACATCCATTATTTGGTTGGATTAGGCTATATACTACACTTATGATTAGAAACATCACCACTCTAGTGCACTGGTGAAATTAGTCCAATCATGAAAGTTTCTGATGTTGCTTAAAAACCCCTCCACATAAATATAACCACACTACTTGCAGTTATTCAGTATTACTCTCATGGCTGCTAAATGCAAAGCTTTGTGTGCACCCTGCCAAGAAATAGTACCATTAAAAATCCCCTGTAAAACTACAAATTATCATTTGTACACTTTGGTTTAAACAAATGAGATACAACACATTGATCTGTGAGCTTTAGAGGTGTTGGTAGGCATCTTCTGTTATGTTTGGACAGAACCAGGCTAACTGTTTCCCCTTGTTTTCAGTCTTTGTGCTAAGTTAACTGGCTGCTGGCTGCTTCTTCATATTTAGCATGCAGACAAGAGACAGGAGGTAATCTTCTCATCTAACTCTCAGTGTGAAAGGGTGTTTCTTAAAATGTGGAATAATACAGAAAATCTTAGTGTGGTGACATTTTTGTACTAATTCATTGTTTTGTTTGACAAAATCAGTCGCACAGAATTGTGTATAATATGAAATGTGCGCTTTTTGTGTAAGTGGCTGCATGCTAAACATGTTAAACACACGGTCTCAGTACCCAGAGAGACACGGGCAGGTACGGCCCTCCTGTCTATCCAGAAAGACACCCAGGACAACATCACCATCAGCATGGTGGGAAAGTACGTCTGAAGCATGAAGAAGAAGATATGCCTCCTGAGAATGAAGTTTATGTAGAGCCGATTGTACCAACCTGAAAAAGAGATAAATAGACAGAAGGTGGAAGTGGGTAGTAGGACATAATAACAGAGTGGCAGCAGAAAACAAGATAATCGCTCTGGGAAATGTTGCGAAGAAAACAACACCTGCACAGGATTGTGAAAGTTTTAATAATCTAAGAAAGTACAAGACGGACCTACAGAGAAAACCTAGAACTCAGATGTGAAAGTAATTATTTTCTTGGGGGTAAATCAGTCTAGAGCTGAAGTTATATAACAGCCTCTTAGAGCAGATCGGTCCTCACAAGATTATTTCACACTGAGAAGAAAATCTCCCTGGCCTCTTTTATCTTTCTTTCTCACACTGAAAATGTGACATCAGAAGCAGGCAGGGTTTCAAAAAGTGGGCTTGGAAGTCAGTCAGACAACTCTGAAATGCTTAAATCAGAATCAATATTATGTTACATTTTAATACTGTAAATAAAAAGGCACATGATGATTTTCTTGCATATGATCTTGAATAGTAAAAAAAAAAAGGGAAGAGCATTTGAATTGTATTTTGTTAGGGCATCTTTTTTTTTTTTAAACTGTCTCTCACAGAGAGGATATTTTGATATTTTACAATATTCACAAAGACGCAGGCATTCACAGTTTGTTCAGTCTCTGAAGCTTCAGTCGTTTTCAAAGGAAAACATTATTATTTAAAGGAATATTTCAAAATTTTGTGTTTCTAAGGTGTTGGATTTTGTTACCTGTAGACAGCCTGGCTAGCTGTTTCCCCCTTCTTCTGCCCTTTATGCTAAGCTAAGCTAATGGGCTGTTGGCTTCATATTGAACAGAGAGTTGTGAGAGTGGTATCGCTCTTCTCATTTAACGCTCAGGAAGAAAATAAGATTATTTTCTCAAAATGGAAAACAACTAAAAATAAACTATTCATCATTATACTGCTCTCACTGTTTCCTGTAGTTAACAGCAGATGTGAAGGTGAAGAAAATATAATACTGTATATAGGCATAAGCATCTCAAACCTTTCCTTTTAAGAAAAACAGCAGTGTTTTATTGTGGTGTATGTGATTTGATAAAAACAGGAGCTCTCTGGTTGTCCCCAAACTGGGCACAGCTCAGAGAGCCCCATAGCTCCAACCTCCACATACCAGTACTGCTGTAGAAGGCAAGCCCAAAGGAAGGCTGGAAGTCTTCAATAAAAAACTGAGAGAGCACGATCTCGTCAGTCCTTAATGAATCGTTCCCGTTCTTCCAGTAGAGCATGAGGTCATTCTCATTGTAAGCATCTTCAAGAGAGGAGAGAGGGGAGGTGGGTGGGAGGTCGGGAAAGGGGAGTGGGGGTGGGATGACACCTTCATATGTTGCCTCTCTTAGAAGAGTCATGGATGCTATTCTCAGGGGAGAGGAGAGAGCGCACAGAAATGGGACTCTCAACTCTCCTCTGGGATCAGGACCCATGTTTTATTTTATTCAATGTGAGACACAGAGACAGAGAGAGAGAGAGAGATATAAAGGGAGAGAGAGGCAGGCCAGAAAGACAAAAGAATCCCCCAAACTCTACACTGAAAGTAATCCTGACTCTATCATCAGTTATGACTAACTTCAGGTTTGGTGCAGAACAGAATGAAAAAATAATCCCTGGTAAATCCTGCATCAGAAAGACAGACATGTATAATGGACAGAGATTGACCTGATTGAGGATTATGACTTATTTACTCTATGCAAAGAGAAGATGGTGATGTTTACTGTGTGTTTATGAAGTACAGTATGGTAATGCATTGTGAGCTGTAATATGCAGTGTGTGTTTCTGCGGCATCAGTATAATGCTCAAAGATGATGTTTTCAACCAGCAACATGGATACTGATTAAATATTTAATAGGCTAAAAGCTATCTTAAGCCAACGCCTTTGAATTACAAAACAGTGCATTAAATGTTGTGTAACATGTTTACCAGCAAAACATATCAAGCAAGCAAATGATTTAAAGTCGGTTTCTGTACACATTTTACATTATTTCTCTGAAAACTACACTGGATATTCTATCAGGCATTCACAAGCAGCAATGTCCCAACTGTAGTTTAATACTCACAGCTCTCCAGCTCCAGAGAGCAATTCTGTGTGTCCAGAGGGAAACTACTGAAGTCCATTGAGCAAAGTGCAGTCACAGTGATCCTAAAACACAGCTTAGAGTTAAAGAAACACCCACATAAATCAACCATTATTTAGCATCAGCAATTATGTTCACAGAAAATTTTGTATCTGTATTAGTATAGCTGCGTAGATTAACTTTGGTTAGTTGGCTGTCAGACACGGTATAAAACAAAACTGGATTGATTTTTAACAGTTTGGATGCTGATGGTGAGCTCATCAGTTCATTCACTAATTGCTTCTGCGCCTGACAGGGTCTGTGTCAGGGATGACGCCATATTGTCGACATCTGTGCCTGAAATGGATATGATGAATGTAGGCTGAAAGCTTACAGGCCACCTTCTCATATTTCCTGTCAGGCTCTGCAGTAAGCATCCAGTGGGTTGTTTTTATATCATGATTCACATCCTTTTCAAAATATTTTAATTATTGATAACATTAAAATAATGACTCATTGAATTAGCTTCATACCCACGTGCAGTTAAAACGAGTCTATGTAACCTTTGACAGTGGATACGACACACATAGCTTAATTCATATGCAATAAAACACGCTCCTATTCATTTAATCTGGACCTGGTCTGGTATGACCAGTAGCTTGTGGTGGTCAGTGTTAACAAACTTTAGCCAGATGCTGTGCAACTGACATAAATGAATACACTTGTTGACTTTACTGCTTTTTTGCTTTTGTTGCTGTTACACTACACTGTAACGTCATACAATGATATCTTTGAAGCAGGTGACTAAAGATGTCAATATGCTATTAATCTGTAGCCAACTTTGTAAAAACCCTAAAGAAAAAGCTAATTAACATGTGTTTCCAGCCACTTCTGCCCTCTATGTTTCCATTGCACTTATGGATACATCAATTTTTACACCTCGGGCCAAGCTAAAACCATCCTTGAGATGTTTAATTGAACTGTAATTGAAAATGTGAATGGATGGAGTCACACTTTTGTGGAAGCAGTGGCACCTATTCATCCAAAGCTTCATGGTCTCACTTTAATAGTTTCTATCTTGAGTTATGAGTAAAGTAAAAGAAAGTATTTCTCTTTTACCTGACACTGTAAAGGATGTTGCCATCAGGGTAAACTCTCAGCATGATGTTCTCCATGGTTGTGTCATGGATAAAAGAGCGTTTAGAGTGAACGAAGAACACGTCAGGAACCCAAATTTTCTTCACGAGACGTGCGTCGAAGGTACGACTCTTGTTGTTGCTGGAAGGGAAGGCCAGGCGATCGTCTTGCCAGTAGTGCCTCAGGTACAAAGTCATGGTGAAGTCCTGGGGAAATAAAACACTGTTGCTCAACATCCACAGAGAAAAGGAGATATTGTGTATTGGCTAACTACAGAAATCCTAGAGGCACATACCATGTTTACTTCAGAGATGCTGTCAATGCTCTCCACCTGGACGTCAATGCCGACGGGAATGGCTGAACCTGCAAAAGGTCAAACGTAATGGATCAGCTTTAAGCAACAGTTGGGTCACATCTTCCATAAATCATCTGTCTGCACATCTGCCAGAGATTATGCATGTGTAAATCCCACTGCTGAGCTATAAGACATAAGCCACATCTTACAGACCACAAAGACAAAAGGTTGGATGAGAGAGATGACCCCTGAAATCATGCTGGTTTGTAAGCATGACTCAGCTTAGAGTTAAGTGCATATCGTCTCTAAATGATACTGAATACAGCATCGCTTCAAGAGAATTACACACAACTGACAGATAATGGTTAACACACAACACCTTGGGTAAAGCAGTGATCCTCATCCTCTGCAAGTTTTTGCTCTGTCAGGAAGCGCAGATAAGATGCTACAAAATACTGGAAGGGTTTTGAAATATTTGTCATCTCAAAGCTGTAATCAGCTTTTCATTTTCAGGATGAGCTTTAAGTATCAAAACAGGGAACTATTTCAGAGAAACTGCATAAATTGAATGATTTGAGAAGGTGACTAATTGTACTGCTGTCAAAATCTGAAACTAAATCACCTTATGAGATCATATAGGCTTTATTTACGTAATTTTACCAGCACTTGTGTGGCTGCTAACGTCAGGGTACAGGCTAAGTGTTGGCAAAACACCAACAAATCCTTTCAAAATTAGACTTTTGCAGACAGGCAAGAGATCCAAAGCTGATTTTATCGTATTTGTGAAATCTGGCCTATGGGAATAACTGGCTCACTACAACAACCTGCATGGATATAACATCAGTTGTGTTACATAGCTGACATCTGATGTAGGTTAACAAAACACCCATTCATTTATTAGTTTAGGCTCTGTAACTGTCTGTTTCAGTAAGAATGTGAAGCACTCCCAGCAAGATAAACAATCGCTGATGCTAACATTGGCATTTTAGTTCACGTGACCAGGAGTAAACTTACACAAATACTGGAGGAAAACGCAAATTCAGCCAGGACACAAGACAGGGTTTTTCTTGCTATATATGGCAATGTTGCCTGCTGAAGAGCCTGCCCACTGAAACACTGCAACAAAGAGATTCAACTTGAACTGCAAGCTTATATATGTGTTATATACACTTGTGTTATATATGTGTTGCAGTTTGCATGGATAAACCCAAATATTTGCTCGGGAAATTGAAATGTTAACAATGCTAAGTTAAATGCTACCATATTGTGCTGACACATTAATATTCAATGCTGTTTATACCAAGTGCAATGGTCCTTATGTCATCGTCCAGTAGCAGAATACTGTCAACATATGATGTGTACTATAAACATCCCGTTCCCTCTGTGCCATTATCTAATGAAGGTAAGCACTCAGAGCCATCAGTCTATGATTACAATAGAGTAGTCAAGTGGGAGGGATTATATCGGGCAGCTAAGGTTACAGTATGTTACTGAGTCTCTTTCAACTCAGTGATGGACATGAAACTCACCAGTAGCAACAACCAGTGGCACTTGAAAGAGTGAGTGCAGTGAAAAAAAATCACTACATACAATGTTAAGGAGAGAGATCAACTACAAGGAGTGCAGAAGTACTAAACAGTCCAACCATGTTTTCATGCTGAGCAAGAATTACATTCAACTCTCCAACTCCACTGACTCTATAATTTTTTCCCTCTGTGATTAGGAGGTCATGTTTTCTCCCATGTCTGTTGGTTTGTTTGTCTGTTTGTTTATTTGTCAGCAGGATTACGCAAAAAACACTGAAACGATTTGCAACAAACTTGGTGGAGGGATGGGGCATGGGCCAGGAAAGAACCCATTACATTTTGGTGCACTCAACTTGAATGCCACTCTAATTTCTCTATTATTCTCTATTATACCCTAGACTCTATTATTCTAAACACAATGTGATGTTAGACAAGTAAATGAAAAGTATTCACAGCAGCAGTAGCACCTTTATTGAC
>BRZM01000003.1:2449211-2778643 GCA_033238685.1 Lates japonicus
AAATACTTTGGAAAGCATAAATTCAGCCAGGACACAAGACAGGGTTTTTCTTGTTATATATGGCAATGTTGCCTGCTGAAGAGCCTGCCCACTGAAACACTGCAACAAAGAGATTCAACTTGAACTGCAAGCTTATATATGTGTTATATACACTTGTGTTATATATGTGTTGCAGTTTGCATGGATAAACGCAAATATTTGCTCGGGAAATTGAAATGTTAACAATGCTAAGTTAAATGCTACCATATTGTGCTGACACATTAATATTCAATGCTGTTTATACCAAGTGCAATGGTCCTTATGTCATAGTCCAGTAGCAGAATACTGTCAACATATGATGTGTACTATAAACATCCCGTTCCCTCTGTGCCATTATCTAATGAAGGTAAGCACTCAGAGCCATCAGTCTATGATTACAATAGAGTAGTCAAGTGGGAGGGATTATATCGGGCAGCTAAGGTTACAGTATGTTACTGAGTCTCTTTCAACTCAGTGATGGACATGAAACTCACCAGTAGCAACAACCAGTGGCACTTGAAAGAGTGAGTGCAGTGAAAAAAAATCACTACATACAATGTTAAGGAGAGAGATCAACTACAAGGAGTGCAGAAGTACTAAACAGTCCAACCATGTTTTCATGCTGAGCAAGAATTACATTCAACTCTCCAACTCCACTGACTCTATAATTTTTTCCCTCTGTGATTAGGAGGTCATGTTTTCTCCCATGTCTGTTGGTTTGTTTGTCTGTTTGTTTATTTGTCAGCAGGATTACGCAAAAAACACTGAAACGATTTGCAACAAACTTGGTGGAGGGATGGGGCATGGGCCAGGAAAGAACCCATTACATTTTGGTGCACTCAACTTGAATGCCACTCTAATTTCTCTATTATTCTCTATTATACCCTAGACTCTATTATTCTAAACACAATGTGATGTTAGACAAGTAAATGAAAAGTATTCACAGCAGCAGTAGCACCTTTATTGACTGGTGTGCATCTAGAATGAGAGGTGCTTAGAGTTCATAAATGTGCAAAAAGAAAACACATACCAGCACACAAGAAATAAAGGACACTTTCCTGATTTTGTAAGACCTTATTGTTTGCAAAGAAAACAAAGACATGTGAGTTGACACAGCCATACAGGAAGTCTATTACAGTCATGCCGACAGGTCACAGGGCAACTATGGGTGTTTTCTCTAATGGTTTTTGTACGTGAATACGTATTTGCTGTGTTTCTGAAAAACTGGTCATATGGAAAACTGCGAAGCTTGTCATACATGGATTTGCAATACATATTCTACAGCATTAGTTATGGAAATTGAAAGTGAAAACTCTACGCATGAGTTGGTAGATTATGACAAAACGTAGGTCTTATAGCAGTGTGTTGAATATCCTCTAACACCAGGCTTTTTCTCTTGCTTTCCCCCCCTAACAGAATTTGGTACGCAGTTCAGATTATTTTATCTGTACTACTGTCTGCAGTCATTGTCTCACACCACAGACAATCTAGGTCACTAAGGGTTTTTTTTGGGAGGCGTAATACCAAAGACAGCACAGTAACCCACATTAACCTTACTGAGTTGCCAGGGAGGCACATGGTTATTAAAAAATACCAGGACAAAATTACATATGAACAAACAAAATGAAGAAGTAAAATTGAATTGATAGTTGGATGGATGAGGTGTGTGTTTTACCTCCAAAGCCCGGCCGCATCGCAAAGTCATGGTCCTCAATCCGAAGCAGCTGCTCAGATTTAATTAGCAGAGACTTGGTGCTGTCCAGCTTTTTCATCTTAAGATCCACCCGCCTGAGAACAAACAACAGCTTGCATAAAAACTCTGCCTCTATCTTTCTCTTTCCAACACAGACACATACTTGAAACAGAGCTGACATCTGGTCGAGGGAGTTAGTGATGGTTAATTGGACTTTTAGCACTCGGATTAAATCCAGAGGCCTTGGTCTGATGAGAGTTCTTTTACTTTCAGTGTATTGATGTTGATCTAACACGTTTGGAACTGGGTTGAAGATATTGTGCGCCCTATCTTGTGTCTTTCTTGTGAACTGCACCTGACTTTTTAATTTTTTTTGCACTAAGAGGCCCATCTGCCTTTACTGTCTTCCAAAGAAATCTTCATGAAGTGGTTAATGTAAACCAAATTGAGCCTTCTGGGAGATGTAAATAACTTTATCTTATCATTCAGCAACAGTCAACACCAAATCACTGAGTAATATCTACATTACCTCTCACCTCACACGATCCTATGACCTGCCCTTAACTTGATCCACTGCGACATTAATGGAAAGCATCATGATTAATTACGCAACCATATTTGTGATGACATTGTAAAGCAGCATACAGTTTAAAATCCTCCCATAAATATAGGTGCCAGGTATCAAAAGGTTTTAACAGCAGAAGCAGCTCTATCAAAATGCAACAAAGCAACAAGTCATACAAGAAATCCCGCTTTCTTGCTCACCCTCCTCCATGCTTTTGTTTGGTGTTCTCTCCTACGTACATATCCTTGTGTCTCCTCTTGTTTGGGAAGTGGCTGCTGTTGAGCTGGGTGACAGGCCACAACCAGGCCAAGCACATCAGTCTGAGGGCCAGGAGGGCCACTCTCATGGTTGAGCAGGGGCTGGAAAGACGAGAGGAACCAGAGCGTTCCTCCCCAACCGCGTCAGTGTCTTAACCAGGGAATGCCACAGCTGCCCCTATCCTCTACTGGTACGTCCATCTCCCAGCAGCGCTCATTCTGCCCCGCCACGCCAAGCATTATCCTGCTCCCTCATCTCCTGTAACATGGTTGAACATCAGTCGAGATATCCAGCGCTTAACTCACAGTGCACAGGCTTCCCCCCTGGCTGAGTTTGCTTGTCACTGTGCCATCCCCTCTGCTTACGTCTCCTGACACAACATGTTCCTCCAGCTTCCCACCATCCCCACCCTCTGATTTAAAACCAAATATCAATTTATTCCTATAATGACAAAGGAATACCATTAATTCCTCTCTAATCTTCTTATCTGTGGTTGGTGAAATCTTTCAGTAACCTACAAACTGGAGGCAGCAGTGGGCGGGGAGGCAGAGGTGGAGGGGAGGGAGAGGGGGGATAATACAGCCAGCAGTTTCATCATCATTCTGACCAGATAAAAATAAAAAGCCTGTAGCCTACTTTTACTCATTGCAGGATTTTCCCTCGAGTTGCACACTGTGGTGGTGGGAGGATGTAAATGATCCCATCGAGAGGAAGCAGATGCAACCATATGTCTGGGTCACATCTGCAAACGTTGCACTTATGGCCCCTGAGCAGATATCACTGGCAGCACAGGATAAAATTGTCAAACAGAGGCTTTGAACTGTTTTCCCTCATCAAATATTAGAAAGAAGAAACAAAAATGTTGTCAGTGTTAGTTTTTGTATAGATGTAACTATGCCTAAAACATCATTCACAACACGGAGTCACAAAACTGCACCACCCTTTGTTTTAACCCTCCTCCTGCACCTTTTCCAGCATAGTGGTTTAGATTTTGTTTGAAGATGTATTATGGACAAAATAGAAGCAAAATACAAAATAAATACACTGTTGAATTGATTCTAAAACAAAAGGTGAACATTAAAACATCTTGAGAGTAGCATTTGTTGCAGATCTATTTTAATAATGAATTTAGTAGTTCCCCTATTATGACGTCTTTGCCAAACTGTAGATTTAAATGCTTATGATTATACTGTACTGCAGTCTCCTCGCTGTCACATCCAGTCAAACACACTAGGCTATCCTCTTCTGAATGACAGCAGTGTGGCAGCTTCTCTGTGGTTATTAAAGGAGGGAAAAACTTTCCTCACCCAGGCTGTTGGTCCCTGTTCATATGTAAATGTCTTGTGTTGACTGGTGCTTCTCAAAGATTAAATCAGGATTTAAGAAGCTGTTTCAAAAATTCAAGGAAGACAAACACCGATCCCTGTGAATCTACTTTACTTGGTGTAAGTTAGAGGTTGAATTCAATTTCTCTGTCTCTGTCATACAGAACATTAATATTTGTGTATTTTGTACTTCAAAACTTAATGTCTCTTTCAAAGTTTCATAGTTTATTGATACCAAGCTAACACAATGAAATATTAGGTTTATTTGTTTATTTTTCTTGGTGTTGGTCTAAATGCTAAGAAAAGAGTACATTTAACATCTGTACCATGACATCACCAGTAAGCTGTCCACATACACAGTAGAACTGCAGCATAATGTATATTGGTATACATTCAACATGACAGATTTTTCATTTGCTAATGGTCTGTGTGTCCATATGATGTATTGCATATTAGATACAGTAAATTATTCTTTATCACTTATTAAATGAAGGGAAAGTAAACTGCTGTGATGGGAACTCTTAATAATTCAAGTCTTTTGCAATCTAAAATTGAAGAAATGATGAGGTAATGCAGTAGGTTTATAGAAACAAGCATGTTTAATGCTGCTGTATTTGATATCAGGAGAGAATGAAAACCTGTAATGGAGAAGGAGAAACTTGCTCACACTCAATGATAAAATCAAAACATGGACTGCTGACTCCACCCTAGCGGCATGGTCCCTTTAATCTGGGATTTAAGTTGATTGAGGGCAGACATGAGCAATGCCATCTTAAAGAATCACACACGTGGACCTCAGTACACTCGCACATGTGACCCCCACAGCTGCCGGACAGCAGGCGGCCATTCACATGTGGAAGTGACATTTCATCTTCTGCCCTCTAGAGGTCGTCATCTCTCCAACAACTACATGGTGTATTTTTGTTAATGAACAGCCATGTTTAAAGCAACATGCCTCGTGTTACTGCCAAAATATCAAAACTATCACCACAGATATATTCCAAACTTTTTATTCTTTTAAATGAGAAAGATTTTTCTCCGGCATTAATGAAATTGTATTTGTGCTCTAAATCACTAATACCATCATATCCATCCATTGTCTATACTCTCTGTAATACCTACATGCTGGGTCACGTGGGAATGAGGTCACTTCCAGCTGTCACTGAACAAAAAGAAAACATCTGTATATAAAACAAAAGGGCAATTCACTCCTGTTTGAGACAAAGTTTAATGATATCAAACATTATGAAAGCTACATTTGTTTTTCACAATGGATTTTTGTACAAGTGCGAAATACTTTTAGGTTTTCATAAAAGCCATGGTATGTTGTCTTATTTAATTTATGTCACGCAGTTAAATGTTTTCCTTTGCTGTCTTCCCCCCTGCTGTTTTCCCCCCTGCTGAGCAAATTTCTTTCTGTCATTATGAGAACATGTGATTTGTTGGAGTGCCTCTTTTCGAGATATGTACTCATTTTGTTGATATAAAGAACATTAGGTGTTATATGTGTTTTCTGCAAACTGTTTCAGTGCTGGTGTTGGTTGCGGTGGAGCATTCACAAGGAGCACGGTTAAACTTTTACCTTCCTGGTTAATTAGTCAGTGTTTCATTAGTGTTAGGAAGGATGTAAAGTGGAATCGCACAGACACACTTCACTGCACACCTGCGTGCTTTCACACACATGCATGCCAAATACAGTTATAGGATTAGCACCTCAGCGCAGGCCGCCTGACATGGCAGACACACATGGACTCATGATCGTACTTCTTGTTTTCTTGGAGAAATTGTTACTGACAGACTCAAAAGGTATTGTAACGTATTGTGTGACGTCTGCTCATTATGTTCATAGATAAGCAGTTTGTTCTGACAATTTAATGGCTGAGATTCATGTTAGCCACTGATGTGTAATATCCACTTACCGTAAGAAATTAATTTTGGTATCATTATCACCGGTGAGCTAATTTTAACTTTGCAAAGTTAGAGTTAGAGTTCGAGTAATACTTGAGAGAACACCTGAATACCAATGTGGGGAAAACTTTCTATTGCAAGGGATTGTTTGCAAAGACCTGACAGTGGACAAGGTTTTGTCCCACTGAAAAATCTGTTTATAGTTAGAAAAGGTGCTCATTGTGGTAGTTTCTAGGTTACCTTAAAAGTATATTAATGGACAGTAAGTATTTCACCATCACCATGTGGCACCATCAATATACTGATGATACTTATGCTCATAAGGACGAGGCAGGCAACAACAGCAATAGTCCTACAGTAAATTAGAAAAGTAACTGCTCTTTGTCACCACCACTTTAAAAGGTGAACTCATCCTCTGAGCATTTTGTGAAACTTTATCACTCCCATGTCATTCACAATATGTCAAAAATGATTTTACAGCTCAGTAACTCATGTAACATCACGTGTGTTTTCTTTAAGTGTCAGTGTGTGTTGAAGAATGACACAGAGCTTTAAAACAGTTACAGCTGTCACAAACAACTTTGGTTTGCCTTCATATCTCCCCATGAGGAGCAACCACAGCTGCACCGTGTCCTCAGCACCCTGTGAGTGTTACCCAGCTGTAACAGTTGCACACATCTGGGGTGGGGGGTGGGGGTGGGGGTGGGGGTGGGGGGGTTACGGAGAGCACGCATTCGGGGTAAAGTGTGACTCTGTTGAAAAAATCTTTACTCTGGTAAAATAAGCAGCTCAGATGTTTATTAGACAACGAAATCAGTTGAGCTCTTTTGTCAGAAGATTGTGCAGCTGCTGTTGTGACATATCAGAAAGTGCTGCATCAAAAGAATGGTGGAATGTGGATGGATATGGTTTATACCAATGAAACTCAATCAAAGTTATATACGTAATAGTTCCAGCTTTTGGAATTAATTACAGGCTCTTGAAAAATGTAAACCAAACTTAAAAAAACAAAACAAAACAAGAAACAGGGGAAAAAATGCCTGTAATATTATTTTATTAATGTGTTCTACAGGAAAATGACAGCGAAACAGATGGTCAGATGTTGATGCATACCTTAATTTTAATCAGTACAACTCTAAATTGTTAAGTTATTATGACAAATATATGCAATGCTCTTGAATCTTGACAGTAGTTTTACTATCTCAAAGTCATTTTACCAGATGCCAACATCACCTGTATCATCCATGATGACTGCATCCTGCCCTGCAGCTTCAGACCCACGGGCACTGTGGTGATCCACTGGTACAAGCAGCAAATCCCCGTTCACAGCTACTACTACAACAAGGATCAGTTTGGACTCCAGAATAAGCACTTCAGTGGAAGGACTTGCTTGTTCAACTCGCACATCCCTCACGGCAATGCCTCCCTGCTCCTCAGGAGGGTAAAAGTTCAAGACAGGGGCAGGTACAAGTGTTACACGAGCACAAGAAAGGGCAACCAGGAGATCTTTATCAACCTGGAGGTGAAAGGTCAGTGCAGTGTTACAGCATTACAGTCAATAGATCTGATATTTTGTGCTTTTCACTAACTTTCAGAGTTGTTTTTGGCTTTCTTCTTTGGTCTAAAATTGATGATTTAAGCATGATGAAGCTTTGAGTAGTAGAAGTGTCTCCATTCATAAATTACCTTCAAGGTCGTGACAACAAGGTGGAACATTTGGCAACTCTTTTTTCCACTCCTGCTCAGCAAGCAGCCTGGCTTTTGCTTGTGTCTTAATGGCAAAGCATTTGGGAAGCAAAACAGCGCCTTAACTGCTAATGGTTAATTGTCATGTTATCCTACAGAAATGCATTTGTTATACACTTGGTTTCCAGTTTATTAGGCACAGGCAACAGCACTGTAAAAGAATCTGGCTTATATGAAGCTTATAATCTTCAGTTTTTGTCCAAACAGCTTTAGAGAGGCATTGATTCAATTTTCTGGTCATTTTGGAGGATGCATTTTGTGGTGCTGTTGAACTGTAATGCAACTGAGTGTTGTTGTTTTGTTTTTTTTTTAAGGACAGGAAGGACATTTTGTTCATTACTGAAATGTTCTGGCATGAGGAAGGGAACTAGAACCTCTACCAAATGAGCGTTGCATTAAATGAGAGATTTATAGGATTGTTGTATTTTAGCAGAATTTCTAACAAATCCTTAGAGGAGACGAAGGCCAAAAACATCCACGTAAAATGGGAGTGTAAAAAGAGTTTGATTTGAGAACAGGACACTGTGAGGTCCATGTGCAGGTAACAGTCCAGTTTTCAAAATAAAAGCTTATTTCATCAATTGTGTGCTCTCTCTGCATGCAGTCTGCAGTAGCACAGCTCATGTTAGCTGTCTGCCCTAGTAACCTACAGTATCGCCAGTGGACTGGGGCGTTAAAGTGCAGCAGAAAAGCACCATCTGCAGGAGATTTGTTTGAAAGAGCCCCTGTGCTAAAGGCCAGCACTGCTACAGAGGCTGTAGCTTACAGTAAACTGACTGAGACAGGGTACATACTGTACCACTGTGTGTGAGTGAGAGAATTAGATGCACAAATCCCTCATGACCTGACTGTTTCTGGTGCCCTGTTCACTTCAAAACTCATGGCAATAATATATCTGGTGCCAGTGCCACAAATTTTATCATATGCCCTTTAAATACTCACACTGTTCTGTGTTTCTTCCAGCTCTCATCCAGTCAGTGAACATGGAGATGACTGATGAGACAGTCACCTGCTCCTCTCACAACATCTACCCCATCCCTCAGGTAACATGGGCCACAGATCCCCCGACTGCCCAGGGAGCTCTAGAAAACCAAACCACAATCAAAACCACGGACCACAAGGGTCTTTTCACAGTGGAGAGCACGCTGAAGATTCTGGATAACCTCTCCAACCATACCTACTTCTGCTCTTTCATATCGGCAGACAAGACCCAGGTGTGGACCGCCTCTTGGAAAAACCAAGGTACATTTTAGTTATGAAATGATGTGGTTTTCATAGGGAGGGTGATTTCTGATAAATAAAAAGCAATAAATATGTGTGTAAACCATCTCTCAGAGGATATAACACAGGAAGAGGGTCATGCACTGTCCATCTCGTGCATCGCTCCGCGTGGTCTCCAGAATTTCTCCCTCACCTGGACCTTCACCTCATCCAGCGAGCCCACAGTTATCTCGAGGTACGACAGCAGAACCAGGCACACCTTTAACCTGTGGGAGGGCCAAGCTGAACCGAACCAGGACCTGCTCCTGCTGGGAGATGGATCTCTCCTGCTTCACAAACCAGACAGTGAGGAGCACTCCGGGACGTACACCTGCACCTTCTCAGGCCTGCAGAGCAGACACATTGTTCAAACCAAAGTGAACATCACTGTTGCATCAATAAGTGAGTGTTAGATTGTTGTGTTTCCTGGCAGATGTAATCTTTGTAGAAAATATAAGCAGTTCGCTGAAAGAAATGTGGCATGTTTGCTCTGCAGGTGTGGATGAGCGGAGTGTACAGAGGTCATGGTGGAGCACTGCAGCGTCTGCAGCCTTCGTCTTGCTCACCGTCATTGTAGCTCTTCCTCAGTGTGTAAGGCAAAGAGGTATGTGTGTGAGATAATCAGTCAGTGAGGTTTTCAAATCTTTTTAAAGGAAGTAAAACTTCCAGTTGTAGCTATGAGACATAATTCCATGGTTCACAGCTGTACAGTAAATCTTTGAATGCTAATTAGCAATGGACAATCATGATGATTTATGGAGGATAGAAATTTCTGTTACCCAAGAAAGAACTGTACAAGATCTGAAGTGAGTCAGACTCATGAATATTTGCAGTGATTATGTTTCTGCTGCAGGATCTACAGGCAAAGGCAAAATGCTATCAAGATTTTGGATAGTTTGTAATTTGAGTTTGTTGGCAACTCCATAGTGTGCTTTAGAATTATGGAAATTTAAGTCACAAAGACTTTGTTCAGAAGAGCAAAGATTCAGAGTGGTGCAAGTGACTTGCAAAAAAATAATAATCTAAATGGTAGAAAATCTATTTAGTTGGAAATCCAGGAAGAATTAGAAGTGCAACAGTTGAGTGCTTTATAAAATAACCACAGGGTGGCACTGTCCATGGCAACAATTTCTCAAGTCCTTGCTCAACCTTTTAACCACATTTCATGGATATCTTACTGATTTCATTATAATTTTGTGTTGTTTTTTCCTCTTTACTGTCCTAGCAGTGGAGACCAGTACTGCTTCACATAGATGCAATGGAGCTGGGTATGTTGAAGATGGACTTCACAAAGCTCCAAACACTGTTGCTTCATACATAGTCACACAAAACGGAGTTGAATGCAACAGACTACAACTACAGTTTGAAGCACAGGATGAACAGGCAGGCAGTTCGCCAAAAACAACAGAAAACTGTACTGTGGCTTTACCACTAGATACTAACGTAGAACAAGAAGAAAAACCAGAGGGACCACCTGCGGAGGGAAATGATGGGTTGCTATCCAAAAGTGTGGAGAGGGATGGATTTGGAAACACTGAGCCGTGCTCTCATATACCTTGAACGTATGCACCGTGTTATTAAAATATCTGGCAACAAGCAGTGGAGGATAATCCACAGAAACATATCAGCTACCTCTCACAGAGAAACCCATCCAGACCAGACAGATTTAACTTGGTAGAGTTCATTGAGAGCAAATGTGCCGAAAAATGTCTTCTACATTGATATACAGTACCTGTGTAGTATACTGTAAACATCTCACTCTGAAGTCTCTCTGCTTTAAGAATAAAAAAGACAAACTTATTGCAAAATCATCAGTACTGTGATCACATTTGCCTTTTTTAATTTTTATTTATTTTTTGCTTGTTTTTTGCTTGTTTTTCTGTTGTTTTTTGTTTTTACAGACAGCGATGGACAGATGGACTTTCTGCTGTCTAACATCTTAATCATTCAGGGTTTATACTAGGGTTCTATAATGGTTAACACACACAGACTGATTAGAGAAGTAAGCAAACATGCAGCTTTATTTCAGAGTGTATGAATATGTCTCTGTGGAGTTGCCTGTGACTTCTCTGTGCTGTTGTTAGTTTGCTTGCTGTGGTTAAATAACCCACCATAAAACTACAAGAGATCTGTGTGGACAATGGCTTCAAGTTACAAACATGACACTGCCCAGATGTGTCCGAACAACTGCCTACATCACACCACAGCCATATAATTACAGGCTCAGTGGAATAACAAAGAATTAAACATCTTGTTAAGTGGTTTCCAGTGAAGCTTAAGCCAATTTTCAAATTAAACTGGTCATCTAGATAAACGCTGCACACAGCTGTGATGTGGGTTAAGTTTTCTTTATGGTGATGGACTGTGGGGGTGACCTCACGAAATGGCTCTGGATCCGGCTCATTTTGTCATTAGCGGTCACAGGTGCTGCTCCGGGTGAATACACATCTTTCAGTTTAAGCATTTCAGGTGTGTGAAGGTTGAGATAAGACTTTTTGAGACTCTGTGTCACTGAGGCAAAAGAGAGACCACAAGCATCCGAGTGTAGTCAAGACAACAACATGGTGAAATATTCACAAAGTTCCTCTGTCTTTAAAGGAAAGTCAGATAAATGAGAGAGAACAAAGTGAAAGACAAGTTGACGAGGCCAGAGTCTAGTTTGAGGAAAAGAAACATAAATGATCCAGATTTAACACCAAAGCTTTCCTATCAACTTCAGCCTCTTGTGATTGGGGGAGACACTTGAGAGTTTTTAACGCTGTGACTCAGACCTCCCGACAATTACCAGAGTTGATCGCACACCCCTGGTCCCACAATCTGACACCAATTTTTTTTTTCCTCCATCATTCTCCCCTCTTCCCTACATTTTCCACCATCTCCGCTCAGAATCTCTCCACACATGGTTTCAGTCTATAGCTTTATAAAAAAAATGCACACACACGCAACACAACTGTTCGCAGTGATTGTTGGCGCAGTAACTTTAAAATCTTACCTCTTTACTTTTTTAACCACCTTTGGACAGGAAGTAGGAGTAACATTCCTGCGCTCTGTGACAATTAATTTTTTGTGTTGGCAATAAATTTAAAGTGTCCCAGTTTTCAAATGAGAGAGCCTCCTGAGATTTATATGTGTCATTTGATTTTCCTGAAAGTGTAAAGAATGAAAGGGAGAGAGGCAGACAGATGTGTGCGTGTGTGTGTGCGTGTGTGTGTGTGTTTTTATGACAAAGACCCCGACTCTGTGTCTGGAAGTAATCATCTCGTCCAGGCTGCGATCCATAGCCCCCTCCCTATGACGTAATTGGAGTTTTTTTTTTTGCATGAAGGTTCAGGATTTTTCAGTGGGAAATCAAGGGATTTTTCCAAAGTAACTTTTCATTCATTCTACTCTCTTGACTTCCTTCTTCAGCTTGTACATTTTATTTACTCATCATATACCAAGATGTTAAATGCTATGATCCGTTTTGAAACAAAATGTTAGATCAGACCATGAACAGATCAATGGATATGTTGCTCCATGTTGCAGTATGTGTGTAATGTCTCTGACTGTATAGGGCTTTTTACTCTGTTGCCTTCACAGTAAAGAGGGGGAGTGAGGTTGGCTCTGTTTCAAACACACAGGGATGGATGGGGCCTCCTCCCGCCTCCACATACTGCTGAAACAACAATCTAAGAGTCAACATTTTTTTTTACAACTTTGAGCAATAATGCCTACTCTGGCTTTTTCTTGTGGGAAGGCCCCTCTGTGTGAAAACAAGGCTATGTCTAGTTTTTCTGTGAACAAATTGACCAGACACACAGAAAACTGTTTGCACAGAGAAAGCAGATCTGGTTTATTAAGCAAGTTAAAAACTGGAGATGAGACACTGTGCAAACCCCATTGCTTGAATATGATATAATGATAACATGATACTGTAGCTTATTGATTATTGTGAGGTCAGAGGTCAGAATCAGCTGCTCGAGGAAAAACAAATCTCTGGAGCTAGAGAGGATTTAACACTATGAAAACACCTATAGTTAAAGTGAGCGGGGTGACAATCCTTCGTTCATTCCTTCATTTCTTGCCTTTTTCTTCCCTCTTTACATAATAGCAATTCTCTACCTAACCAGAGAGGGGCAGCAACCGCTCCTGATCCTGAAAAGTAAATACACACACACACACACACACACACACTCCCTCTCTGTCCTGTGGGGAGGAGGGGGAGGAGGAGGAGGACAGTCTGAGCAGCAGTAAGAGTGGAGGTGGGTGGGGAGGGGGTCTCCTGCCCGATCCTTTGTCATGGGAAGACTTTACTCTGCAGTTTATACAGAGGGAGCGGACCTGAGCTTCACAGACGACAGACACATGCCAGAAACCTCCGGAAACAACTATGTGACTGGGAAAGAAAACAAAAGGTTAGTCGCTTTGTTGTTACGGTAAAAGTCGATTTCAGACAGTTCCTTAATATCCTGCTCGGTACAAACAGTGATGCTCCAGGAGGGGGAACAAAAAAAAAAAAAAGACACGGCTGTGTTTCGTTTAACTCACACCACTGTGTTGGTCTAAGCAGCAGCAGTTAGACTGAGGTGTGAGTACACTGTTTAAGAATTAAATACACTGATGCTGACAAATGCAGAGCTGCAAACACGTGCATGAATTTACAAAAAAATCCAGAAAAATGACCTGAGTTGACTTAAGTGTAAATGTATCAAACTGTTTCACAAAAAACGTGCAAAAAGTTGTCATATTGGCTTTTTGGGCTCCAAGGTGGTGATGACAGTCAACAGCAAGTCTTCACACTGTTGATCATAACCCCATATGTATGTTTGTGTGCGCAGTGTGTGTGTAAATGTATGAGGCTCAGTGATTTTAGAGCTGAAATTATTAGTAGCTAATAATATAAATGTTGGAGTCACAAACATAATGTGAATGTTTGCTGCTTTTCTGTGTTCTCATATATCACTGTAAACTGAATATTTGGTTGTGGACTGTTGGTCAGAGAAAGCAAGACATTTGGAGACATCACTTTGTGAAATCTGGACAGGTCTTTAAAAAAAAAAAGTTTCTGGGGTTTTATACACCAAACAACTGATCAAGAAAGTAATCAGGAGGTTAATCCAAAATGAGAATAGTTGTTTGTTGCAACACTAATTGATTTTCCTTTTCAAACATCTGTGATTTGCTTTGTGTGTGTGTGTTTTTTTTAAAATCTTATCATTGAAATAATCTTCATGTTTGTCTGGACACTGAGTGAGACTTGTAAGGCAACGACTGTTTGAGCCTTTTGCAATGTGAAATATTTGCACAGTGTTAACACATGTTAGATTAAACTTATCAGTGGCCATTCCTCACACTGTTTACATCTCCCTGTGTGTTTATGATCTACACCACCCTGCCGGCCTGTAGTCTGGGTGATGCAGTAAAAAACTCTTGCTCCTGACGTGAGCCTGGGTTTTTTTTTTCTTTCCCCCCTTTTTTCAGGAGGTCTGGAGAATGAACTCATGCTGATTGATTGTGTGACTGTGTAAAAGGATACCCTACTTCCTGTAGGCCCTCTCTCCAGACAGCAGGACCAGAAAATCTTGGATCAGCCATCTCTGTCTTTCTCTGCGGTGTATGTGTATGTGTGTGTGTGTGTGTGTGCTGTGCTGTCTGTGGATTCAGGAAACTGTAACGTCCGCCTTTTAAAATCTCCCTATTGAATCACTGGAACCAATAATATCAGTCAGTATGATTTTACTGAGTTATGACCTTACGTGTTGGGACTTGAAGATGTATTTCTTAGTTTTATTTGATGTATTTATTTCTTTTAGCTTTCTTTTTTTTCTAGAAGGGAGACTTTCTTTTTCTGCTGCTGGCCTCTCAACATCTTCAGTGGAAAAAAAGGGGGTTGAAGGCTGCTAGCTCTGTTTTTATAGTCAGTAATTCTGTTGATTATCTCTTTGATAAGTTGATTAATAATTCACTCAATTAAATATCAAAAAGATGTCCTCTAAAGTGTCCAGAGTCAAAAATGATGTCTTAAAATGTCCATTTTAAATTACATATTGTAAAAAGGAAGCTGTAACCTGCAAATATTTGGTATTTTACTTAATTCAATCTCCAGTAAATGGACTAATAATTGTGGCATGAACTGCAGGACATGTCGGGTCCTCCAGCAGTCGCGGTCCAGGTTTAACCAGTCTGAACCTCTAATTTTGGCTGCTGCCTCAATGAGTCTGGGGCTCTGAGGGAATACTTTCGAGGGCTGGTCATAGGTTTGGGGCTAAAAGATCGATTAAGGCGCAGAGTGCTGCTTTTCAGACTCTGGTTTTTATTGGTAACACAGAGCCAGACATAAAAACTTTCCTCTGGATCTGTTTTCCTACTCAGTCTTTTAGGAAAGTTTTTTTTCCCCCCCTTTCCATTTAAATATGCACATCTGAAATATCTGCTTGAATTGAGGCATTGTTGTGTCATGTTTTTTTTGAAGGACAAGTTGAGGGACCACAAGGCATGGATTCAACTTCCTGTAGCGTCTTCATAGCTTTTGGTTCCAGACTGAAAGATGTTACTATATGATTCTGCAGAAACACTAGTGCAGGGTGTTAGGAAGGAGGGTCGAACTGATTGTTACATACAGTATTTATTTCTACTCCAAGATGTAAAAGTAGGATGAATCTGTTTTATACAAGGTGACCGTCCGAGTTTCATATTGATCCTCTCCTCTTTCTTTCTCTCAGGGAACAAAGCACATAGGGCCCAGCTGAATTCTGCATCGTCACACTGAATCAGAGAAGGAGGTCAGTGTGATGAACAGCATGCTTCCTCAGAGGAGTGCGGTCTCCACGCTGGGCTACGGCTCGGGTAAGACAACATTCAACAGAGGTGTTTGTTGACATTATACTGATATGATATTTAGATTAATCTTTGATACTTATCACTTTAAGTGTGTGATTCAGCAGTGAATCTCCCAGTAATCCACATGTCCCTTAAGGTTTAAATTAAATTTATTCTCCACCTTTGTTCAAACAACAGTCAGCTGAATGATAGTTAACAAGATAATCGTAGCTGGCTAGCATCATGTAAATCTGGATTAGTTAAGCGCTCCATGAAGCAGGTTTATTGAGTTATCAGGATAACTTAATCTGGAAGCCGGAGCATCTCTTTTTTTCTCAGGAATCCATTTGTCAAGGCTTAAAGGGTATTAGTCATCAAAGTTGTACAGACACTGTAACTCAGTGAATTTGCCTCTTGCAACAGGATTCTGGCCTGTATTTCCAGTGATGATCAGCTAAAAAAACCACACACACAAATGCTGAGAAGTTTAGATCAATCGGAAGAGCACCGTCACACTACAGCTGTTTTCATAGACAGAGGATGAGCTAGACAGTTTATTCCTTAACTAATCCTAAATTAATAATCCAGAAGTTTTATTTAGCCCAGCAAACTTTATCATTTTGAAGGCATGGAATTAATTCATAAAAACCAAACTTGTGAACGAGCTTTTATCACAAAGGAGGTTGTCATTCTGCACTGTCACATAAACTCTTTAATTATACGTTCATTCAGTGTCCAGCCACCCATGACTCAGGGCACTGTCCTTAATCTGCTTGCTAAGATATTTGGGTGTCCTTAGGCTTTCTTTTGCAGTCGAGACTATGATGCATTCTGGCTTGTCTTGGTGCACCAGCATTCTTCCATTTTTAGAAGAAGCTTAACCGCTGATTGAGCCAATGTTTGTATTGGGCCCAGAACTGTATGAGAGTACATTCTTCACTGGTTTTCCCCCCCTTACTCAGCACATGTGCGATAGCAGTTCTCTTAGCTGAGCTGGTGCTTATTAAAGAAGTTACATTAAACCTGTGTTTACAATATAGTCCAGAAAGAGACAGGATGTTATGCTCGGTCAACTCTCTCTTTTGTACAGACTGTGTGAAGATTGAGCACAGTGGTAGTGGCTCAGTGGGTGGGACGTTGCTGAGAGGCTCCCGCTCGAAGGCAGAGCTACAGGAACTGATGGAGACGCTGCAGCGCAGGAAGAGTGCTCTGGAGGCCAGTCTGAGGGCAGCTGAGTGCAGCCGCAAGTACCTCAGCGTGCCCTCACCTGTTGGACCCCAATCCACCAGGACCCTGTCCATTCTTAGCAATACAGATCGCCCTCCGTCTGCATCTAGAAACTTCTCCTACATGACCAGCAGCAGCGTGCCTCCATCACCTCGCCAGGGCGAACGCCAGCTGAGCCCTAACGGTCTTCTCCGTCATTCCCACTCTCGCCACCAGTCGCAAGACAGTCTGCTCCTCTCTAACTCAGCAGATGGAAGCTCTCTGCTCTCCTCTTATGGGGAACCCCTACCTCGTTCTCCCAGGGTCAAAAGCGGAGCTGCCAGTGTGCCGTCCAGCCCTCGCATGGGCCGCAGACTGTACTCTCAGGGTAAAGCTGGAGGAGACTCCCGGCAAAGGAAATACTCCACCGGCTCCCTCAACAGCCTGGGGATGCACAGCCGTTCTCTTCCGCGGCTTCACAACACAGCAGACCCCCCGGCTCTTTCGCTCCCGTCACGTCACTTGGTAGGTTCCCACAGAGGAGTGGGCTCAGCGGGGGCACGTCGCAGCCTGTCCTCCCTGGAGCAGCCACCAGATGTGACGGTACCAGCCAGCATGCCCAGCACACCCAGGAGGGCCAGCCTGGCCTCTCTAAGCTCTCTGGGTATAGAGATTGATGGGACGGGCTTAGATCTGGGCTTCGGAGAGAGGAGGTTATCCTTTGGGAAGGGCGGGTTGAGTCCAGGACAGAGGGTGGGCAGCATCAGCTCTTTGAATGGCAAAGAGGAGCTGAGAGATTACCACCAGCACCAGAGAGACGAGCGACTCAGGGAGCAGAAAGTGCAGAGACTGGTGAGTTTCTTTTTGACTCTTGTTTGTCCACATGAAAGTTGACATTAACTCAAATATTGTTAAAATAATAATTATTAATCCCTTTGTTTGCAGGAATGCCAGCGTCTAGAAACCATCTTGAACCTGTGCACTGAGATGGGCCAGGTGGAGAGAGAGCCGGTGGGTTCGTCTGTTTCTGATCTGCAGAAGATCAATAAGGAGCTGGAAAAGCTGCAGGTGTCGGACGATGAGTCGGTGTTCTCGGACTCTCCCAGCAGCACTGCTCCAGAGGGCTGCTTTGGGGCCAAAGCCAGAGATTTTCAGCTGTCCGATGAGCAGCAGGTTAGCCAGCGTCAGCAGAGCGGCTACAGAGAGGCCAGGTCCCGCTCTCCAGCTATCAGCCTGAACAGCAGTGCCCCCTCACCCTCCACCCACCACAGAGCCAAAGTAAGTTTCACTAAATTTATGCTTACTGACAGATTCTCCTAGACATGAGTAACGAATAATAAGTAATGTGTGCAGAATTCAGTTAGTAGAATGATTTTATTGGAAATGGGTCATTGTGTCCACAACAAGTCAAGTAATGTAGCACAAAATAATGAGTTGCTAATTTTCAATCAAGACTTACAAATCCAAAATCACTAAGTGCTATACAACAGAACAAAACACAAAAAATGAAAATAAAACTACAATGAACTTTTGATCAAATTAAGTGGAAACTGAATTGACTCCATGAACCATCTCAACCACAGAAGAGATACTATATAAACTGATAAACTCTGAATACAGATATGCTGATCAGTAAAATCAGTTGCATGTGACCAAAAATACCACTAATGTTTTCTACAGTCCATATATATTAAATTGGTTTATACATTGTATAAGAGTAGTGGTTGGAGCAGCATTTAGGAGGGACACAAGAGCACTACAACAAACTAACAGACAAACTACAACAGACCCACAGTGTTGACATGTTTATTAGCTAATGTGTTAGCAAACAGTTACATGTCTGGCAGGTACAGGAATTGCCACTTAAGGAATGTCAGTCCAGTATTCACTCTGCCTTTTTTTTTTTTAATCACTGTTTGTATCTCTACCACCATTTGACAAAAATACGCGTTTAGCTGCTAAATACTCCACTATGTACACTAGCTAGCAGTCAGCGGCTAACTTTGCCTGCTTTTGCCAACTTGCACAGGTAGCATCAAATTATTTTTGCTGAAAACAGCCACAGCTGGAAATGAAATTGATGGGAAAAGTGAGAGTTAAGAGAAATAGTAAATTTGTTGCAAAACAGTGAGCTAAAAGAACCAAACAAGCAGCATAGAGCTGCACAGTTGGCTGGTAGTAGGTCTTTTTTCACAGCAGACATTTTGGCTTGTCACAATAGGAAAAACACAGGTGTTACTAATTACATTATTTATCCACTGTAAGTATAGCCCCCTCAGAAATACTAACAACGACGAAACAAAAGTAGTGTCTATGGCATGGGCTATTTTCTACTAACAATCTCACAATGCAATGTGCTGCATTTAAACGAAAATTACTGTTCACTACTCACCGTAGAGGAAACTACTGAGTGTCCATTGTTTAGGAAATAATGAATGAGGGAGGGATTTCAGACACAGCTAGTGTGACAGCGAGCCAGCATGCACAACACCAGGACCTGAAACTGAAGCAGCTAAATGAAATTCATCCATTATAAATTGTATTATTTATACCTGTGCTTTTCCTAATGTGAAAGGTGAAAAAGGACTATTATCTGTGGGTTTGTTACTGCGAGTGACTCCTTTCATATGACTGGCAATTATCATATTCATTCTTAATGTAAAAATATTGATAAGTAAAGATTTAATGAATGGACTGATGAGGCTGCATCACTTAGATCTGCCCCAACTCTGTCCACATCACATCCCTCTCTTACTTGCTGCTCCTGTCTTCCTTTCCTTGACTTCTCTCAGTTACTTCCTGCAACAGAGTGAGTGTTAAAGTAAATGAAGAGGGGACCAAGCTGTGGTGAAGACTAATGGGTCACACCCCTCCTGTGGAATGCAGTTTATCACACTGCTGATTGCTTGTTTATCTTTGTTTGTTTACCTGTGGTTATATCAGGGTAGATTCTTTCCATTTCCAGGTTCATTTGTAGTTTCCTCCAACATTTTCACAGAACCCTAATTTCTAGTGGGCATGACAAGGTTTTCAGAGATAATGTGTCAGTATGTGAACTATGTGGGAAAAAAATGTTTATGGTGTCTAGGATGTTGACAGTTTATATGTTGATGCAGATATTTTCCCCTTAAATTTTAAGGATCAACCAGCAGGGTTGAAGGGGTTAATGTGGTCTGAAAAACATAGTCATCCTACACACAGTGATGAACTTTGTCTTATATTTGGTTCAAACTGGATTTGTCTGGATAAAAAGTGGAAACATGTGAAGCTCTTTTGCAGCTCTGAGTCATATACTGACTGCACATCCATGGCATGATGCATGATGGTTGCGTATAGTGCGCGCCTTCCACGGTATTATTCAGCACATAAACACTTGATTGAGCGAGATTCCTCTTAAACCATTGAGCTTTTTTGAAGTACTGTAACTGTGTGCAGTTGGCAATTTGTACATTTCCTGTTTATGTGGGTTGTTCTGACATAAACAGAGAAAATCACAGTTTCACAAGACCTCCTCGCAGCTTTGATGTTACTTTGATTTGACCTGTGTTACAATGGGAAGCCTTCCCTCACACACAATGAGAAATGAATGAACATGTTTCATTTACAAATATAAACATACCAAAAATGTATTAGATACTGTGATTCGAGGCCACATCCTCTGCTGTTTCAGTCTTAGTGCTGCTGAGTTACTGTCTCTGTAAAAATGCATCTTTTTTCCACTTCAGAGCCCTAACAACCTAATGGTGTGTCTGGTTTTAATGAAGAAGTCCTAGTTTTCTTTCAGCACTCAACCATTCTGGCTTTTCAAGGAGGGGGGAACAGGAAATGACTTTATCCCACGGAGAATTAGTGTGCGCATGTGTATGTGCGTGCGCAACTGTGTGCGGGTGTGTGTGTGTATGTGTGTGTGAGTGGGAGAATGTTAGTGTATATGCCTGGCAAGGACATGGCGTTTTTCCAGATGTTTTGAACTTTATACTGAGGCTGAATGGATGGGGGACCTTGTGAAAATAAAAAATATAGTTAACACATCAACACAGGTATCTCTACAGTTCTCAAATATGCCTATGAATTTATGGAAATTAGAGCTGAGACCATCATTTCTGCAGTGTGTCAGTTGTGACAGAGGTTTACAGACTCCAAATGCCCTCCATCTTTTGCATTCCTCTGATTAGTGTGCGCAGGAAGAACGAGAGCTCACAGCTCGCCTGGGAAACTATAAATCCAAGACCTGCTGGCCACATGAGCCTCTGAAAAATCCCCCTGGCTCCTTTAAGGAAGAATACCTGATAATAGAGGATGTCTTCGATACGCCCACATATGAGTATGAATGAATGTCTGTAGGATGCTGGTAGATGGTGCAAAATGTGGGAGTGCTTTGGCGCAACTGGCAGTGACTGGAGTGCAATGATAGAGATTTCCATTACACCCAGTAGAAAAGAATCCTGTTGTCAGTGATCCAGCTTTGGATGAGTTAGAACAGCAGCTGCTGTCGTCTAATTCAACAAAAACTGATTCTATTATTTTAACAACATACTGTACAAGCAAATAGTTACATACAATCACTAAGAGATCCTCCTGCCAATTATCTTTACAATAGAGATTTTTGCATACTTAGTTAGATGTGTGTCTCACAAAAGTTGAAGTCTCCTGTAGAGCCAAGCATTTATATGCATTCCTGGTGTCACTGCAGGCCCTGGAGAGTGTGCAGCTGAAACAAGAAGTAACACATATAGAGGAAGAGAGGATCCAAGTGCTGAACAACATAGAGGAGCTGGAGCAGAAGATCAAAGACCTGGACAACCAGATGGAGGAGTCTGTCCGAGAGGTAGGCAGCACACTGCAGTATATAAACACAACTAACACCTGAACTGCCTGACAGTGTCTGTTCATATCTATAGTCAGATAAACCAATGACTTCTTGACAACTGAAGAGTATGTTGCAGGAGTTTATCACTCAAGCTCATCTCCGTAAAAAAGCAGATGAACTGAGCTGCTTAATTTGCTATGGTGTTGCTGATCGAGACAACCATCAGAAATCAGAAATGCAGTAAATGCACTGAATGAAATCAATCCAGGGGCAGATTTTCTACTCTGTGCTGCTGTTTCCTGCAGATGGAGGTGGAGTGTGCTCTGCTGGAAGGGGAACAGGAGTCAGAGATGGGCCAGCTGCAGAAGGAAAAGGAGCTTCTGGGCCAACTCAAGGAAAAGATGCATAGTATTGAAAAGACGAGTCACACTGAGAAGTCACAGGTAAAAATTTGTGAAATGGTTGAAAATTAGAAGCCATGAATAAATTCTAGGGATTTATTTCGGCAAACAAAGCCAACAATCTGAGATGACCTGGCATCTTCACTAGTTTGCCCTTCATTAGGAATCAGAACACATTGGACAGAGGGGAATGCTGTCGTCAAGACACGGGGCCTCAGACACTAAAGCCACTGCTCATGGAAACTCTCAGGGATCATGTCAGTTCAATCGCAGCTTCCCCGGAAATGGGTTCAATTGCTTTTCCTTTAAAACCAAACAAACAAATTAGGTTTCCTAAAGGAAATGCTTAAAACAACAGACCGAGGGGTTCATCACAAATGGGATCTTCGGATGTCTTTGAAAAGACCCAAAAGACCGTCCAAATGTCCAGCAGAAAACAAAGAGCTAAAATGTAAAGACATCTCCAAACAAAGTGATTAAAAATTGTGTTTTTGCATTTAGACCTGTTATTTGACTTTCTCCACAGTAGTGTTCAGTTCAGTTCAGGGCAGAAGACCTAAACCAGCTCCAATAGCTCATGGTGGCCGTGAGCGCCACGACTCACAGAAAAACATCTCAGTTCTCATTTTTCACATGCATGGTCTGTTTTTTATTTTCTTCCCAATTTGTTTCTTTTTGCACCTCTATTATCCTTCTTGACCTTGTTCTCTGTAATCCTGGGTCCCTTCCTTTTCTTATTGTCTCACATTCACAGCTTCTGTTTCAGCCCTGGTATCCCTTAGACCCACATTTGGGGCCCAAATAGTTACCATGTGTAAAAAAAAAAAAAGCTCATCTGAATCCAATTAGGAAAACTAAAATCACCTGAAACCTCACATCACTTGGAAAGAAATGAAGTTTAGCACTTCATTGTCCAAAATAGCATCTATTTCATATCATTTTGAAGCAGATGGTCAGTCAAATTAAAACCTTAATGTTAATTAATTAATGTTAATACTGAAAACATTAACAGATTTCCAAATTTTAAGTTATAGTTCAATCCTTGTTGCCAAGGTAGATCTAATTCTTTATTCTCATTTATTTATGTACTTCTACTTTGTAATTGAGGTATTGTGTGTGTGTGTGTGTGTGTGTGTGTGGTGTTTCTCAGGAAGCTAAGGAGCAGACAAAAAGTTTGGAGGACTTGGAGTTTCAGAAGCTGGAGAGAGAAATTAATCAGGATGAGGAAAAAGAGAATCAAAGCCAAGAACTGCTGCGAGAGATCGCTGAGTGTCAGCGTCTTACTGTCACCCGCAAGGTACAGATGTTCTAATGTACATATGTCATTTTATGCTTTGACAACATGTTTTATGTAAAACATCATGCCAATAAAGCCATCGAGAGACAGAGAGAGAGAGAGAGAGAGAGAGAGGAAACAGGGTGAGGATATTATATTAATGTGTAGGGAAGATGTAGTTGTCTGTGACTTTGCTCTTGGTCACTCTGCTGGTGCTTCAGAATATAACATCTCTGCAATATCTGCTAATCTCACAATATTACTTTATGTCATAGAAAAATACTGTGTAGTGATTCTGTGCTCTGTTTATTTTTCTCATAGGAAAGGCTCATGACGCTGAAGAAACAGTCTTCACAGATTACCTTACAGGCTCAGCAAGAAAGAGAGAATTTCCAGAGAGAGAAAAACAATTTGCTTGTCATGCTGCAGAAGGTAAGACAATTCTTTGCATGCTGATATTACAGAATATTTGATTTTATTTATTTTAAGATCCTATCCTGATGTATGCAGGAGAGAGAGAAACTGGTGTCTTTGGAAGGAAAGTATGCAGAGTTGTCTGAGGGGCAGAACTTCACTAACATCCCTGGAGCCATCAAAGAGGTAGGAGTCAGTTATTATTACAATAGTACTTTATATGGCCCCCAGCAGAGTGCTCCTCTGTCTTTAAACAAAGTACTTCACACAGTGGATGAGTTTCAGTGTCTCTGGGGAGAAATCCTATTATTTTTATCCTTTATGATTCCTCTGATTTCTGTCATCACTGTAGCACTTGCACTCTCTGAAGGAAAGGAGAAGAAGCGGCAAAGAAAATACTTCCCACCCAAGTGACAGCCTACCTCATAAGAGGAGCCAGCAGCTCCCCACCTCTTACGGCAGATCCCTGGGACGGACACTTCCTCCCAAGGTTATTACTTTTTTCCAAAGTAATCTGAGCAGATGTTTGCGGATTTGGTAGGAAATCTGATAAAAGGTGTTTCATTGATCATATTATTACTTTGTCCTTTTTAAAGTATACTGTAATACTATGGTAGAGGCTTTACAGAAAGAATAACCCAGATTTTGAAAGCTGGAGCTTGGAAAACAAAAACTGTTTCAAAAAAATAATGGTGCTCATTCCGATTCTGGACTGCAGAAGAGGGGATTTTATTGCCCTCAAACATTTGAACTTTTTGTCCCAAGAGTATGATCCACCCTAACAGGAATTCTCGGTTTCTCTTGCAACACCCATCCAGCTCGTGAAGTACTTGTGTACAATGAGAGGAGTTTATAGTTGTGTGAGGGCTGTAGAGCCTGGTCCTGACCACCGTGTGTGCTGCTGCTTTCTCCTCAGGCTCACCTTCCTCTGGCCCAAAGCTCCAGCTGCGGCAGCGTCATCCCACAAGGCTTCAGCTTCTCCGCCCGGGACCTGAACACCCGCCGCCTGCCCAAGAGTGAGTCAGAGTACCAGAGTATCGCATCTTGTGTGTATCAAATAAGCAAGCTACATTTGGTCCAAATCTGATATCAAGGACTAAATATTTGTCTGAACAGAGTGCTCCAATTTATGCAAGATAGGAATTTTTGATTTTGAGGCAAATTACTTGTTTGCACAGCATGTTCAAAACAAGTAACATATGCAGAATATCTGAAATGGCAGCACCTATAGTACTGAATTTGTGAGCCATGTATGTTTCATTTGATGGGTCCAATGAGATTAAACCATACCAGAATTTCAAGAAAAGCATGTTTAAATACTACAGCATTTGAATGGAACAATCTTAATAATAATTTTTTTGAATGTCTTTTGTATGTAATCACAAGGTTTTCTTAAGATTGAAGGTAGAAAATTGACAAACTGCTCTGCTTAATGCAGTAGAGAGCGAGTGACAACAGTTCTGTGTTTTTCTAACCTGTTTTACTTATTACATCCTGCTGATTCAAATTGATTTCCCATATCTTCCTCTAGCTTGGTGGATCACTGTTACTTGGCCCAAAAACAGATTATATAAAATCATGATTACAAGATGCTATCCTCTTGGCCAGCTAGCTAATGAATTGCAGCTCTGATGTTGTGATTTGGTACATTAGATCATACATGCTGAGTAATATTGTCTCCTGTCAGCAGGCAACAGCCATGCACATATGAATGAAGACAGACAAAGAAGAAGCGATTTTTGCAGCAGGATGGTGTCTGAGCCGAACGTGTTCCTGGACTCCTTCTCTTACCCGGACAACAGCCAGGCCTCAGATACTGTCAGCGTGGACAGCTCTGACAGCCTGGAGACCAGCTTCTCAGCCTGCTCCCCAGACAACATCTCCAGGTTAGAGACAAACCACAATGAAGAGAGGTTGAAAGGTTGCTTTCAAGAGTTTAGACAGCAAATATGTGTGAATCAGATGAAGAGGAGTTGTACTTTTAGAGAAGAGGTTAGAGAGAGAAAGGAAGTTAAAGCAATAAGGCTGCAGAAGACTTTAAGGAGAGATGGCAAGAGAAAGCAAGAGGGAATGTTTTTGGCTTTTGAAGAGGCTGTAATGCTCTGTGTCAGATGAGAGGCAAACATATCCACATGATATGTAGCTGTTCTTCCTCTTACACATACAGTGTACAGTTACATACACATAAGCAAATGTAGTCACAGCCTTTGTGATGGTGTTCATGGTGATGTTTCAGTGATATTAGAGTCACCTTTGTTCCTGCCACTTTAAACAAAAACCTGAAACTAAAATCTATATATTCATTTTATGTTCTGTATTAGCATAAATGAGTTGAATTTATTTACATGGCCTGTATATTCCAATGATTCTTATCACCTTTATTTATGTCTGATAAACTGTATTTTCTACAAACTGGTCTGTCCCTTATGAGAGAAGTGTTTTCCATTTTAAAATTTCCAGCGCTAGCACCTCCAATATGTTGAAGATTGAGGAGATGGAGCGTTTACTCCGAGAGGCACAGGCTGAGAAGCAGAGACTCCTTGAGCATCGGGTAATGTGTAAAATCTAGGTGTCTCTCTCTCTCTTGCTCTCGCTATATATATATATATGTATATATATATATGACTGTGTTTTATAATCATGGATGTCATTTATTCCATGTGGCCTGTGCAGGAGCGTGAGATGGAGATGCGCAGACAGGCTCTGGAGGAGGAGCGACGAAGAAGAGAGGAACTAGAGAAACGACTGCAGGAGGAGACAAGCAGGAGACAGAAACTTGTGGAGAGAGAGGTGAAGCTCAGGGAGAAACAAAGATCACAGGTAATCAGAATAAGTGACAAGAAGATGTTCAAATCTGATTTCTCTTTCTCCATTAGCCTCATGTAAATACTTTTTGAAAAAAGCAGCATACGGTGTTTACATCTGTAATCTAGTTGCATTGCTTATTTCCATAGTCCCGGCTGTTGACACGCTACCTCCCTGTAAGGAAAGACGACTTTGATCTACACGGCCACATTGAGGCAGCGGGACACAACCCAGATGCCTGCTTCCATCTGGCCATCACTGATAAAACCTGTCGGGGCTTCCTGGTCAAAATGGGCGGCAAGATAAAGACCTGGAAGAAACGCTGGTTTGTCTTCGACCAGAATCGCAGGACGCTCACCTACTATGCAGGTGAGTATCTCTTCCTTTCAGTTCTCTGTTGAAAATGTGCAGTTTAAAATGTGAGACAAAGTTACTGCAACCATGATGTCATTTTTAAGCTATGCCAGGATACGTAGGATACTGAGAATGAGCTTTGATCACCATGTTGTCAGCCCATAAATGGTTCTGTTTATATTCTCTGCTGCAGACAAACATGAGACCAAGATGAAAGGAGTCATTTACTTCCAAGCCATAGAAGAGGTGTACTATGACCATTTAAAGAATGCACACAAGGTAAGTCAGTTCATGTGCATGTGTGTACGTGTCTCAGATTTTTAGCACCGTGGCATCGTCCACACATGCACTGTTTTCTTTGAATACTGTTGACATCTGTTTGTCTTCTGCTTCTCTCCCTCCATTTGTCCTTTCTCCCTCCCACACATTCGTCACCTCACCCCGCTCCCCATTATTCTCCATTATTTCACTTTTTTCCTCAAAATTACATTCACTTCCGCGCCCAAGAGCCCCAACCCCTCGCTGACCTTCAGTGTGAAGACCCACGATCGGGTGTACTACATGGTGGCTCCGACCCCTGAGGCCATGCGTATCTGGATGGATGTTATTGTTACGGGTGCAGAAGGACACATGCATTTCATGGTGTAACCGATCCCAACAGATCAGGACACACACACACTTAAATTTATTCAGTAAACATTGTGTCACACGAGAAGATTTATTGCTCATATCAAGGTGCAAACGTGTTGCGTAGAGCTCGGACGTACGTTCATCAGGTCAACAAAAAATGAACTTGTTTACACTTGTAGTATTTGTAGCCTACAAGGACAACTAATGCTAACAAGCACACTTTATAATCTAATCATGTGTAACAAATGAGAAGAATTGATATATAGGTTTCATGATTAAGCTATGTAGTTATTTTTTTATTTGTTTATATACTGCGAGTGGCTGAAGCATCACTAAATCTTGCAATAATTCGGCTGTTACACTTTCCAGCTTTCTCTTTCTTGATAGAAAATCTCTGCTTGTCTCAAACTGCCCGGTTATGTTTAGCTTTTATTTTGTCAAAACTTTATCAGGGAAACTGATCGGAAACTCAGCGCCTGCTGCACTTCCTGCTACACTTCCAAACTGCGGTACACACTGATGTTGCTTCTCTATAACAGATGCATGTCTTTCAAACAGCTTTCTATAAACTTGAGCCTTCTGTAATTTACCTATCCCACATTTAGTTTATGTTGTAGGTTCACCTCTGTTTCTTTACCTTCCTTAACTCCCTTCTCTCTATTTCCTATTTTTATGTTAACTCAGATTTGTTATATTTTGTATTGTCACTAATATTCAAATGTAATTAGTGTGAGTATTATTTCACATTTTTAACTCAAGCATTTTGATTGCTGCTGAAAGACTGCCAGTATAAGCTGGTCTTGTCTGCTAATTCAAAGCAGGGCTGAATGTCCACCATTAGTATTCCTTCAAAATACATAAATCTCTCTTTGCGTCACTTTCATTCCAGTGAGCCTTAATCTGTGCTTTTCTTCACATATGCAAACTTAATCCCTGAAGGAGAGATTATTATAGGCACTTTTTTAATGTTTTGTTATTACTTAATTGTAATTGATTCTACTCATTAAAGTAGAACATTTTTCCAAATCACAGTGGGACTGTGTTTTACACCTACCAATGTGCAGCTAGCTCCCTCTATCTATAGCAGAGGCTGCTGGCCTGATAGGATGAGGCCACGTTGTGCAGATGTGACGCTGTATGTACTGCATCACCACATGTTCCTTACTCTAAAACATTTCATTATGTTTTTTCACCAGCAGAGGTCCTCAGTGCAGAGTGATTGCACTAGAATGACGTAATGCTCTGGCTGGTTGGTCCATACCCACTTAGATAAATGAGCACATACTGAAAGAACAGATCCTCCATGATCTGTGTTTTCTCATGCTCATATATCATCAACATGTGCTTTTATAAGCACATTGGTGTCAAGCTTAAGATTTGCTTTTTGAAAGCAAAACAAATCATGTGTAGGATCACAAAAGTATTTTTATAATTTAGTTTTAAATTGTTTTATAAAATCTATATATATATATGATCTGTATATTCATTGACTATTTGCCTGTATTTGACTGTGTTTGATAATGAGAGATCACTTTAACACCGAGTGACAGTGACCAGCTGTTGGTTCACGGACTTCAGGGCTCGCTGTTTGTTGTTTGCTGGTTCAGTGTTGATTAACTCTGTCCTGCAGAGTGCGGGCAGTGTTGACAGTGTTACCGACAGTGTTGCAGATAAGTTGTTGCCTTTGATGGATGCTTCTCAGTGAACAGATGTATCTGTCAGGTAAACATCTCATCCTCAAACTGTCATCCACTGTATGAGACTCAAGCCTTTAAACCAAAAACTTTTTCCACATTTATATATATATATATATATATATATATTTTGAGTACATTTAATATTTTATATTTTGTATATGAACAATTATGATTTTAGTTGACACTATGCTACAGGTTTTTATAATCGACATGTGTCATTAATAAATAATTTGGATGATGAATCATATCTGAAATGTTATGGTTACTTATTTTGTCTGTTGAACATGGACATAATATTTCACAGGGCTGTAAAAATCTGATCGTCTTAAATTGTGGGGGATAAGTGAACTCTTTCTTTGCTGTGGCACTAATAGGGAGCTTTATAAATACCAACACGGCAGGATACTATATTCAGTACCATAGCATTATTTCTACACTGTTTAATGTATCACCATGGGAATCAATGGCCTTATTTTATAGGGCTGCACAATGCCCCTGCTGTGCAGCGTAACTAGATATTAACCTCTTAGAAGTGTACTTTACTTTTGGATTTGTAGGAGTCTATGCCACGATTGCAGTGACATTTTGTACTAATTCTCCAGCTCTCAGTGTATCTGAAAAATATCTGAAATGTCTCAAAAACTCAAAAATAATGTTTTCAAGGAATGAAATACTATCGACAGTGTGGTGCAGCCTTATTGAGAAGAAGAAAGAGGTGAAAATCTCCACATTAGTTTTCCACATTTTAGAGCTTTTTGACAGTTAATTTGATAAAAACATCCATTTTAATCATCGTATTTGTAATTGTGTTAGATGTGTATCTTCTGCTTCAATGAACAGTTTCACTGCATCCACACAGAAAATCCTGCATTTTTATTTTCAGGGGTTAAGTAAAAGTACTATTACCACTGCTGAAATACTCCAATTTACAAGTAAAAGTAAAATGTTACTTGTAAATACAAGTATGAGGCTATAATCAGGGAAATGTCCTTAAAGTAAAAAAATACTCATCGTGCAGAATCAGTGTCCTCTATTGGACAAAACAAAGTGTCATATCTGAGAAGCTGGAACCAAGAAATGTTGAGAAATGACTTGAGCAGTTATTAGTATAGTTACCAATTACTTTTCTGCAGCTGTACTTGTATATATTGTTGAGTAGTTTGTAGTGTTTTTTTGTTTGTTTTTGTTTTTGAGTAATTTATAACAAAGCTTCATCTTTTATAAATCTTAATCTGCAAAAAAAATCTGCAACCTAAGCTGTCACATAAATGTAATGGAGGGAAAAGAATACAAGAATACAATATTCCCCTCTGAAATGTAGTGAGAAGTAGAAAATGGAAATACTGTACCACCACTATTTTTTTTTTCTACTTGACTGGTTCAGCTGAGGTCAGTGTAAATTGATAACAGTATGTAAAACATGCCTCAAAATTACAGTGAAACATTCTTATGGTACACAGAAATGTTGTAACTTAATGATTTAATTTAAAACTGTTTTAAATGTCATTAGCATGTATACTGTGCATGTGCTCATTAAGGCACTCATGTTTCTAAACCCCTCCCCCGGATACTTGCAGCCTTTCATTGGTTGACCTAGTGGGGTTGGCATGGAAACACAGAATGAAGCATGCTAAATTAGGTTCTAAAGAGGCACATCGTCTCTCCAGAGGCAGAAGCAGACATAAACACCTACAGATCATAGAAAACCAGGATGGCTTCAGTGCATTATGGGTGCTGTAATATGTGAAACATGCGCTGTATTTGGGGCAATGAGTTGGCTTAAAGACAATGCAACTGTGTTTGCAGGAAAACACACAAACAGCCTGTCAACAGAGGTACTCTGAGACTGCTTATGCAATTTAACTCAGAACTTTATTCCAACATGTTCCCTGGTTGTACTTCACTGGAGGCTGTTGTCACTATCACTTACAAGCATGAAAGCCACATTGCTGGGAAATCATGTGAATGGATGTTGACAAAAGGCAGCATTCACTGAGTAGGCCTGTTTCAGTTTCTTCTTTAAAACTGCAGGAATCATATTCATATCAGCGGTTTCCTGTAATGGAGAGCATAATGTAATTTATCACACTGTGGCACAATGTGAGCCCTCATAACCCGCCTGATCTTTGCTCTTAACAGGCATGATTATAACTCCACAAGCTGTTTAAGCCAATTTTTAAGTGTTTTACTTCCAAATCACAGGTGTTACCAAGAAGCAACCATGTGTTGCGCCGGGGCCTCGGGGGAAAACTGTTCTTTTCTCAGGGAGATGGTTTTACCCTCTGTAGTCTGCATCAGCACCTGATGTGGTGAAATCCTCGTGTTTTTCTCGGGCAAGTGATGGTTCTCTCTTCTCAACTTGCAGCCTCTGGCTTCCTAAAGTAAACAGAGGTCTTTTTGTGTCACCTCTGTGATGCTTTTTTTTTTTTTTTTTTTTTGGTAAAAAAAAAACCCTTTGTCCTTTAGTCCTTATTCCTAGCACCAGACTCCTCTTAATATTACCCCATGACTCAGATCAGCTTCCCATCCTTAACCTGAGGTTTTACTCTCACCACTAGTTGCTATTAGAGTTGCTTTTCAACATTTTTTTTCCTACTTTTTGTTTCTATTCAACATTGTAGATAGTCTTTATAGGCCACCAAGCCTCTTGTCCAAATAATTATCAGTATTTTGTTCTTTTTTGCAGTGATAGGAAGCCAAATCAAATGATCCACTCAATCCAGGGGGAATTATTCAGCAGATCCATTGGGTGCATTTCACGCTAAGAATAGCGATGACACACATTCCCGAACCCTTTTCCTGATAATAAGGTATGCATGTTAAGCATTTTCCCTTGCAGCTGATTGGCTGGGCTCTGCTGACATTCATGTGCCGACTATTCAGGTCAGTGAGCTTGGAGTGTGGATGATGCTGCTGGAACGATGTTCCTCTCAGGGCACTCTCAGCCCAGGCTGTAGTAAGATGTTGAGCCTCTGTGGGGATTTCTTAGTGAAAATATAAAATGTTTGTCATTTCTCTTCCCTCTGATCCTTAACTTTTCTCTAGATGACAGAGTTATGTAATTTCTTTCCACATAGAATTAACTCAAGAGATGTATTCCTGTTTAATACTGAGCCATTAAATCCTTTTATATGTGCTCACATTTCTTATCTGCCTGCAAACTGCCACAATATGGAAAACTGGATACAATTCACAACTTAAACAGATCTCATCTTGCTAAGTACTCATATTGTTTTATTGATTAAATAGGAAACAGAACAACATAGATGAGACTATACACAGGAATATTGTCCTCATCTCAGTATAAGTGGGATAAGGATGTGCCAGTGTATGAGCTGGAGATCTCATCTCAGCATCCTCTCTGTCTTGCTTGAATGTCCATAGTGCCATTCATAATGGCTGCTGTCCACTGTCCATTTCACTGGAAGGAGTTATTTCCTTCCTCCCTCAAACCACAGTCTCTCCCATAGTTCACAGTGAGATCTGATCAAGTTACATATGAGCAGGCGGACACACAGGCGCTGTACAGTTCAACATCTTGTGCAAAAATGAGTGGCACATTTTCTGCTACATACATCCAGAGATAGGTGTGGAATGTAAATTTGGTTGTTGCATTTATTTATAGAACTCTTGCTGTTCTTCTCCTGACATAAATAAAAGGTAAAGGGTCTGGTTGTTATCAAAGAGACTTTCTGGAAAGAAAAGAGAAAAAGATTTGACGGTTCCTACAAAAAGTGGGAGTAACAAAAGTTAAAAGTACTGTAGAAAAGACTGAATAAATTCTGAAAGTCTGTAGGAAAAGCACCCTTAGAAAGGCACTCGCCCATGTTGTTTGTGTGTGACTGTGTTCCTAGAAGACCTTTTTTTCTTGCTTATCCTTAGTTTCCGATGCTGCTGTGTGTTCAGGTGTGACCCTGAACCTTTCCTGAGTGCGTGTCCAGTTGGCTCAGCACCAAAGAGCCAGGCTTGTTGCTTTGGCTCCCTGTGGAGATGTTTTGTGCTTGAGTGCTGTCAGCCTCCTTGACTCTGTTACTGTTGCTTATGGTGTAGTGAAGCCAAGAGATGACAGAGAGACAATCCAAGAATTACAGTATAGAAATATGAATTAAAAAAGGGTGGTCGTGTAGTTATATTGGAAAGAAGTTGCAGTCAAAGCCGTAATCTGTGTCCTTGATTGATTCAGTCCTTTGTTTTATTTTCTTATCTGGGTGCTGCCTCCTGCAGCTGCAGGTTTATTACCAACCCTCCGGACAGGAACTTTGGACACGGGTATCTTGGTGCGTGGGGGTTCTTTAGCTTGAGGGATTTGGGAGGCAGTGTGAGACTGTGCGCCATGCTTCACAGGGATCTTTGAGTCACGCGGTAAACTGGTGAGGACTTTCGGCTGGGGAGGCTGCTGACTCTCCTCCTGGGTGTGTTTAAAGGTGGGCACATTAGCCTCAATGTCACTGATTTTATCTTTGCTCCCTGCATCATGTGAGTTGAAATGGGGCTTCTCCTCTTCTAGAACAGGAGTAGGTGGGTCTCTGCTTGCTTCATCATCAACATGTTGGCTGTCCCGGACAGGTAGCTTTCCTGCTCTGCCCCCTCCGACTACAGGTATTTTGCTAAGCCCTGATGCCTTTACTTGTGGTATCCTTCTCTCTTTGGATGGGCCCTGGAGGCTTGTTCGTGACTCCATATACAATTCTTCTGGTTTGGATGGCCCAGTCTGGGCCCCCTGGGCACCTGTGCTAGTTGGACTAGCCAGTGGCCCATCCACTGATGCCTGTCCACTTCCTCTTATCTTAGGAGAGACTGGGGGTTCACTCGGCCAAGGTGCAGGGGCAGAAGGAAGAGAAGTGACAGGGCAAGGAGCAGGGGCAGGGGTAGGTGCAGGAATGGTTTTAGGTTGAGAAACTGGGATTTGAGCAGGAGCAGGAGGGTCTTTAGATACAGAAACTGGGGTCTGAGCAGGAATAGGAGGGTCTTTAGGTACAGAAGCTGGGATCTGAGCAAGTGCAGGAGAGGGTTGAGACAGAAACTGAATTACAGGAATTAGGAGGGTCTTTAGGTTGAGTAAGTGCAGGAGAGGGTTTAGATACAGAAACTGGGATCTGAGCAGGAGCAAGAGGGTCTTTAGGTACAGAAACTGGGGTCTGAGCAAGTGCAGAAGAGGGTTTAGATACAGAAACGGGGATCTGAGCAGGAGCAGGGGGATCCTTAGACGCAGAAATTGGGATTTGAGCAGGGGCAGGGGGAGGTTTAGTTTGAGAGACTGGGATCTGACCCAGAACAGGAGGGGCTGGGGATGCTGTAGAAGCAACAGCATGAGTGGTAAGAGCTGGAGGTGTGGGAGCAGGAGGTGTCTTATCTAAAGAGACTAGTGCAGGAGTGAGTTTAGTTGTGGGAAGAATCTTATCTAACGAAGCTGATGATGGAGTTGGGACAGATGCATGGCTGGGTTGGGCTTTAGTTGTGGCACTCAGGGTAGATGGAGGGCAAAGATCTGGGACAGTGACAAGGGAGGGAGGGGTCTTACTGAAGTCCACTGGGCTAGAGGTGAGTGTAGGCTTGGAAAGGGCCGCAGATACCGAGCCTGAGGTTGTAGTTGATGTGGTAACCGTCGACATCTTGGAGGGAATAACCAGTGACGGAGAGGAGGGTTTGGTAACAGTACAGGCTGGAGATACTGTTGATGCTGTCACTGGGGCTTTAGATTCTCCTGCAGCTGAACTTATGGAAGGTTTGAAGGAAGTGGAAGTTTGCAGGTTCAAACTGCTCACTGAATCCAACTTAGTAGGTGGAGGTTGGGTAAAAGTAACAGCGGTGAGAGGGCTATGTGTTACTGGTGGAGGTTTAGCTGATGCAGATGGTGGAGTAGCTAAAGGGCTAGGTTTACTTATTGAGTCAATAACTGGCTGAGGTGCCGCAATCTCGGAAGCCAGTTTGCTAGCCGTCGAGGTAAGAGTTGGACTAATTGAGGGAGCCTTGACTATAGTGGCTGGTGTGTTCGGAGGAGCGGTCGTAGTAGCAGAGGTGGAGCTCGGTGTTGATTTAATTGTTATCGAAGAGGAAGACATCATTGGAGCTGCAAGGCTTGTTAATGTTGCAGGGGTAGTTGAGAGTTTTGTTTCAGCGGGCACAGGAGTTGATTTAATTTTAATGCTGGCAGAGGCTGCATTAGAGTCTGAGCTCAATTTGACTGAGTGAGTTGTCAAAGTGGAAGATTTGGTCAATGTTGTGATGATGGTGCTCGGCTTGGCAATGGGAGAAGAGGTCAAGGTTGTCTTTGTCAGAGGAGTAAAGGATTGGGTCGTTGTGGGGGCGGCTACATAAGAGGTTTTTGCCATAGCAGCAGTGCTGACTGAGGTAGAAGTCAGCGGAGAGGAGATGGTGGGTTTATAGAAGAGAGATGTGGACGATGACGTGACTTCACTCACCACAGGACTGCTGGCTTTTCCCCACTCTGCCTCCACATCAGCCATGATGTCTCCACCCCCTGAGATTGAGTCAAAGGTCAGGAGAGAGGAGATATCTGCCAGCAAGGAGCTCAGGCTGTTATCACCGGGCACCAAGGGTGGTTCAGAGGCGGGCAAAGGCGGCACATGCTCATTAGTTCTACTCACATTGCCTGCTGTTGCCTGGGGAGTTAGAGTCTCTGACGGGGACGTCTCTGCACTGCCCTGTGATGTTAAGCTCTTGACAGGCTCGCAGCTCTCAGTCTCGGGGCTGTCCAGAGATCGAGGCTGGGATTTGGGGGTGAGGGTGAGGTCCTCTTTGATGATTTCCACACTGTTGGCACGGGACGACATGAGAAGTGGGCTCGGAGGGGCTTCCTCCTTGTCCTCTTTATCCTTTGAGCGGAACTTAACATTGCCAAAGAGACCCTTCAGTCCACGACGTTGCCGACCCACTGGCTGGGACACGGTGTGGACTCGGCGGTCTCCCACTCCTCTCCGGCCACCCCTCAGAAGCGACAGGAAGCTGAGGGACTTGGCTGAGCTAGCTGAAGAAATGGAGGTGCGAGCAGGGGCAGCAGCCAGAACGCCATCTTCGCCAAGCGTCTCCTCCTCTGCCTGTTCCCTCTCTCCTTGACTCACCTCCTGTCCCTTTTCCTTGTCTGGCTCCTGCTCCGAATCTGGTGCAGTGGTCTCCGATAATCCATCTAGGGTTTTGCTTCTGATAACAGGTGACTTGTTGTTTCCATCCCCTTTGTTTCGAATAGAGAAGATGTTAGCTGGCTTACGTTTGCCAAACAGCTTGAGTCCTTTGATTTTTTCCACTCGGCTGGGATTCACAAGGCGGGGGGTCCACGTTCTCCGTTTGTACATCCATCTTCTCTCTGTTTCCCCCTTTCTCTGTATCCTTCAGTCACTTGCTGCAATTTTTATTCCCCAGCCAGTGGAGTAAGCATTTATATCCAGACCTTATCTTTATCTCCGTGTGTAGCCTCGCTTTACCTCTGCTGCTCTGCCAGTGCGTTTCTTTATCGGTTGTCTGTATCCCTCCCTCTGTCTATCTTTCCCATCCAGCCCTTTCTCCTCTATTTCTCCCTTGAAAGCCCCTCCCCTTTGCCTCGTTTTTTGTCTGGCTGCTCTCCCCGGTTGCCATCGCAACTGAGGAGCTAAGCAGCTTTCGTCAGCAATGCAGAGCCAGGGGCTGTCATCAACCCACCCTGAACGCAGCTTTCTCTCCCTCTCTCCTCTCTGTCTGATGACTCTGTTTACATAAACAGCAAAGACAAATACTCCATTAATAAGGCCAAATTCTGAATTCCCAATGATCTGGCCTTATATAAACGTCTCATCCAGATTAATGCAGTGTACCTCTCTATATGTAGCATAATAATCTGTTAGTGGAACAGATTCGCTTTTATTCTAAATAAACTGATCTTATTCACATCTACTTTGCGACTGCAACCTACAGTAACTTACCCCAGTCTGTTAACAACATAAATCCACAATTTAAAAAATCTTTAATGCTGTAAAGTGTCACAATTTTTTTACATTCAAGTTTGGGAGATAATTAGCATATTGACCTGCATGCACAGAATTTTCCTCTTTCAGTGTATCAACCAGGCTGGATATTACTTCCTTAAAATGCTTCCTGTGAAGTGTAAATGTTGATACTTTTATCATAAGATTAAATCATAATCTTGTGGGAGGACGTGACCTTTTGAACATCTCTAGCAGAGTCAACAACAGTCCTGAAGACAATCAAGCCTTTGTGAATGATTACATAATTGTAAATGAATGCATTGATTTCACTTCAAAGGGAAGAGGGGAAAATGAGAATTGTATTGTTAATTATTCCCCTTATCATCTGGTACTGTCAGTATTATTATGTGTTAATGTTAACTTGAGCATTTTTATAATTAAGGCATTCAGTGACTATGAGATGCAGTTTCTATTTAAAGTGACTCTAATGTCAAGCGCAATCCTCTAATTAATACAGTGCTCTAGCCTTGATTCATTTTCATTCATTAAATTTTTTCAGGGGCTCGGTGAGACAGAAGGTTCATAGATATTTTCCAGACTGTAGGAATAAATGCCAATATAAAGATTACTTGAGAAGTTAGTCTGAAGTTAGTGCAATCTTAAGCAGTCATATGCGTCTTGTTAGGATCAATCATTAAGTGCCATCAGTTAAATGAATAATCTGCTTGCTTTGCACAGGCTTCAATAAATGACCTTAGTTACTTAATTAGAATTTCAGTTTAACCCAAAACAATCTACTTTTGTGTGAATGTTTTACATGTTTTACATTAAACACATCACAACTAAAAACAAATAATGAGTTGTTTTACTCTCAGCCTGACCCGTAATGGCCAGGATAATGCGTATTTCCTGTAATATTTGTATCTCCCCTGAATTGAATGAGAGTGTGTGTTTTTTAGTCATGTGAGTCAAGTGAAGGGAACGAGTGGTTCTTCATTACCAGGTTAATGACTGAGGTTCTGAGGTGGAACAAGTGCAGCCCCTTGTGGATGCTCAAGAAACAACACGTGGCACAGTTTGGCTGTAGACAGCTATAAAATGAGCACCGGGTCTGAAAATAAAGCTGCTGTCTCATCCACGTGTATTCCCTGGCCCAAATAAGTCTGAGTAAGTGGGTCAGCAATCTTTGAACAAATCTGGTTGTTTTTCCAGGCTGTGTTAAGACACAGTAGGAGGTTTGAGAACAGTCACTCTGATACGCAGTTGCAGTGGACAAAGAGATATAACTTGTGGATTAAGTTGCCTTCTAAAACTTTTGGTCTATTTTTACACCACCAGGGTGCATATTAAATGTTAGCAGCAGAGACAGATTGGCATGAGATTCACACTAATACTGAACTATAAAGAAATTAAATAACTCTAGGGTTACAAAGACCTTCCAGGACATCCTGCTCAAAGGACAATAGAGAGAATAGATCCTTTTTATTAAATGTAGTCATGATTTGGTGCTAAGATGTTCAGCAACCTGGGCATTGTACTAAATACAAATATAAACTACCAGCAAAAAAGTACATCAGATGTTATTGTCGGCCTCACTTCAACATTGACTTCAACCTTGACCAAAGTCAGTATTGCTGTAATGATGTCTCTCTCTCTCACACAAACACACATTTGTTAACACAAATAAATAAGTGCTTTTATTTACTGTTTTCTAGGCAAATGTAAAAATGTTGTTCTCCCATACACACATATTCATAAACTTACAAAATTTCAGTCTAAAGTACCACTTTTCTAACTTTCAGCCTTTCATCTGCTCTATATTTATCCCAGTATGACTTGCATATAAACAGCATGCTGATACACTCTGTTTTTTGTAAGAAGGCTCTGGTCCTCTCCTCCAGATCCTAAATATAAGCAGAAAATATCTCTGATGATTCCTCTGCTTTTTGGTAAAGCTGAAAGGAATAGTTTATCATTTTGTGAAACAGACATATTTGCTCTCTTGCAGAGGCTTAGATCAGAAGATTGATACCACTTTAATTTACATAGAAAAACATGTACGGTTCAACAGCTGACATCTCTTTCCAGAATCAATAACCCACACGCCTCACTATGTGCAATCTTCAGGGGGACAGTTGTTTTGGGGCAGGATGAAGTAATGTTTTGTCACCTACAGGATACAGACAAATGTCAGTGAGTGCTGTGTGAATAGGGCTGAAGGGCAGCTGAGTAATCCTTTGAATAGAAAAAAAAAGACGTTCTTTCCCCTTAAACCTGAGTTACAGAATGAGATAAAATATTACATCAAATGAAAAAAGTTTATCGGACTCATGTGTTACTACATATAGATGATTGGATTTAAATTGTTGACTCTAAGTGTCTCCTTTTTTAGACATCATGCTCCACGAGAACTTTGCTGTTCTGGTTGTTGTCATGTGCCTCAGAGGGAAGTGTGTCATATGTACGACGGTACAAAACCCGATTGACCAGAGTGATGATGAACATCTCCATGATCATCATCTGTTGACTTAGCACTGCAAGACACAGAGAGAGAGAGAGAGAGAAATATAATTTTTTCCCACTTCACACATCAGCTGCAGATGCAGAAATACATTCAGAGATTTTTTTCTTACTGGATCCACGAGCTTGAGAAGAGAAGGGAGGGGCACAGGCGATGGTTCCATCCAAGGCCAGGATGTTAATGATTGATGTCTGCAGCTGACTCAACACAAGTATTAGCTATGGAGAAAACCAATGCTTGATCAGTTATACACAATATACATGCAATCAAAGGTACACAGTAGCATCTCTGAATATCAGTATTTTTCAGTAGGAATCTGTTTTTTTGGCACCAAACAAATACAACCTCAGCCGAGGAGACTGGTGTTAAAACTCTTCCCTTACACTTCCCTTAAACCCTGTCGCTCTTTCAGCGAAACATTTTTTCTTTGCTGAGTAGATGAACACACTGAAACACATTTATCCACCAGGCTGTCACTCACTGTGTTAGCTGCCATTGTTAGGAACTTAAGAAAACTACAAAAAGTAAAAAATGGAAGATAAACTTAATTGTGCTGCAAAAACAGCAGCACTCTTATCATTTTGAGCCATAAAGCAATCAACACAGAAATGTGCGAGAGGCTGGTAATCCTCTCTCTTTTTGTCTCAGTGTGATTATGTTTGTGTTCAAGCAACACAAAGCAGCTCATGTGACTATTTTGAATGTTTCAATCTGTATTTCAAGTGAACAGGGAGGTTTTACTACAAATTATTAACAGACTGACTGAGCACTGTAGCATATAATATACTACTGGTTTTGACTTACTTGGTACATGGCATATTTGGGTACAATATTGAGGCTGCGTAGGTGGTGGTTTGTGTTCATGAAGATGATGGCAACAGGCCAGAGGGAGATGATTGTGAGAACGCCAATGAATGGGTTAATCCAAATAGCTGTACCAGTGATCTCTAGCTGGAAAAGGAGCAAAAATATTAAAATTTCATGTCACTCTCATTTAATGTTTAATTTTTAGTACAATCAGATATGTAGAAATACTTACATCGGAGAGATCAAAGTTGCCATTTGTCCACAATATTATAGCAAGGACAGAGAGCACCGTTTTTAGGATTGCATACTGAAGAGCACCCAACTTCAGCCAGAATAACATTCGCCTGAATGATCCCAAAGAAATACAGAATGACTTTAGAAATGTTTACAATCATAAAACAATGTCTAGTCTGTATAGAAAGACATAGAAAGTGTATATAAAGGATAATGATGTTACGTTTAGTTGAAAACCTCAATTTAAGAACACAGGCTTGACTGATTAGAACTAGAGCAGTAAAACCCAGACTGTATTTGGGTGTACATACCGTGACATGGGTACGCGGGGTAGGCACGGGCAGCAGCAGCAGCAGGGTCCTGTGCTGATCCGAAAGGTTTCACCAGTAAACCGCTTCAGAAAAACATCACTGCCCCCCAACTCCTCGATCATCAGAACCAAGACCTTATACACCACCACTGCAAAGTAACTAAAGAGGGAAAGAGAAGTCAGGACAGAGAGGATTGATGTGTAGTAATTCCCTAAAAATCACTCTCATGGAGTCAAGCGTTCCATTTTCACAGTATATTTGTGTTTCTCCAGGAAGAAAATGTTAAATTTCATATTAATATATTAGATTTGATCTACTCTTGACATGTGAGGACAGACTAAAGACAGCTTAACGTTAATGGATTTTGACCCACCTGATGAACATACTGTACTATGTACTGTACATAAACCACATAAATTAGAAAACACATAAAATTTACCACTCTATGTAGATTGGTTGGAGATGCGCCATGGTCTTTGATCTTTGTGTGTGTAATGATTCACTGAGTGGATGAACTATGTTGTGAACTATAGTAGTAGAGCATATAGTGAGAGTTGGGGGCTGGGGGAGTATTTACATCCATATCCATAAATACAAATAATTCTGTTTGCATTCAGTCCTTTGGCCAAGACTTTAATAATCTGTGTTTTATCTTTGCTAAAATGACAATGATACAATTCATCTGTATATACCCTAGAATATGGAGAGAAACCATAATATCACATTTCAGCTGTTTAGAAGTGTCACTGAAAGAAACCCTTTACTGAAGGGGTGTGTACTCATTTAGTTGTAGTTGAGAGGAAACTTACCAGTTAGACGTCATGTCTGTGAACATGACTGCCTTTGGGATCCACATCCCAAAACAAGCCATGGTGCTAATGACCTGATGTGAAGAAATATGATAATGTGCATTTAAAAAAATAGTCTTTATGATTAATGTTAATGCAGCATGGGTTTATTTCATATTTTGTTTCAAATGGCCTTGTGTCCAGGTTCCTGAAACCCAATCCACAAATTAAGGTGGTGGTTGATAATGATTATATTTCAATTTCAGAATTAGCATCATATTATAATATCAAAATAGGCCTGAGTTCTTACTGGTGCTGCACCATTTATCCAGATGATGGTCGTCTTCTTGGGGTAGGGAAGTTTTTTATAAATAAAGATGCACTGCTCCAGGTACAGCAGCAGGGAGACGCAGGACATGAAGGTGAGCATGGAGTACAGGCATATTTCAAACACATCTAGCTCTGATTATAAACAGAGAGAAAACAGGTTTTCTTCAGGTTAAAAAATGTACATTTCAAGACGATAAAAGCCTTCTGTTACTCTTAACTCACATTCAAGACTTTAAGACAGAGATGCAAACAGGACACTGCTGAGTGAACTGTTGTCATTAGCGCAGACTGGCCTGATAAGGAAACATTATCAGCGAGCAGGACGTAGTAATGTGGGTCACTTACGCTTTATCACGTCGATAGCCAGCGGGGGCTCTTGTAAACAAGCTGGATGAATGGTGCTGTTAAGAGCTTCCTCCATGGTGTGCAGAAATCCCCCCTGAGAAATTCAATAGTAGTAGTAATAGTAATAGACTTATAACAGAAATGACCTAGAAAATTCAAATTGCTTTTACTCCTTCAGGAAAAACTGATCAGTCGGTTGTAATTGTAAAATAACAAGGTCCACTTCAGTAATCAATTTTCCTTTCACATTGCAGTGTCCAGCGCTGGATTGCAGTTGAGGCTCCTCCAGTGAGTGTACTTTACCCCTTAGTTGACTTTTAAGGAGTGAGGGTGAGATGACAGGTACAGCGCTTAAATGTTTATGACAACTCCTTCAAGTAACTGTCGCTCATTCATTCACAGACTGAAGTCACAGTAATTAAAATAACACCAAGGTCAGGCTTTTAGTTAAAAGGGTGAGACACAGTGAGTGTGTCAGGAGAGATGAACTTTGACAGGGTGTGTTGTGTCCTTCCCAGTAAATTTTAAAGGATATAAAAAGATAAAGTTTCAGTTTCTTGAGTACACACACACACACACACACACACACACACACAGTACTTCTCAGCTAAATTGCATTATTTTGTTCATTTTAGTTATTAATTTGTTGTATTGTGTCCCCTAGGTCTCTCACCAGATCCTCAGGATATTAGGACTGAATTATGTAGAACAGTTTACTATAAATATTGTGTTGTAGCACTCCTATGCAAGGTTACATGGGTGGTTGGACATAACATGTATTATATTCAGGTTTAACTGAAAGAGAAAAGAAATTAATTTATTTCAGTGGACAAAAATAACCATATCCATTCAACATTAAGAGAAAAAAATATGTTTTGACCTTTTGTCAGTCTTACATTAAAGGATGAGTACAAAAAACCCCCCAACTTTTACTAAAGTTTGACATTAAACCATAGAAATTAAATCCAGGTTAATCGATTTTAAGGAAGCTATAAGCTACAAAGGGTCAAGGGGTTTACTTTTTCCAATGTAAAGCTGAGTGTTGAGACTCTTACAACTTAATCTGTAGCACAGTCATGGAGAGATGAATGGCACTGAGGTCATCCACCTTTCCCCGGCTAGCCGTGAAATAGTTCCCAGCTCAAAAAACTTGCTTGAGCTTATCATCAGAGTCCAGCTTTTAATGATCTTGAAAAAACTGTCTTGTGTCACAATTTTCACTGTGAACTCTTGCGAAATACATGTGCTGTTAAAGCTGTTAAAGCATCACCAGCACTTGCACTGTACTTGAACCATGCATTTCACTAGATCTAGACTAGATATTGGCGCCGTTCATGTAGAATTTCACCCATTTTTGCTCAAAAGTTTAATTTTAATGGAGCTTATGCGTCATAATCTCTATACTTGAATGAGACCTGAGAGTATTTGTTCCATATGTTCCTCATTTAGTATCAATAGTAGTACAATTCCTTGAGGATGAAACATTCACTGGATTCTGCAGTCATGCTAGTGGCACTGAAAGGCTGCACTTAGGCACAACAGTGCTTTGTGCTTAATGATAATACCTGTATGTTTTTGATAATTAGCACAAACAAATGGTAATGTGAGCTTTCCATGGTATTTAACCAGTCATAGACACAAGTATTGGGCAAGTTAAAATTTTGTCCCGATGATGGCGCTAGATGAAAAGTTAAGGGATCACCAACTGCAGCTCATGAAGGGATACATGGATGTCTGTATCAATTGTGGCTGCAATCCATCCAGTAGTTACAGAGAAATTTCACTGAAGGCTATAAATATCAACCTGTAATGGAAGCATTACAATTTGATATTTTTTTGCAGTAAATAAGTCACATCAAACACGTCATTTGAATCTGGACACATCTATAGTTTAAGATGATGTGATGAGCATCTGAAAAGGCAGGGCTGTAATCCTCATAGACAGTCAACTGTAGAGTCACAGTGCATCAGTGTTAAAGATGAAGAATCACACATTATTGTTTCTTAAATGACATTTATTGTTACCCAACAATGAAGAATGCATGAACAATTTTCTCAATAAAAAAGCAGTTCTTTACAGGCCTAACTACATTGGCAGCTCTAGCTGCCTTGTGGTTTATTAAGCCAAGTTCAGTCAATGAGATTAGTTATTAAACTACTGTAAGTACATTCACATAGGCTACCACTCAGTTAATAATATCTATACATAATTATCTACTGATCACTCAGTCAAACACCACACTGTGCTGTGCATCATTTCCACTAAAAGGAATGTAATGTAATGAAACAGCTGCCAGGAGCACAGAGAGGAGCATTCATGACAACACTGGTATATGAAGTCCACCTCATCTGTCCTGGTTTACACTCATGGAATAAATTTCCCTGACCTCTCTGACATTATCTTAAGTGTTTTTGTTGTGGTTTCATTTTGTGCTGTTTCCAAACTTTTCAATAAATCTTACCATCAAACTGGAAAAACAAATAGAAAGAAAACAGATTTCATCTTTGATCCTTGGCAATAACACTCAAGATTATATTTGTATAAAATGAATCAAAGTAATCAGGATTGATCATGAGTGTAAAAATGTTCTATGAAATGAAGAGGACAAACTATCATCTAGTATCTTTTTAGAAAGGAAATAAATAGAAATAAATAAAATCAATATAAATGGAAAGACAATGCAATTAATTTATAAAAGCTTGATAACAAAGAAATTACAAATATTCATAGTGCAATGAAAAATGGCAATGACAATGATGACAGTAGGAGAGCTATTGGTTATGTGTCTTAATTATTTGGAATGGGATCAGACAGTTTTAACTGCAGATAAACTGGATTTGGTCTTCACATTTCAAGCTTATATCACCTGTTTATTTATCCATCATATAAAATTTGAAATGCAAAAATAAAATCTTAAAAGTGTAAACAGAAAGACCTTCAAATCTTTTCAATCATGTAAACTGTAAACTACATCAGACCCTTTGATAATTGACTGCTGGACTTAATAATTGCACTGTGCTTGGAGTTAAAAACTGATAAGACATATTACACGCACTACGAACGGTGCTGAAATGTCTCATCAATTTGTATGAGTTATACAGATATCGCTTCAGTGGTTCCCACCGCTCGACATCAAAGATAACAAGTTATGAGGCTTAGTCATTAACGCTTGATTAATACTGAAAAAGAATCATTTTCTTGTTGAAATGTGAAATGTGATTAATCCATGTAGATGAATGCAGACAGTGTAGACATACACTGGCTCAAAGCGGAGAGCAGTCCCAGAGTTTTTCAGATGCAATATCAACAAAACATTTTTTGAATGTCTTTGGCTCCAAAGACAAAACCTCTTATTGACCTATGAGGTCTATGAGGTCCCTGTTCAGTCTCAGTTGACTTAACAGTATTGCTGTGGTGCTGCTTTAAAGCACGGTAGATGAAGGATCCGTTTAATGTACATACAAAACGTGTGGCGTGAGGTTGCACTGTCGAACTCAGAATGAGGGTGGAGAACGGCTCCTGTGGAGGTGCTGATGCTCCTGCTTTAAGGCATCAAAGTTGATGAGCTCTGTACTGATGTGCCTGCAATCTGCAGCAACAACAAATGAAAAACAAATGAACACAGGAGGGTGGCAAAACACCCAAACTCATTTGTGTCGTGTCCACATACCTGCTATGGCTCACTCTCCACTGTCACAGAGACTATCTGGCCTCTGTCTGAAAGGAAATAGTGAGGACACACAAGATGATTACCAAAAACGATTAACATATGGGCTGTGATGACAGAAAATTTAAATAAGTGAAAAAGCATCAGCTACACACCAATTTTCTCTTTGCTGTCCTCCCCTGTGTGTTGTGTGTTGTTACCATGCACAGAGGGGTTGGTCTCCCCATCAGTAGGGCTGTAATTAAAGTCACATTAGAGATTAACACTCTAAACAAAACTGAAAGTAAGCAGATTTTTAAAAAAAACTGAAACAAAAAACACTTGCCTTTTTCCATTTTGCTGGAGGACACTGTTTGCTTGTTCTGGATCTATGTGTACCAATCTGGTAACAAAGGAATGTCCGTCTCCCAGACTGGCAAAACAGGGATAAAGGCAGCGTTAGTGAACATGTTGCACTTGGACTGATTCAGGGTTAATTTTACTTTTTGGCACTGCACTTTCTTATTTTCTCCACTCCATTAAAATAGCTGTAACACTAATGACAGATGAGGAGTTTATGATTCTGCTGATACAGAGTTTATCAGCCTTACGCACAGTGTAGTTATATTGTGTCTGAGTAGCCTCACCTTGAGAAAACTGGAAAAAACCAGTACTTTGCTTGGTCTCCAAACACCTCAGCTACATTTCTGCTGAAGCCGAGTGAAAACCCATTTTTGTCTGGACCGTTTGCAAAGACAGGAGCTCTAAAAGCCTCTGAAGAGAGCATAAAAATGTAGTTAGACAGTGGTGACTTTCAAAGAACATTATCAGCAGTTGAATTAAATTACATATTTCTTTATAGTTACCTATAGTGGTCCTGTTCTTTCCCACCAGCCATAGATGGTAGCCGAGAAGTGACAGGATGCTGATAAAGAACAGGGCCGCCACGAAAAATAGAAACAAGATGTGGAATTTGGCGTGTGTGTCAGGCAGCTGCTTCTTCAGGGTGCAAAAAAAAAAAAAAAGGGGAACAAAAGTGTTAATCTTGTCACTCTGCATGTCTGCAAGAATATTTCTTGTCCTCGTGTCAAGTTGTCTTTATGTACTCAAGTAGTGGAAAACACTGTTCATTGTTGTCTAGTAGTTTTACTTATAGAATTCTTTGCTATGACACAATATACCTCTTCACTGTTGGACTATGTGACAGGAGCCATTGTCTCATGCAAAGTGCAAGCTGAAGAGACTCCACTGATAAGCGATCACATGACACACTTGTGCACTACAGTGACACATTTGTAAACCAATTGGTCGATGTCTTTCGATGCAATCAGCAGTGGTCTGATCACATGGCTCACAACAGCCTGACTGCACTTAGCTTTTAAGTTGTATTAATAATTGAAACTGTTAAATAATGTTTAATATTTAATAATACCCTTCAGAAGATTGAAGTTATTTGATTTAATGGAAATATTTCTGATAGAGCATGTTCATGTTTTTAAACCCAGAACTTCTGACTGACAGGAGGAAAATGGGCCTCACAAGATCATGCAACCACCTTGGCTGATCTGTGACCACAGCAAGCATTCACATGCAAGCACATGTCAATTTAAAAAAAACAAAAACATAAATAAATAAGAGGAAGTTTCTGTACTTACAGTCCAGAATTTGATGAAATACTGGATGACTGTAGCACAAATTACTATACAGTAGAGTGAGGCGTAGGCCAAGAACAAGACAAAGTATTTGTAATTTGAGAATCCGACACAGTTATTCACCCTGAAAGAAAACATGACAAAAACATGAGGGCCAAAGGTGACTAATACTACAGTGAAGTTAAGATACAACAACAACAATTTAAAATCATAGTTCAATGACAGAATCCTACCAGGGGCAGTGATGGTCCATTTTTAGCACACACCTTGAAGGATGAGAATAAGCAAAAGATACATCCTGTTAGTAAAATCTAGTAAATGTCTACATGTTAGACATTCAGATAAGATAATACACAGAGCTCAATATTTAAAAATAAATACTTAAGAATTTATCTGTGTTTATGCTTACTAACATCTGGTTTAAAACTGCTGTTTGCAGCACAAATTCACACTGTTTATCTTATTTTTCAACAGCAGCACATCTGCGTTTTCTCCACAGTTTTCTCTTCACTTTCTGTTAGCAGTTCAAGTTTTCTTGCAGCCAGAAATAAAAACTCATGGATGTTTGGGAACATAAACTTGGAGTGAGACTCAGCTCAATCATATCTGCTCCTTTGGGGAAAACATGAGATAAAATTATTGAGTGATGAGTCTTAAATATACAGTGTGTACACTTAGAAAACACTCACATTTCACAGGTTGAGCAGTGATGGCAGCGGTCAGGTTTGATCACCTGGCAGTTGTCACAGTATCGGATGGCTATTTAGAGAAAAAGAAAGCAGAATTATTAAAATACTACTGCATAACTATCACCTTTTATCCCCTACGCACAGTGTTCTTATATCAAAGACAGCAGCATCATGGTGTATATGAGGTAGATGATATTTGAACTCCAGGCGCACTTTGTAACACTTTCCAAAAATAAGTAATTGTTTCTGTAAGTTAAATGTATAAGAGGGCATTATTTTTATAGTGTCTTTTCAAATGTCCCTGTGAAACAAAGTAGGTGACATCATGACTTGGTGAGTGGAGGCGCCAGGTGTGGCCCCAGGAGATAACGAGGTACACCTGAGTCCAATTAAGCTTCCTGGTACGTGCAGTTCTGTAAACACAAGACAGATGAGCCTGAGCATCAGCAGATAAGTAACATCCTCTACTATCATGGCGTATGTTGTTTTTCAAAAAAGAGGAAGACACGATGTACCAACACGTTTACACAATATCATTTGCCAATTTAATGTTGTGCATGTGAGTGACAAACACAAGCTGAATGATGAAGAAAGTATCTCTGCATGCTCCCTACTTCGCAAGAAGAGTCGGCAACAACACCAAAACAGTTACTTAACACATTTTTTCCGCTTTGGAGAAACTGATGGGCATTAAAAAAAGTGAGCCAGCTGTAGGTAGTTTTGCTGCTGTGGTGAAAGCCTCACCTCCCCCTGCCGTGCGCGTATACACAGGTAAATTCCTCGCCACTTTCTTCAGAATCTCTTGCTGCGTCTCGGCTCGCTCCTCTCGCTCATAGAGTTCTTTCTCTGCTCTGGGCAGAGCGAACTAAAAGGAGGAGAAAAGAAAGCCCAACGATCAGAGAAAGACTAACACATAATAATAACTAGTAAACGTGTATTGGACAGTCATGGAAAATTGTTCTATGAGTTTTGCATATCTACCAGATCCTGCCCTCTAAACATGAAGACAAAAATGTGTTCAAGGGATAACATTTTTTTCTCTCCGCTTACCGCTTTTGACGGGCCGGCTGGTTTGGACCAGATAGTTTTCCAGTAGGACCATATAAACATGGTGAGGAAAATGTGAAAGATGACCAGGTAGCTGACTGTTGAGAGGAAGAAAAAGGTTGATTTGTAGTTAGACTAGAATCTCTTGCATAATCTTTGCTATGAATAATTAATATGAGAGGAATTACAGGTCAAACATGAATTAGTAAATAATGTGAATAGAACAGTGTGTGGGGGGGTATCACTTACTTCGTTCTGCATTATTTGGGATTGTATCTACACAAGGCAGAGAAAAAAAAAATACATTAGTGAGTAAAGAGTGTCCTCGGAATGCAGGACTACACCTCCCCCACCACACACACACACACACACACACACACACACACACACACACACTAGCTGTTTCTCGCACCATGTGGCAGCAGCCTGGCACGGCCAGCAGTGACCCACCCATAACAGAGAGCTTTGTTTAGGCAGCAGGGATGTCCCTGTCCTGACCACAGCCACTGAGTTACAGACATAACTACAGTAAGTCTACATGCGAATAGTGGTATCATCAGTTCCAGCCTGAAACAGACTACGCAAAAAAAAAAAAAAAAAAAAAAAACCTATTGCAGGGAAGGTGCATGATCAATATCTCTTTCAGACCTGCTTGTTTAAACCTGTAACACGGATTCAGGTTCATCCTAAACTGGAAATCCTAAAAAATCTTGTCGAGCCACCACTAAATGATGAATGTGTTTAATTTTAAAATGATTTGACTGAGGAAAAAAAAGAACAAGTCCTTCCTCTGAATTAATAATCTGTCTCAATGTTTTTGTATTTTATGGACTTAAGTATCTCCTGCTATTGCAACTATTCATTCAATTACAAATTAAACCACTTTGACATCTACAAAAAGCCACTATTACATGGTATGTTTTATTGCCCAATGTTTAACTTAATGCCTTACTTAATCACCTTCCTTCCTCTACATCTTCAATGAATAGCTTATGATGCATGGGATAGTTAAATAATAGCCAACCCTATTTATAGTTAACCTAAGGACTTTACAGCAAGTTGCTAATGTTTGTTCGCTTAACAACAGTTTAAAATAAATTACAGTAAATAAATAACAGTCATTACCATTTGTAAAATGTAAACTTGTGGATAGAATATATGTTCTTAAAATAAATACATGTAAAGTTGCACAGAAACATCAGAGGAAAACTTATGGTAAGAATTAAAAATAATCTCTGTAATAATTGTGCAGAAAAAAAACAGGTCCTGTCATATCAGCTGACATTATGATACACAGCAACAATAAATTTTGGGCCGACTTTTAATTTGACAACATGTTTAAAACAGTTTGTGTCAGTAAAATGAGCTTTCATCACAACACGCTGCACAGTTTAACCAAATCTGAGGACGTTTTACAATCGTATGCACCTTCATCCCTTATTTACTATTTCCTGATGCGTTACAACTATCATAATGACTTATTGATTATTAATTGACGACTGTTGTAACTACCCAGACTCTCCACGTCTGAGGTTTACACGCATGTATGCAGCCTGGGGATGAATTTAAATCTCACTTCAACTGGCTTATCAAACTTGGCAACCCGTGAAACAGTCAATACAAGCAGATATCCGCCCCGCGAGAGAAAAACACTCATGAAAGTGGGTGTACTTACACACACAGAGCTCAACGACATAAGCGTAATACGACCAGCCGACAACCAGGTTAATAAACAGGACAGGTATCCAGTTCAGAGCCCGTTTGCAGCACCTTAGCGCATGAGAGGGCGCCATCTTTAATCCGTGCGGGATATTAGCTGACGGCGACGTCACATCCACGGTTTTAAATGACGCAGCCAAAGATACTACAAAACCCAGATACTCGACTGGGACATGCGCAGATACTTTTGTAGTCCTGAAACATTTAGTGAAGCAGCATAATGCTCGGTTTATGTAGCCTATTGTACTCATCAGTCTGTTTTGTTTGACTACAGAGTCGTTCAGAGGTGGAAAGTAACTAAGTACATTTACTCAAGTACTGCACTTGCGTATAAATTTGAGGTACTTGTATTTTAGTATTTTCTTTTCATACTGCTTTATATAATACGCCTATTGTACCTTTACTCAACTATATTTATTCAACAGTTTAAGTTATTTTACTTTTCACCCACAAAACACAAACATACAAAGAATATGGTGCTTTGTTATAAATCACATTTCTGTACCAAACAGTGAGTAGAGTGGACATTTTGTTGATTATTTGATAAGTGACAGAAAAATACTGGCAACTATTTTGATAATGGTCAAAGTCATTTTTCAAGACAAAATGTTAAATGTGTTATGGTTCCAGCTTCATTTTATGCATCAGTTATAATAATTTAATGATATGATGGTAAAATGATTTTATTTGTGATACTTTAAGTATATTGCTGTGATTATACTTACATGCTTTTACTAATGTAATATTTTCAGTGCAGGACCTTTACTTGTAATGGAGCCCAACTCAAGCCAATGCCCTGTTATGAGTATTTTTAAATATACCAGCCATACATAAGTCAGACATCTTACATCTCGCCATCTTTGTTTGACTGCAGAAATATTCTCAGCTGAATCTCTTGAACCATAGGCTGCACCCTCACATCTCTTCAAAACTTATGATCTAGTTTGAAGAACATTCAAGGAGTGAAAACAACTCAGTTAGCTGACTCCTTTATTTCACAACTAAGGTCTGTTGATTGGAGGTAGACCTGTTAGTCCTACTCACTTCTTGAGTGACATCTACAATCATGAGAAAGGCCCGTGCACACTCCAGGACATTCCATGGCACAATCCCTTATCCATCCATCCTGTTTATAAGTTGTAGCACTTTTACAACAGAAATAAGAGCATGGTGTCTGTAGAATATCAGTATCTGCTTAAGGCTTCTTATGACTCTCTCCCACAAGATGGGATCTGGTGGTGAGATGGCCCTGATCTGGACCCTGACTTTGATTGGGATGATACTGAGGAAACGTTAAAGATATAAATCTGGCCGCCAGCAAATTTACTTTCATTATCGCCACAGAATTGATGTAACATCTTGTCAAAATTAACTGTTTTCATTAAGACTTTCACATTGCATACAATATAGTCATTTGTTCCATTTTGATATTAAAAAAAGTATTTATTGGAGCAGTTTAAAAATCTCAGCTGTTTCAATTGGATTCTTTCCATGATTCATCCTTTGTCTAGCTCCTTGCTCTGATGAACTTTGGTAATATATTGCCTCTAAACTACTAAAGATTTCATACAACGGTGTAAGCACCCATTTGGCCTGTGTCCTTTAATCCTACATAAAATTATCTTAGATTGCAGAAAACCACCAGTCCAAATAAGAGTACATAACACTCTGTGGTGTCTTATTTATTTAGCCACTTGACACATGGAAGAGTCACAAATAACAGAGGACAAATCACATCCAAGCTAAATTTTAATGTTCTTTTCCTTTTATTTTCAGTGAATAAACATTATGTACATTATAATATATTGCACTTGCACTTGAATAAACCAGCAATAAAGTACTTCCTCTTTATTTGTTAATTTTATTAATAGCCCCCATAGATTAATATGAGGAATTCACTGAACATGTCTACTGTATGTGGAGGCAGATTTGAGAGAGGAGCGTGTCCCCTTTTTTGGTGAGGTGGGGGAGGATGGAGAAGAAGGAGGGGAGAGAGAGGAGGGAGACGGGGAGGCAGAGGCAGATGCAGGGGAGGAGTCGGGAGAAACCGAGCGTCGTCTGGTGGGACTGCTGCTCGGGGAGCCACGGGGTGAAGAGTAGGGTGACAGGGCCTGGAGCATACGACCACTCCGCTCCTGAATTGCATGCTAAACAAGGACAAAGACAGAGGAGAGTTAAATTGCGTTGTTATGTTGTGTTTTGTTGCAGTGGTTCTGTGATATTGTGATGAAATGCTCTGTGAGCAGTGTATTGTGCTTACTTTCACCCAACCTTCAATATGTATTTATATTCTCGTCATTCCACATTAGTGCCTTTTGTCACTGCCCAGACGATGGCAAAAAGTTTTGTTGTGTTCAGGTGTGGTTGTGGAGGTTTTGGTGCCTTAGGCAAACTTCTGAATGAAACAATGGGTGTAGAGACAACTATCACTTGAGTAATTTTGATGAATGTTATAAGAAGCCTCTTTTTCCCCAAGTTTCTGGATATTTATTCATATATTGAGATACTATCAGAGATACCACTATCCCACAGTGCAAGTTGTACTGCTTCCAGGTGTGTGTCCATTGTGTCTGAGTACAGATTGAGATTGATGAGTTATGACTGTTAGAAAAGGTGTGTGACGGCAGCACCAAGCCATACTCCCCACGTGTTTCCCCATGCACTGGCATCCAGGGAAATTGCCTATGTTGCCTACATTATGAACTGCCACTGCTGATGTGGCTTCCTGACCTTTTTCTGTGATTTTTTTTTTTTTGTTTGTTTGTTATTGTTTAAAAATAAAGATTTCAAAAAAGCAATAGCAGAGCAAGAGTATAGAGTTACATTTGACAGAGATTATATTGCAGTTTTTTCCACTGAGGCTAATGTTGGTCGATAAACTGGTTTCTCTACTTCCTCTATGATAGGCTCTTTGTTGTTAAATGTCAAACTTTATAAGTTTAGAATGATACATTAGCAATAAAACCTGATGTTTACTGCTGAAGCTTAAAGGAATAGTTCAACAGTTTTGGAAAAATGCTTTCTCTTGATACCAGTGTCGTGTCTGTCTGTTTAGTCTGAAGCTGGACCTGAAGTTATATATTTAATCAAGATCAATCAAAATTTGTCATCATAATAGAAATATATCACTAAACAATGAACTCAACCTAGAAATGAATGGTTCTGTGTGGTTGAAGACGGGCTTAGTGCAACCTGTGGATTAAAGTAAAGTAAAAAAAAAAAAGTAAACATGCCCAGGCTCCATCAGGTCCAAAAAGCTCCAGGAAGTTCCCAATGAATTCTCGTGACTTCTCTTCCCACTTGTGGATGAGGTCTTGGCTCTTCTCCTCTACTCTGTAGACAAAGTGTTTGGACTTCTCCTCCACCGTTCGGACCGTCTCTTTCATCTTGTCCACCTGGTTCTGGAGCCGGTACTTCTTCTCCTGTCAGAAAACGACAAAGCATGCGACCATCACCAGGATATTGTTTGTTTTAAAGACTTTTCAGTTTACTGAATACGATTTCCTTACGTTAATGAAGCCAACATTTAGTTCTCGGGCGGTGTATCCTCTTTGCAGGTTGCGTCGAACATAGATGTCGTAGTCTCGGACGATGCGAGTGATCAGATCAGATGTGGAGATGCCCTCTGTCCTCTGAGTGGCCACAAACATCCCTGACGTGAATACACAAATACTTCAAACACACGTAATTCATTCAAGTGATATGAGAAATGACAGAACATCATCATAATGACTTTTAGTATCTTCACCTGCTTCCTTAATGTGTTTATAAACGTCCTCTGATCCAGCAGAGGTGTATGGGATATCATCATGGGCCACAAAGTCAATCTGTGAATGCAGCATGACAGTGTTCAGACAGACTGAACATCTCTGTTGTTGTCACTGTTTGACATTTCAAGAAGTTGTGTGTACAGTGACTGCGTGACCTTTGACCTTGTGTGTCTTGAGGAACTCTGCGGTAAGGGTCCAAGGAGCGTCCCGCACCACCTCATCAACGTAGCGGCAGTGCCTCAGGGCTTCGTAGCGTTCATCCTCTGTCATCACCGTGTAGCCCTTAAACTTGTGGGTGAGTTCATCACTGCAGACTAAGGAAACAAGAAGATGTGATGTCTTACATTAAAACGTATGACTTTAATCTGGAATTAAAATGGAAGATCAGAAGTGTCAGTTTAACCCCTAAATATAATGTTAAACTATCTCACTTTTTCCTGTAAGTTAGTGAGAGAGGCGTCCATACTTTACCTCCTACTATCAGATAAGTGTTGGGAAACACATTTTTGGCCTGCATCAGAGCTCGAGCGTGCCCCGAGTGGAAAAGATCAAAGATTCCATCAGCGTAGACTCGCACTGGACGATGAGCTACAAGATAAGAAATACGAAGACATGACAGCATGATGTCACAAAACCTGATGGGGATTTATAGGGATTTACTGCTATGCCATTTTGAAGTAGATACTGATATCTGATCAGCCATAAAGTCAAGTCATAGTCAAGTCAAGTCATATGGCGTGACACATTCCTGGAAGAAAAGATCATGATAATAACAACCTTACAATCAGTCAAATTACAAGCAGTAAAGCCATATTGTGCTGATACTGAAATCACATATTACAGCTGATGTCAGCTGATACCAACATACTGTTGCATCTTAAGTTAGTATTTCCCTGAATCCTTGCTGCCACTAGCTGGGACAAGAACCAAAGACACTGAGTTACATGACATTAATTGGCAATGTAAGCAAAAACTACTAAAAGTGTGACCTGGTGTGCCCCTCCGTGCTTGGGCAATTGTCAGCTTTTCACAGGAGGTATCTGATTCACAACCGGTGGACTTGGCAAAAGCAGCTGGCTCCCGCAAAGCCTGAACACAGGACAGAGAGTAAAGAGAAAACAAATACATGCTAAGTTTAAATCAAATAGTGTGTTTGTCTAATTTGGTTAATCTGTGCTCTAAACCACTTCCTGTTCATGTTGCCAGCATACATTAGGTGACAAACTGAACAAGCTGTCATTATATTACACAGACAAACATATTCGTACTTGCGTTTACGCCTGAGGGCAATTGTAAAGTTTTCAGTTTGCCTAACGAGCATATATTTGGACTGTGGGAGGAAATGGGCGTCACTGGAAATCATGCTGCAGTTGAAACACACAAACATTCAAAAACAAAAAAGTGCAGGAAGACGATAAACAGCAACAGAGTTGTTGTAGAATATTGATCAAAAGTAATGCAATATTAACAGTGCTGTTATATTTTATTTTATTTTTGCAGGTTTGCACTCCTCTCTACATTTGACATTGTAAAAAATTTAAAACAAGATAAACTTTGATAATATCGTCAGGACAGTTCTGAACAGTCTCAGTACTCTGAAGTCATGAGCACCTTGATATGTCATGGACTTTGTGTTGTGTGCAGATACATATACGCAGCTTTTGTAAGATATACTTTGAACTCTGATTCTGCTCAAACATCCTGTGTGTCTTGCTTTAAACTATAAGTTTGTTTGCTTAATGACTTGAAATTTGTTTTGAAATGCTCAGTACTTTATGAATGCTACTGATTTCAGTTTGCTTCCATGCTTCTTGGATAGTTTTCTAGTTTTAGCCCCTATGGTTAGCCACTGATTTCTCTTCTTCTTTACACCTTCAAGAGTCACATATAGTCAGATAAAATATGCAGCTTATGCAGTTAAATTCTACATCATACGATTCACAGCTGTTTGATACATTTGCAGCCATGAAAACTGATTACAATATAATTACGTTAAAATTACCATTTTTAATCATACCAAACAAGTAATTAATATAATTTGGGAATAATCATTAATGTATTACTGCACTACACAAAAATGACTCATTGCTACGTCGTTCCACCCTGTTAATCAGTTAACTCTCCACTCCCAGGCACAGGTTTAATAACCACAGAGGAGACTTTTAACTGTAATATTCAGAGCCTGTCACATAAAAATACAGTATGAGTCTGACTGACACATTTCTGATACATATTCTCATTTCCAGTGTCTTTAAATAACATGCAATAACAAGACAGCCAGAGTATCACTCTGAGTTCTCAGCGTAAGAAGAAAAAAATATAGCCACGTTTCATGTTGACAGAACAGGACTCACCCTGCGAGGGCCTCCCCTTTGGTTCTGCTGGGCCTGTTGTTGCTGGCCGTTGCCACCTCGGCCTCGTCTCCTTCCAGCCATCCTGGATGTCCTGCTTCCTTTCCTGTAAACAGCACCGCTGCTCCCGCCTGCCGTTCCTCTCGGCCAGTTCAACTAATGCACGGGGGCGATTTCCAAGCCTGTCTGTGTTTTAAAGTATACATCCCCGTCGGCCTGCCTGACCCTGATGACGGGAGAAGGTAGTGAGCAAAGTTCAAGCCACTCTGGTGAAGGCATTCAGAAATGTAGATTGCACTCGTCATCAATACTGAGCTTGGGAGGACTTTCTCTTTCTTTGTGTGGTAACACTGAAGCTTGTCGCAACAGGGAAGTTGCAAAGTTATGCTGTTAGTGTAAACTTAAAAAAAAAATATATATACAAACAGATTTTGGAACATTTCTCACATCTCCTTCCAGACTTTAATATATCGAGAGCAGGATCTATTAATAGTGTAACATTGTACACTGAGGGGAGCTTGGTAAGTGCCCAGAGCATTTACACTGTCAGCCTTTGGAACCAAACACAGAGGGACAATATGTCCCAATGTTTCAGAAAACTTATCACAAGTTGCCCACAGTGCTATGCTGGATATTATGTAATTTCTGTTGTGAATACAGTATGGGTACATCTTTAGATCAACAACATGCTGCCCTGGCCACTTGTTATAGTACATTTAGTTTTTGACACCACCTGATACTTTACCATACATATTGTTTGCACTGTAGCAGCAGCTGAAGTTTGACCCTGTTGTAAAAGACTACATGATTCATTCACAAACATACTGTCTAAAACAATCTCAGAAAATCATACTGTACTCAAGCTTAAATACATTCAATGGACATTCAAAAATACTTTCATTATAGTATTTATGTATTTGTGTATTTGGTGGATCAGTCTACCATGTTAGTCCAAATGTCTCAAAAACTATTGAATGGATTGACTTGAAATTCTGTACAGATAAACATGGTATCTAGAGGATGAACCTTACTGACTTTGCTGCTTCCCTGACTTTTCCTATAGTACCACCATGAAGTTGACACTTGTGGTTTTGAGTGAAATGTCTCCACAGCTACTGGATGGATTTCCATGAAATTTGGCACAGATATTTACGTCCCACTTAGGATGAATTATAATAACTTTGGTGATCATCAGGTCATTTTTTTATTTTGTCCAATACATTATGGTTTATGAGCAAATACCTGCAAACGGCTTTGCCATTAGCCTCAGCTGTACTTTGTGTGCTGAGCAAGCATTAAACCCGCTAAACACCAACATGTTAGCATTATAATTATGGATACATTAGAGATTGAAATTTATTTTGGTTTAGAAGGTGGTTTAGACTTATAAAAAGGCAAGGTGTTCCCTAGCACAATCAATGTTTTTGTTAGACCCTCCCCATGATATCACAAAACAATATATTTATGATCAACACAACAAAGTGGGGGAAATACAGCTGTTCTCTAATTTACCTTTTAAGCACAAAAACTAACATATTTTTTTATATGTAACTGCCAGATTTTTGTCAACACAATAAATTGCACAAAGGAAGGCTGAAATAAAATAAAATATAAATCTGATATTAAAAAGATTAAAAGACCCTCTACTGCTCCCACAAAAAAAGTTAGACTATCCTCCCATTGGCAAAAAGTACCTAACCCTCCCTCTTTTCTCCTCTACTAATATTTTTTACAGTCCCTTAGTACAAGCTGAACTTGAATTGGCTGTTGAATCTTGTTATAATTGTGGGTGTGTTTCATGATCATAGGAAATATTTCTGATCCACTGTCATCATTATTTTTATCATGGTTATGTAAACATAACGTCATGCTTAACATATTGTCATCATTTTATATTTTGGGATCTTTAATTTTGGTCGATTTAGAAAAACAGGGTGTGTGATCACATTTGCAGGGCATCGAAAAACATTTGTAAAGATAAACAACCAGTAAACTTACAGACGCACTGTTACCTACGTGTACTCAGGTGTACATGCATTTTGATTTCTAAATGTTGTATGAAGACAACTGAACTTGCTTGAAGTTCTTGAAGACGTTTCACCTCACATCCGAAAGGTTTCTTCCGTTAGAGGGGATTCTGGGACTTCCCCTCCACGAGTCTGAGACTGGTGGGGAGTCCCAGCCTTGCCAGAGACCCTGGGACTCTCCCCTCAGTGGATGTGAGGTGAAATGTCTTCAAACACTTCAAGCAAGTTCACTAGCCTTCATGTAGCACTTAGAGATACCATGACCTGGATGACTGGGAATCTTCACAGACACATGAACTTTATGCAGGAGAGGTAGGAAGCTAAAAGCTTATACAGAGACCTAAAAACTACAGCAACATCTCCCAAAGCTGAAACAATAACATACTAATCCATACACTGTGTAATGTTGGGAAATACTGAGATTAAATTACAGAGTAGCACTTGTTGTGCAACTCCTTACAAATGTCAGCGCAGTTTTGACTCCAGGTGGAAACAGCCTGGTCAGGGGGTGGTTGTTATTCATATGTCAAAGTGAGACATTTTTGGGAATAGGGTGGGTGCTAATTTCTGGAAATACCCATAATACGTTTCACTTTCATTCTTATTTCGTCCAAATGAATAAGAATGGACTCAAGAAATGGTAACAAGAGCCTTGTTTTTACAGAATCAAACCAAGTTCAGTAGAAACGCAGCAGTCACCTAACCGGTCTGAGGACTAAGGACCCTGGAGTGACTTCACAGGAATTTCTTTCACCTGTGAACACAATGACCTGGAGCAAGGGGTGTGGCTATCCCTGTGAAAGCATGCAGGGCGGGAGTATTGCTTTGCTGTTCTCCCTCTCACTTCCTGATCTCAGAAACACTGGCCAAATATGTGGAGTGACAAACAGAAAATAACCTGTAATATTCTGGACCTTTGACACTCAAGTGGGGAAGTATTATCCTACAGCAAAGGTAAGACTCTCTCTGATAATACTGAAGTTCTCACTATACTCTGTCACTGTTGACAAATTTGAGCAGACAGGATCTGAGGAAGACACTGTCCACTTAGTAAACGTGAGGCGTCTAGTGTAGTAAAAGAAATATGATCACAGATAAAAACCAGGGTGTCAGACTGTTATTTCTGCCAGTTCCACGGTGTCAGATTAATGACAGTGGGTGGAGATAGAAATAAAAGAAACACATTTTCAGTGGAATGGAAGTTGTTTTTTTGCAGCTTATTCATGACCACAGTTTAGGATAAATAGATAAGTAACTAACCTGTTTTCTCTGTTTTCGAGCTGAGAATATCAAACTAAAGCCTGCTGAGAAAATACAAAGTGTCAGGGAAACATATGAAGGGTTAGGACAGTGTTTTCCTTGAAATGTTGCTGTGTCTGCTGTTGTGTTTGCATCCGTGTGATTTACTGTTAATTACTGTTAATTATGGGCCAAATAATGTCTGACCGGTGTATTTTCATGTAATGGTCTGACTCCGATAACTCTTATCTGTAGCTTTTTTGCCCATTGCTGGTGTAAAGCATGTTCCTGTGGCAATATCTGACACCGCTCCTGCTGATAGCTGTTCAAATATGCAAAGGTAAGACATAAAACACAACATTCTGAAATGTAAATAAATGTGCAAATGCACTCGCACACACACACACACACACACACACAGTCACTTTTGTCATTAAATGTATAGCAACTGTTCTCCTGGGAAGCAGTCGAGCAATATTTGAGGAATTGAAATTTCATAAGAAAACCACGATGCTCGGACAAATGACCTTCACTGTGGTTTGCAAAAACCAGAAACACGGTATTTGGCTCTCAGCTGACCTATCTGCAGCCATGCTATGGTGATTTGTTGCGCAGCAGTTACAGAGAACAGCTGATGGCTTTTCTTAAACATAAACCTGGTTTATTTTAAAAAAATGTTTATACAGAGTCAGGCTGATAGCAAGAAAACTATTAATCCAGACATCACTGCCGACAGAAACAGAGATGAATGTCTGTTTTTGAATGTCTTAATTATAATTGGTTGTTTAGCTCAAATATCATGTTGTGTGGTTGGTGGCACTGTGGGTTTTTATAGACTAGATTTAGCCATTATTTCCACACGTCAGTGTCTGTGCTGCACCTCCAGACATACTGGAATTGTTTGTAAAATGTGGCGTGGGTACACTTTGGTTTACCACATCCTCTGCTTTTCCATGGATCTATAGCCGTATCTGACTGCATTTTGCTTGCCCACTGGTCAGCAAACCATGACAGTGCTACTATAAGTCAGACACACTCAGAGACGTCAGAGTTGCATAATTGTCCGCTTTCCCGGTTGAACGTGTTCATGACGTGTCTTTCCAGTGGGCGAAGCTGTGAAGAAAACAGTTTCACCCTAGAATTACACTGAAAACTCCTACACTCACTGAGTCATATGGACATTATGTCATTCATTAATGAGGGCAGAAACTTAGGCTGATAAGACAAACATATAAAGGTTATGCAACCTTGAACAATGCTTATAAGATATCAAAACAGTTATGTTTTGTAATTTATTCTTATTTAATCACCTCTCTCTTTCTGCTCCTTCTTTTTTCTCACCACCACTCACCAGGTCAACAATGTGACGAGTTCACAGATCTAAATCTCGGTCATGCATTCATTGGCACCAGCATCAGAATTAGGTTGTTGCTGTACACCAGGGAGAATAGCACCTGCGGCACGCTCGTGTCCCACACCAACCTGTCAGCCTATCCCCAGTTCAATTTGTCCAGAACCACCACTTTCATCGTTCACGGGTATAGGCCCACGGGATCTCCGCCAGCATGGGTTAACGATATCACAGAGCTGCTGCTGGCCAGGGACGACCAGAACGTCATAGTGGTGGACTGGAACTACGGAGCTACCAATTTGAACTATCTCAAGGCAGTGGAGAACACAAAGAAAGCAGCAGCCAATCTCACTGCTTTCATTGAAATGATGCAGGTATGACGTGTATCTGACACTCTCTGTGACCACCAGTGTCACTGGAATGTCACAGACTGTTGTGTGTAATAAGACTAATCACTAATTCTTTGCAGGACCAAGGTGCCTCTCTGAGCTCCATCCACATGATTGGAGTCAGCCTCGGAGCTCATATATCAGGTTTTGTGGGCGCCAACCTGAAAGGGTTAATTGGAAGAATTACAGGTAAGAGTGGTGCATATTGGCACATAAATTCAGATCACAGAACTACTCAGTCTGTAACAGTAACTAATGAGTGGTAAAATCTTTGCTGACTTTGCAGACTGTCGGAAAAGATTTGGCCGCGGTAGAGTTGTGACAACATACCATGTAGTTCAGGTTTTGGCTGTTGAAAAAATGAGCACAGTTTCATCGATTCTATCTGATATCCCTGTGACTGTGGTGAGAATTTTCTGCCTTCACTTTACAATCTCTCCACAGTTCCTGTTCCGGTTTGAGTCAAGTGCAGAGCCACAAAGATACCAGGAATAAAAACACTGAGAAAAGAAAACAAAAACAGGCCTAGATGTCTGGAGTGCCTCTGTACCCTCAAACTGTTCATTCATATAAAACAGAAACTAGACATGATCTCAGAATGTTTGGAGAAGAGCTACACTGGTTTGTCAGATCTGTGTGAAGAGCAGTAGTAATAATTTAGAAAAGGAAAAGGGATAGAAGGTCGAGCAGTTCAGCTTGGTTTGAGGATAAACTTTAAGCTCCTCTGAGGTCTACTGATGTGATGTGTGCAGCTCTGGATCCTGCTGGGCCTCAGTTCACCGGCACTCCTAAAGAGGAGAGACTGGACTCCACAGACGCCCAGTTCGTGGATGTCCTGCACACAGACATAGATGGTTAGTAAAGCTGAAATTCTGTAAATTCTGTATTATATAATTAGAATTATAACGTAATTGGAACATATTTATGTTTTTCCTCTTAAAATACAAAAGCATACTGATGGTTTTCATGTGCCAACTGTGTGTTCACAGCCCTGGGCTTCAGAAAACCTCTGGGTCACATTGATTTCTATGCAAATGGAGGAACAGACCAACCCGGCTGCCCAAAGACAATCTTTTCTGGTAAGATCTTCAAAATGGTGGGACCTGTGTCATAAAGGATATGAACAATATAATAACATTTCCCTTTCTATCTTACCCCTGTACAGGAGGATCTTATTTCAAATGCGACCACCAGAGATCAGTCTTCCTCTATCTTGGCTCTCTGAACCAGATGTGTGTCAGCAGGGCATTCCCCTGCAAGTCCTACAAGGACTTCCTGGATGGTAACTGCCTGGACTGTGACGAGTTTGGTGCTGCTGGATGTCCTATCTTTGGTTGGTACTCTGATTACCTATTAGAGATAAAGTTTAATAGTTTTAATCAAAAATAATATTAACCTACTGAAGACTTACTGATTAAATTAGTCTTAAGGCATTTTAGATATTGATGAAATATGATGAGCTGAATATTTTAAAGTTATGTTGTTGTTGTATGGTCTGTTAATATGAATGTATTTTTGAATAGAATCCTTTGTTTCTCCAGAGGTCACAGTCTGTTATTGTAGTCTTGACCCAGCTGTTTTACTCATTTGCAGGTTATGACATCACAAAGTGGCGTAACATCCTGCTGAAGCGGAACCAAACTACAACTTTCTTTACAACAAACCCAAAGTCTCCATTCTGCAGTAAGTAACAGAACAATAATCCATGATCATACTAACAGAAACAGTAGAGCCTCTTAATCTCAGTAAAGCAACTGCATCTCTTCAGGAGTCACTTCACTCAGTCCAATAACCCTGTGCAGAGTCTGCCAACCAGTGGTGGCATCATGTCTTCTCCACATGATTTGACACTGTTAGATGTACAATGTATAAGTTATGTTGGAGGAAAACCAAAATTTTATGATGATAATCTAGAAAGTCTGAAAGTCAAGGGCTCTATAGAGAAAGAACAAATAAAATCCAACACAAGCAATCTTTTCCTTTAATTTGAGGACACCAAACAACCTCCTGTGGTCACATGTGAATGAAGACCATAAAATAAAGACACTGACATTCAAAAGCCCAAATGTGGACATATTTTTTAAAATAAAAAATGTAATGTTTTCTCTTAGTGACAGGCTACAGAGTGGATGTGATGATATGGAACAAGGAAAGTCACTGGGGATACATTACTATTAAACTTCATTATAATGGTACAGAAGCACTGGCGACCATTAACCAGTAAGTCTTCTCTCCATTTAAAATAAGTACCAATGCTCCACTGACTTCTCTTTGCCCCTCTGTTACTGTTACTTTCTCTCAGTAATGTGTTTTTGTTTTTTTTTCAAATCAGTAAATCATCGAAGTTCAAGAGATACACAGAGACCCACTTGTTTGCTCAGTTTGCCAAAGACATTCAGTCAGTGGAAAAGGTTTCTGTCAAATTCTCCACTGGGAATGTTTTCAAGCCCAAATATAAGCTCCGTGTTCTCCGACTCCGTCTCACACATCTGGAACACAAGAATAGGTAAGCAACACATATTGATTTTAAAAGTTCTGTAATTTCTTGACCTATACTTTCCTCCATTTTCACAGTCAACTGTAATCCCTCAGTTTACCCAGCTCTAGATTTACAGTAATATCCTCTTCATCTCTCGCAGGTCTCTCTGTCGATACGACATCCTTCTTAAGGCGGACACCGAGGTCACCTTCAGGCCCATTCCATGTGAAGGATCCAACTTTTGAGTAAAAAAAAAAAATAATCAAGACTTTGAAAACATTGAAAACTTTGTCGTTTAGAATGTGGTTCAGCTGAATCATCAGTCCCTCCAGGACTGTACAGGACACCCACCTGACAGCCAAATATATTTACTGTGAACACTTAAATGTGATGTATATGATGTACATGCGTTTGTAAGAGAAAATATATATGTATGTTTTTCCAGAATCTATTTGCGTGTCACTTGTAGGGAAAATTAGAAATGGGATTGACTTTTTGTTGTCTCAGTCACAGATTTTTTAAAAACCCTATGATATCATTATATATTTATTTATGTATATGAATTAATACATAATTATTATTAATAAAAAACTAATCAAATCATCAAAGGCCAGCTCAAGCATCTTTAATGAATTCACGCATCAGCAAACAAATTCACTGACAGCTTGGTCAACTTTTCATCAATCATTACATCATTTACAATCAAAAGGCAAACTTACAGTGGTTGACAAATATATGCAACTAAAATATGAATGAAGCTTCATGTTTGTGCCTCTACATCACATTATTATAAACAAATGATCACTCAGCCCTGCAGACTAACTGCCAGCTCTCATTTCCCATCCTCCTCTCTGACTGTATGCCAAACAGTCCTTCAAAATCTGGACTCTCATAGGAAACCTCAAGACAACTGCACGTGTGACGAGGGCCTCGCACTGCTCATTTCCAGAGAGGACCGTCAGCTACAGATACTCCTCTCGGTGTGACGCTGGATCAAGGTACAGTTTGTTTTTTTCAGCCTCTCACCTTGAGTCTGCTCCCACTGTGCTTCATCTTTTACACATTCAGCAATGACTCAGTAAAAACATTCAGTCCTCTTGACCATTCAGCAGTCCAACAAAAAAGTAAATAAAATAACCACAGATGAAAAATATGATACTTTTTCATCAAAAAGGAGCAAGGATGACTTTTTTAAACTTAGGAAAATATCATTTATCAGATAAGCGTACAACAGGACCTTTAAACTTGGTTCTTTTTGTCAAATCAGGATCTCATGTTTTTGATGACTCCACTCATTTAGACATGCGCTTCTTCATACGTTGAATCTCCATCTAAAACAAAACAAACCATGAGTGTAGCAAATAATACTTTACAGGAATTCTAGTGTCCTTTGTTTCTTTACGCACCTGTAAAGTCAAGCGAATCCTCTTCTCCTCATCCAGCTCATTCATCAGCAGTTTAATTTCTTTGCTGGAACACAGAGCATTGCCAACTTAGTGCAGCAAACAAACTCTCCTGATGGACACTACAGCAGAGGCTGTGATGGCCAGGTTGAGGCTAAGGCAAGTAAAACAAAAAGTACAGTAGAACAGAGATAACAAAACCATACTTGTGCTGAGTCTTCATTTGTTCAAACTGGTCCCTCAGGTCTCTCAGCTCTGTCTGCAGTTGTTCCAGGTTCGGTGAGGTGTGTTTTGCTGGATTTCTGTTTTGCCCAGGGTCGGATTTGAGGCCCGGGGGCAGAGTCGGATGTAGCACAGCGGAGAGAGCCTTTGGTAACAGAGAGGAGAAGGACTGCGAGGGCACGCTTTTGGATACTGCTGCCTGTGGAGAATAACCCATCATTACTGGCTGATGAAACAACAAAAATCTAAAAAGTGCGTAGAGCCTTAGGTTTTTCTTTTACGCTTACAGGCAGGGCAGACCCATTTTGACTCGTGTCCAGAGAGTTTTCTTGATGTGTTAAAACATCCAGCTCCTCAGTCTGATTTTCTTTTCTTTCCTCCTCCATCATGAGTGTTACCTGTAAATTTAGTCTAGTTTGAGACATCTGATGAGTAAAATACTGAAAGTATGAAAACAAATGTCCCAGCTTTTGGTGTCCCCAAAGAAAATATTCAAAATGGCCTTTAGATCAGAGACAAATAGCTCATATTAAAAACAAGGTGAGTATCTTTTAACCCTGTTTTATGTAAGGAGTCAGAGTAGATATCTTCGGCTGCTGAACGTGGCTGTGTGTGTGTATGAGGCAGCGCAGAAAAGTTAAATTTATCCCAAGGACAGATGGGACACAAACAGAGCAGACAACACAGTCTTTTCATTTGTGAGCCAAGTTGTAGTTGTATTACAGTAGTAGCAGTAGTATTTAACTGGATAATGTAGCAGTGGAATGGTTTGACTTCCAGATGAACTATTATTAAAAATGTATACTTCCCAGAGTCTGAAGCTCTGACTGTAACCTCTCATCTGCAGCATGAGCTACCTGCTCATTCAGCTTCTCCGCGACTGACACAATTGAGTGAAACTCTTCAGTGTCTTTGAGAGAAAACCGAGAATAAATGTTAAAACACACCCCCCAGAACCCACAACTAGTTTAAACCCATCGCTATAGAAAACTGTAGGCTGTTTTCACAATAATAAACCTGCAACTTGTCCCATTTCTGTGATTCCAAAGCCTCCAACTAACATTCATAATCCTTTTTTTCTTTTTTCTTTTTTTTTACATGCAGCAGTCAAGCATGGTAGCATTTCAAATGCAACAGATGTAACAACAATAGTTGCAAGGCTTACCAGGAATGAGGACTGAGCTATAGCTGCCCATCGTGACAGAGAGGAATACAAGTGTAGAGAGTGAAAGACAGAAAAACCTGCAGAGCCTTTAAGTCTACATCTACAAATGACAGATTGGAGCAAGTCAGTGGAGCAGAAATCAACAGAAACCAGTCAGCTCAGAATGACCTCATGCTACACCTTTAAGAAACTGAAATGTACTGAAAAATAGAGGTAATTCTTTAACTAATACCTGAACTGTTCGGATTAATTCAGCAACTTCCATTTGTACGTTAAACTGAGATACTAAATTTAGGTGTTACAGTAGAGGCAGCTGTTTCTCTCATGCCACAGCAGTGAAACAAATGTGCAACACGTGCTGGGACCAATGCAGAGGCAGATTATACAGCCATTAGTAAACATACTAAACCAATTACCAGATTATTGTCAGTTAGAGTCGAGGATCTGGTGCGTAGACTCACCTTGTGTTTTGCCAGTGTCACTGGTGAGATACAGCAGCATCTGTGGTAACTTGACACCGTCCATTGTAACCCAGTGTGGTCTGCAGAGTATGTAGTGATGAGGAGTGGTACTGTCAGGGCTAAGTTTAGCTCGGGACAAGAGTGCAGCTCTGCTCTGCTCACAAATATCACTAGGGCAGAGAGAAGGGCGTCGTGGGCTGAAGGGCGAGAGCGGTGTTTAAAGGGGCAAACTGGAGAGCAGCTACACAGGAACTCGTGTTTAGACCGGGCAGAAGACAGAAAATACAAAGGATGATGAATGCTTTTAGCTTGAAAAAGCTCTGGAGCTGCTTTGATTGGCTTTATTAGTGCTTCCGAAACAGCACTTAAAGGGTCACTCCCCTGATTTTATACATTTGCACATTATTCTGTAGCCTGTGAAAACAGTTGTATGTGTCCCATGGCTCTGGAGTTTTTGAATTTTTAAGTTATTAAAGAGGTACTCCGATTATGTCATCAGGGTCATCTTAGCTTAGATTCAAAAATTATACCAGAGGGCCTGTGTTAAAAACTGAAGGTGTTGGGCCTGAAAGAAATGGGTATTTATGAGGCAGGAGGGGTCTGATAAAATACACAGTTGACATGTATCATGGGAAATGTAGGACCCAGAGTTTAGTAGGGATATGAGGGGACTAAAGGTCAGAATAACTAGGCCTCTGCTGCTTCACTTTTTATCACTCTTTAAGTCCCCCAACTTAATGGACGAACAATACCACATTGCTGGGGAACAGTGAGTACTAGAAATTCTGCAACACCTGAAATTAATTCTCATTAAATTATATTGAACAGTAGTTAAAATCAGTAGATCAATAAAGATTTAATCAAGTAGTCTGAAAAAGTATTTTCGTTAGGGAGTAAAGCTTATAAAAACTGGATATAAATGGCTGCCATATTTAAAATGTTACTACTTCTCAAAAATTGAGTTTAAGACACTGGATTGTAAGTTCACATTTCTTGAAAACAGCACTACTGATGAACTGACTCTGTCCAAATCTATATTCAAAACAAAGACAACTCTCACATACAGCTTGTTAAATCCAGTTTTACTTCAAGTCTCAAACAATAAACTGAACATGTGATTATACAAGTTTAACTAGTAGCTAAGTGTCAGTCAATAAGCCATGGTTTTTCATCAAAACACCCATGATTAATCAGGTAGGACATCTCATGTGATAAAGTCTTTACAAACAACAAAGGGGAGATGTTTAAGTAAACAATTCTTGGATTTAACAAACCTGAAATCAATTGTTGCTGGTAAACAAATAGAAGTATATACTAAGACTAAGTAAAACAAAGACTTCCAAGATCACAAGCGGCAATTCCCAAATCAAAGCATCAGAAAAAGGCAGGACAGTGTAATATAATATAATGGCATGTGTTTAAAATACTCTAAAACAAAGTACTGCAGTACTTCAATGACGCAACTGAAACACTTGTACCAGAGAACAAATGTAAGCAACAACACTTCCATAATATACAGGGACTGTAGAGTGAGAGATGGGTTTGTGCGGTGCAGTTCACCCAGCAGAAAACATCTTGAGATTTCTTCTACGTTTTCCAGTGTCATGTCTGCAGAATGTAGGACCTGAGCCAAGACCAAGAAAAAACTCTTGTGAATACAACATCTCTTGAAGATCTTGAAAATGATAAGATTGTTTTGTCATGATAAATCAAAATTTCTGACAGATGCAGAAGCAGTAATGCGGCTGACTCATTCTCTGCAATAATACATCACACATTATGAGTTCTTACCGGAGGCTATCACCAGCGTTGTTGGTTGGGTCCTCGGTTGTACGGCACTCGCTGACGCATCACTCTCATGTTGCGGTATTTCGACATGATACTGTGACTTTTTCTGAACACTGGTCTCTGATTTGGAAAGGGACGCGGCACTAAGCTCTCCTTATAAAAAGAAAGCAAAAGAAATTCAAATTTTAATCATTAAGAAAAGCCATTTAACATTTCCCAGAGCAAGCAAATGATCTCTGATGGCACTCTGCATACCATGAGCGGTCTTCTTACATTTCCAGACAGTTCAGGACCACCTGGCTTCCTGGGAACACCAGTGAACTTTGGTCTCTATAAAACACAACAGTGAAAGCTCAATACAGTAAGCAATTATCCTTATTTATAACATTTGAATAAAATAAAACTTTGGCTTGTTTGGCTAGTGATCACTGCACATTCGCTGCTGTGATTCTTCAGTGATTTATCATATACTGAGGCACAAGCTCTTTGCATAGTCCATTACAACAAATGTTTCACTCACCTGCATGGGTCCTGGTCCCGGTCTCCTGAAGGGCCTTCCAGATCTGTGGCTGTCCTGCATCACATTATTAAATGGCCTGCAAAAAAAATAAAATAATAATAATAATGAGGGAACCTCAGAAACAGGACACTCCCTGCGTAAAGCTTCTTTTTAAACATATGGAAAACACCAGACCTCCTCATGAACAAGAACCTTGTTTCAAACTATGTAATACTTCTAAGAAATGCACCTGAATATCCTCTTATCCAAGCGTTCCTGGTTTCTGTCTTCAGGCGATGATTTGGAATAATTCGTCCTTGGGAGTCGGCTGTCTGGTGTGGTGTCTTCATCTGAACTTCGTTCTAAACAAACAGAGAGAGAATGAAGCCTGAGGCTGAAGCTTAAAAAGTAAACAAAAACTTTGAACCTAAAGGGCAAGACAGAAATGTAAAAATGATGAGGTATCAAAACAAAACAATTGCACATGAGATACTGGCCATTTGTTGTTACAATACACAAGATTACGAAAATAAATTACTTACCATTTCTCGACTTTGGGCTGCGATCTTTCGGAGGTGAGCCATCCTTGGAAGAGGAGCTTGGCCCGGGTGGCCAGTGGGACAAAACAACAAGGTCACGTTTCTCTATGGGAGAAGATCTGTGGAGAATGTTGTGGAGGAGGCGTTAAAGACATCAACATCCCTCTCTCAGCATCATGTCAGGTTTATGTCAGTGTACAAACATCTTTGATGAGTCCTGGATACATTAATATGTCATTCAAGTTATCACAACGTTTAAAGAAACAGACTGCAGATAAAAAAAAAAAATCAACCTGTCAACTCTTAGGAAAAAAGCATTTTAAACCAGTAATGAACAGCACGGTTTTGCAGGCAGATAAATAATCATAAAGCCACGCAGGTGTGATACATGGGTACTTACAAAAACCATGGAATGTCCATGCTCCTTTACTCCTATTTTTGTACCCTGAATCAATCTGAGCTCTCTTCGTTTACTCAGTGATCGTTAGAGCAGGCAAATCTTGGAGAGGACTTTAAGATATCGGTCTAGATCACGTCATCAAATCTTCTATCATCCCTCTCTCAGAAGCTCGTGTTATCACTGTCAGACTGAAGTTCAGAGGATTTTGTCATCAGGCCATTCTTAAGTTGTTCCCTTTAGTTGTGTTCAATCATTTTCATCATCCAAAGGATTTCACGACATGCACTTGGCAGTCTTGGAAACATCTGTGGTTCTGAAGGGAATGGCTGAACACGTCCAGGCTGGTGATTATGTCAGCTTCTTTGCCCTCAACTGAGACTTCTATTCCTTCAGATTTCCTACTCTCTTTAAAATTTGGATCGTTGATCGATTTAGGAAAAGGCAGGAATTTAACAAAGATGATCATCTGATTGGTTCTGCAGTAAGAAGACAGTCAAGGAGCTAAGGGTGCAGTGCTTTCTTTTCCTCTTCACGCAGTAGTTTGAAGTTATAGTGGGATAAAGTGCCAAGAATCGATAGGACATCTTCTGGCCATCACACTAGGCAATTTCTTCGCAGGATGACATGTAGCGGTTTGGGTTAGAGACTTTGGATACCATAGACTTTGCTTGTATTAGCCTTGTAAAGTGGCTACTGATTATTACATTTAGGTCACACGTCATATTAGACACAGGAACTGACCACAGCACATGCTGACCTGTGGGTCCAGCCCACATGCTTTCACGCTGATAAGAATACAAGGTGGTGTGGTAAGGCTGCAAAGAACAGGCTGTTCTTGCTTCTGTTCCTATGTAGTGTCAAGCTCGACTCCTGGCCACTTGCAATCTTTTTCGTCTTGTTTTGATCTATTTTAAATCCATTCTGAGATCTGTCTCGTTTTTCCGTATTAGAGCTTGATCTTCTGTAGAGTTCTCAGCCACTTCATATCCTTTTTTCACTGCAGGTACTGCTGATGTGATTGAAACAGCATTGGCCATCTAGTATCTCAATGGTTGCTGGTTTGATTCCATTAAAGTTGACTTATCCATTCCTGTTTTTTTCCCCCATCAAAATGCTTCAAGATAATTTCCGGGCTTTGACATGGTTATTACTTGGTGCACGTCTGAAAGTATGGGAGCTGCAGGAAAGCTTCTTCTCAGTTCTTATAGCTGCAGATAAGCAGACCACTCCTGTGCTCAGACACACTGTATGAAGTGCAGGTAGTGGTAACTTGGCTCCTCTTCATTCTGCTCAGTCTGAATGGGAATGATGCTTCAGGGAGGCTTCACACTTCAGGTTGTGCAGAACCATGTATTTTAATCGCATAAGCCAATCCATCTGTCATACATTTATTAATTTTGCACACAAGAACATGATGTCCACCTCCAAATTCCACTCCCACGTAACACATATACCATCTATGACGCACGTGTACACGTAGGCGTGCATCTGATGAATGTGACGATAAAAATTCCTGAATACAGTGGCTGACGTCTATCAGTCAAAAAAGATCAACTGTGGAATTCTCTGTCTTCCGTTTTAATTGTTTTTACGTTGTTACAATTCAATTACCACTTTGGAACTTAACGGAAAGATATTTTATTATTGGTATCGCATAAACAACGGAGTCAGAAATTTTGATCTTTGCAAATACTGTAAGTTATATATCAGTTAATTTATCTGCAAAAATGAATGCAGGTGACTGTAGGGTAGTGATTTCCAGCAACAGAAATTCCTCTTCATTGATTTGTGGCTTTCGCTGTCTCTGTTCATCACCATCATCAAAAGTTTTTACTAGCTTTGTTTTTTGGAAATTCCTTGATCAAATATGCCACTTGACTTGTAACTTTGCTGTCCCGTGTTTTAGTTAGTGCCTTGAACAATCGCCGTTCAGCATTGAACATCCATTTGATGCATCTCTTTTCCCAAGGTCCATGTATGGCTGACATGTAGACATTAATTTAAAAAGGAACAGCATGGCCATTTCTGTTTTGGTCGTGTTAAGGGCAGTCTTCTACATGTCCTTATTCTGTGTACTGCTTCACACTAAGTGTTGTAACTTCAGCTTCAGTTTGCTTTTGTTTTCTATTGAGGATGAAGGGGTCTTCACAACATGCTGAAGAGCACTTCTTTCTTTCTTAAGACATTTAATGCTGACAAACAGGAATCCTTAACCAGCACAGATCAACTATTTTTTTCCACTCTCCTCATCAAGGGTATTTAACATATTTGTCAGGTTTTAAAACAGGTTGGCTTTTGTGATATGCTGTGTAACTTAGCCCTCTCTCTCTTCAGCCCACTTGTTAGGAAGACATTTTGAAACATAGGCAGCACGCAGACAGGGAGGCATTTTGAGTAGTTTTGTAGCTTTTCATCGACAATCAGTGTTGCACATTTAGCCCATCACGACATCTCCATTTTCCACAGCTGGCACCCCCTTCACATTGAGACATTCTTTCTTGACCTCCTAATCATCATCAAGCCCCTGCGAACAGTGCTAGAAGGAAAATACCGTACCTGTGTGTGTTCAAGGACCGGCGAGACTCCACCTGTTCTTTGCCTGTGTCAGAGTCTCTTGAAGACCTGCTGTCATTGCCATCTTCTCTGGGGGGTGATTGTTGTGGTTTTGGCCTCCTTGGTTCCAGCTTTTCCGGTGGAGCTGGATTTGACTGGAAACGTTTCTTCCTGATTGCAAAAACAGAGCTGACATTTCCCCGTGGCGTGGAGTCGCCCAGGTGAGGCCTGGGTTTCACCGATGGAGGTATTCTGAGCCTCATGAGAGACGCTGCTCTGATTTGTCTGTTCTTAACTATGTAACTTCTATCCCTAAAAGACAAAGGTTTACCACCAAACGGCCTGGGAATATTGAGCAGCTGAGGTCTCTCTCTCCTGGGGTGTTTTGGATTGCCATGCTCCATTGCAGGGTCTGAGGAGGGCATGCTGATGTCTGATATCCTCCTCTTGCGGGGTCCTGCCACTTGCCTCTCCTGAGGGATCCTGTGGTAGGATGACGGCTGTGGTGGTCCTCCTTTCCATGAGGGGGATCTGAAAGGGGGCTGGTGAGGGACATCCTGTGCCCTCTCTCTACTGTGGGATCTGCTGCCCTGCCTCTCCACCGGACCTCGCTGCCGCCTGGAGTCTGGCTCAGATGACCACCTGCATATCCATCAAACAATAGAGAAATCATTACAATGAGAGATCCATTGTCATGTTAAGTGGGAGGCGGAACTTTTAACTTTTATCTCAATGCAGCCCCTTCATAATGCCATGACAGAATGAAACAGGTAGGAGAAGTAAATTTTCAACGAGTAATTACAGATGTAACACTCCTCTCAATGGCAGGTGAAACCACATTTACATCAGACCCCCATTAATCCCCTCTAATAGCTATGGGTTGGGCAGAGTAGAGGTAATCATAAAGACCCCTGTGATTGGGAGGACCGGGCCAGCTTCAGGCCTCCTCTTTTACAATTTTACCCAGCTGGGATTGTTGCTTCACTCCTGTACCTCTCTGGACACGAGCCTCTCCCATGCATCTCTCTGGGGCTCCTCTGTGATCCAGAGGGCCTGTGTTCTCCATTGTGTGGATGAGAGTACGCTCCAGCCTCGTTCCAACGCTTCATGCCATGACCTGAGTGCTCATAGGGCCTTTCTCTGGGGCTGTAATTCCCACGAGGGTCTCGATTTCGGTGCTCCTGATGGGGAGAACCTGCCTGCCTTTTGGGGCCCCTGAAAGACCCCTGGTAGGCTTGTGTAGGGCCTGGCCTCCTGTCTGCTGGGTGGCCACGAAAATGTCTTGGGGAGGGTGACCTGTGACCTGAGGGGTGGCCGTGGAAAGGTGGGCCCCTGTGACCTGGGGATCCCTGTGTGGGACTGCGAGAGGAGGGCTGATGCTGGCCATGGGGGGAGCGATTTGGCCTAGATGGAGAAGGCCTCCTCTGGCTATGGTGTGGTTCCATTTTGGGAGGGTATGAGTGAAAGGACTCCTGATTCGGGGACCTCCAGTGATTGAAACGTGGCTCCCTTTGCTCTCCCATCAGGGGGACTCTCCTGACGACTGGGGGTCGTCCTCTACCTCTGGAATCTCTCCAGTTGAAGGGGGTCTTTGCTGGGTAGCCTTGGGCATCTCTTCGACCTTTGGTGTTGGGGTTGTAATTCCCTTCACTAGGTCCAGTGCCATGACCATCTCCGTATGGTCTGATAAGACACAAGAAAAACAGAGATAAGTGGATTACAACACATAATGCCACTTTAAATATCAAAACCACTGTGAGTACACACAACAGAAGATTTAAAAATCATGAACATTAAGTATCTGGTGTAACTTGACATAACTGAAGGACATTACCTGGGCTTTAAGCGTGGTGGTCCAAAATGTGGTCGGACCATCTTTGGATGAGTTTGTATAATCTATGGACAAAAAAAAAACAAAAAAACATCACACTGAGCCTGGCAGCCATAAGTAGATATAATGTTAGATTCCTAAAGCCAGACACAAGCTTTGACCTGCCCTGACGCTGCAGCTGAAACAAATACCTTGCAGTCTGAAGCTGAGCCACTTGTCCAAGTGTTAGTTTTGTGCTTTCTTCCAGCGATGTTTGTGTTTTAACAAGTAACCTAATCAAAATAAGTACCAAGAATATCTAAGCATCAGTGTCAGTTGGGTTACTGTTACTTTCCTTCTATTTGATGTTCTCTTTATCTCACTCATGTCAGGTAAGCTAGGGCAGTCAGTTTGAAAAAAGCTATTTAAACATTAATAACACTTACAATGCCTAGAAAAATGCAGTCACAATTCTCAAAAATTATGGTGTACTTTGGTGACAGACAATATATACACAAAACGCATGTTAATTATAGTAGATGGGATAAAACATACAAAAGTTCAACATTTTAAAAATATTTATGTTTTAACTTATGTTAAAATGCTGCTGAAGAAACTTGTTACAACGGATTGCCATACAAAAAATATTAAAAGGTTTAGCAAAACAGTATATAAAACACCATAACGTGCAGTTAAATTAATAATAGTATATTAATTGAATTCATATTTTTGAGTAAATGAAATGAGCAACAACAATTTCAAAGCAATGGTACAAAGTGCATAATCTTTATCAGTCTTTATCAGCCAACCCACAGCAATATGTGAGCTATTGATCACAGATAACAGTCCACTCAGACTTAATCTAATCAGGAGTGTCTCAGAACAGACGATACAGTATTACAGCTGTCTTCATTCAAATGTTTTAATGATAGTGAGAAAGTCTTCAAGTCAACAAACACCCAAACAGAAATGTTTGTCCTCGGTATTATGCAATTCTTAGATCAAAATGGCCACATTACCACATACACCGGATATAACTACTCATTTCTGAATAGGTAGGTTATGTTATTTTAAATACATTATAATCATACTTTCTACACCGTAGAAAGGACTAAATGAAACATTAAAAATAATTTTCCAAATACCGCTGATCCAGAATTTAAACTTAATTTACTTTGACCCAACAGAACAGTTACAGTTACCTAAACGATGATCCGTCGTTATCATGCGCAAGAACATAAATAATAATAAATAATAATAGTTCATTTTCCTATATCCTATGTTCACGTAAACCAGATAACAAAGTCACAATTATAACCAAACACGGTTTACAACACGTTTGGGTTGAGTATGCTTCTATGGAGGCCGCTCCTTCACTTTCAGCCCTGATCCTTAAATCCTGGTGAGGGATCAGGACTGTTCGTGCCTCCATTTTTGGTCTGAGCGACCAACGGCTGGCGGAGAAAATGATACGACTCAAGTCACTATGTTCTCTCTGTGTGGACACAAAGTCCTTCACTTAAATAGTGAGCAATTTTAGAAACACAGAGATATTGTTTCGACTTGGTTTATACTTAGCAACGCAAACGTGGAAGAGCAAGTCGTGGTAATGCTAACAACCTTGTCTTATCGCTAAGTTAGCTAATCAGCTAGCCTGGGTATTTCGCTAGTTTATAACAGTTCTCAGAAATGACATTGTGAATCCGCTGAAACATCCTGGCGACAAGTTAAAAACTTAAACTGCCAATAAATGTGATTTTATTATATACTTAACGACTTACCGAAGACCAACCGTCGTTTAGATGAAAAGCTACGTGCGACACAGTTCAGCTGCTCTTCCTCGTCGCACCGCCCTCGCCTCTTCAACACAGCATTTGACAGCCACACTGAAGCGCCACCTACCGCCCCGGAGTGTGAACTACATGCGGCCGGACTGCTGGAAGGCCGGCGTGCAGTCTGCTTCTTTCCTCAATCAGTTTAGAAGGTACACTAGGTTATACAGTCTATGGCTAAAACTTAAGTAGCCTACTACAAGAGCCCTGCAGAAAATCTTACCTCTATGCAGTGGCGTAGGAAGCACTGTTTTTTTCTTTCTTACATAAGAGAAAGTACTGTAAAAAAAAAAAAAAAAAAAACTGTTTCAAATAAAAGTCATGCATTCAAAATGTAAATTTACTTAAGTAAAAGTACAAAAGTATTAGAGTTAACACATACTTACAGTACGAACAATAAAAGTACTCATTATGCAGAATATGTATTATTGTATTATAATTATTGATGCATTAATGTATGTGACAATTTTGTAGTTGGTAAAAGTAAGGCTAATTTTAACTACTTATATGCTATATTATTATATTATATTATACTTTTATTCTGCTGAGTAGTTTAATCCATGTGTTAATTCTTATGGTGTATATGTTGTTTCAATAGAAAGTTACTGCTCCTGCTCTGTCAGTGAATATGAAAATGAAAAATGAAAATATCCTTCATGTTTTTCTGCACAAAGAAAGTCAAAAGGCAAACAAAACAGGCAACTAAAGATAACTGATCAACACTGAATGTATGTGTAGGTATGTAACCTGTATGAACCAGTTTTCTCTATTGTCTGACTGTGGCTAACTCCTGTCTACATGACTGTGCACAAACACACATTAAAACACAAACACAGAATCACCAGTTTTATATTTTATTGTTTCGGATAACATTATTATGACCATGCTAACCATGCACAATGTCTACAGAAATTACATAACCTAAAGAGTTAAGCTGGCTGTGAGACACTGTTTTGAAACATGGGTATGAGCAGACTTAAATTCTTTCTGAAGTGGTTGTACATGTTCATTTCTTTGTACTCATTTGCTTTTCCTTAAGATTAGTCCCCTTTGCAAAAAAGAAAAGAAAAAGAAAAAAACAAACACTTGTAGTCAACGTGGAACAGTTGTTTGAATTTGCAAAATATACAGCAAATCCTAATGTTCAAATACTGTAAGTTGCTATATGGCTACTTCACTTGTAACAATTCAGAGAGCCTTATCAGGATGTGCATTGTCTGAGAAACACAAGTCTAAATGTCACTTTACAAAGTGACAAGACAATATGTACAAGCTGTTGGCATAATTGTTTGCAGCATGGTGGAAATAATGTGTTTGAAAACCAAGGTTCAAGTATTACAGGTCACATACAACAACCCCAGTGGCCAAACAGAAAGGATAAACATACATACATACACAGCCAAATGTTTCAGCACAAAATAAAGTAACTAATCAGTCCCTCATAAGGCATCTCTACTGAAATTACATTTAGACATTGCTCAAGAAGTTAAAGGAGACAATTCTTTTACAGGACCACAGGAGTACAACATGATAGATGGAGAAAAACAGCAAACAACGTCTGTATAGCTACAGGGCACACTTACAAGTTGATTGTTAAGCAAACATCCCTGCCCCAGTGCATTCAGTCTTACAAATCAATAGCCAGATATCTATTGATTGGAATCTACAGTATGTATGTTCCTGCATGTCTGATAAGATAATGCATCCATTAGTTCTGTGCCTCGGAAACCATTCATATAGCAAGGCACACCTACAAAAAACGTGCTCAACTGTTGGCATCTTCATCATTAGAATTCCATTTAATCAGTAGAATCATTGATAAAAGACGTCCTTGCAAGTGAAAGGACACAAAAGTTCAAGTTAGTGATTCTCTCTAGTCTGCCACAAACATGTAGTAATGTACCATAATTTGTGTTGATGCCATGATTTATTTATTTTTTTAATGTGCGATAACATTCAAGTTGATAGCTCATCCATCTCACTCACGTGCAGTTAGAAAGTCCCAGTTAAGAATAAAAAGGAATAAAGGGAATCATCTCATTGCCAAGAGAAGAACCTGATCAGACCTGGCTTTAAATCAATTAAATTCCAGCTAAACCAGTCATGAGTACATGCGTGAATAACATTACCTGGAAAGACCATTTCTGGGGTATAAAAATTGGGCTGTCGTGAAAATGGAATGGCCATGCCTTTCCCAGCAACACACACTGAATTAGACTGAAAGGCTTATGAGGGCTTGTGGAGAGGCAGAGGTACAAATGCGGTCTTTGATTCTCTTAACAGGCTTTATTACTCCAGTAATGGGACTGAACTGGGACCCAGTGAGGGATCTGTGCAGGGAAAATGAAAGATGCGTTAGCAATAGGTTTTCTAAATGTCTATAATCGAAACCCTGGTATTTGTCTTTTTCTTTGTAATTATTTCACATATCCGGACACACCCTCGCTCCCTGACTCTCTCTCACTTGTGCTCACTCGCAAACATACACTAAATCTTTGACAGACCATTTCAATGGTCAGTTGCTATGTGGTTAGAATATAGGAGATGTTTTGTTTATATTGCAAGTCATTTTTTAAAGTCAATCTCTATGGCTCTATTCCCATAAATGTGGCGACACAGGGGCCCATACTCAAAATGTGACACCCCGTTTAATGTGTGTGTGGGGAGGGAGAGGGGGTAGGGAAGAGAGAGAGACAGAGAGAGAATAGGCAAGCAAGAGAAAGAGAGGAGAAAGAGAGAGATTAATGGACTACTGGATGCTAAGTTTATTTGCGGATGAAGGCGACATCCCAGTGAGCTTCGAGTCTGACATGGGACTGACGACACCCTCAATGAGGTTCTTGTTGCAGTCGCCTATGTTGCTCTCAGAGGACAGTTTCGGGTAGGTGACGCTGCCTGTCAGGTCCATCAGATCCTCAAGAGCACGGGTGTTGCTCATGCCGCTGTTCTGGATTTCATTGACTGGTGAGAACTCTGGGATTGAGATCAGTTCTTCCTTTGAAGCTGGGCTGAAATTCAACAATGAAAACAGTGATTACTTATGATGTCATATCCACATCCTTTAACTCTTCCTAGTCCTGACTTTAATAATAAAAGGTTACCTGATGACTCACCTGACCTCCATGGACTGCACCTCATCACACGACCCTGTCCTCTTCACATCCAGTGGCTCCAGCTTGATGATCGGCGGTGACAGGTGTCCCACCGGCAGGGGTGTTACTGAGGGTCTAATGACCTCCATCTGGGACCCTCCGTTAGCCTTTTCCTCAGCTGTTGACACATGCAGGCTCTGCTGTTTGCTGCCCTCAGCAGTTAGATGGCTACTCATCAAGGCACTTCCTTTACCCTTCACCGCTCCATTCATCATACCACCCTCCTTCTTGCTGGCTTTGGCATCTGCTTTCTGCTTAGTTGGCTCTTTATTCATTTGGTCTGCGGCTTTAACATTTGCTATTTGCTGCTTGTTAACATTCGTTTCCGCCTCTTTCCCCTGTTGCTTAAGACTGTAGGCTTTGCCCTCTTTGTTAAGTTGGCTGCCGTGCTCCTCGCTGCTTTGTTTGGTGTCCTGTCTCTTGTCACTGCGTGTTGGTGTCACTTGAGGAGTGTTGTTTTTAACTTGCACACTCTTCTGATTGTCCGTCTGTGCTGCTGTCGCTGCTGCTGCTTCTGTCTTTACCATGGCACATTCCTTCGTGTTGACCTGGACTGTGACCTGCTCTTTAACCTGTAACTCAACATTTTTGGACGCTTGCTCCTTCACCTGAGCATTAGCTTGAATAGTCTTTACATCCCCTGTAGAGAATTAAAAAAAATCACAGTGGGCTTCACTTTATCTAGACTGTCCAGTTAACATTAACAACTTTAGATAAATTAGTAGAAGTGGCAGCAGATGTCACACATTACCAGTATCACTGGACAAGCTGACACTAAATATCTGCACTGGCTCAACTGTAAAACCTGAATGAGTAGAGTATTAAAACAGGACAGTTCAAATAAAGTGTTCGCTCACACTGTACAGATCAATCCCCCAGAGAGAGTGTGTAATGAGTAATTCTTTCAAGGGTATTTTCAAGAGCAGCTAATTTTACAGCCAGCTCCCATGGTACTGCTCTACAGTGAAAGGTGTCCTATCAACACCAAGAGTATAGTCCTTGGCTGCTGCTCCAGATTCCAGAAAATACCGTACAACCCCCCACCACATGGTTTTTAATGCACGTCCCTAAGCATGAGCAATGTAACAATGCACAATTTTGCTTTGCCAACTTAAGCTGATGAGGACAAGCATCATTACTGTTCATTTTTCTGAATAGCCAAAGCCAAAGCATCAGAGTGATTATATAATAAGAATGCTGGCAAAAATATTGACATCTGTCCCCTACTGAGATTTCACACAAGCCAACTTAAAACAGTAGTTTTGCTGTGCATGCTCAAAATAAGCAAAGAAATGAATCAGATCACAAACCACACATGCCCAGTTTGCATTTTTTTTACAGCTGCAAGGTGTACAGCGAGGCGTGGAGCGAGCATGAACAGCAAACAAGCTGAAATATCTGCAGGGTGACTGAGTAACACACTAACCTGGTGGTGAGACGGACTTTGTCTCCACCTGTTCGTCCTTCTGATTCAATGCAGAACAGAGACAATCAAGTCAACGTTTGTGGCAATCAGGACACAAAACCAAGCGTCACCAACAAATAGAATTTAATAAAGGTAATAACAACGGAAAGTCAAAAAGTTTTAGTAAATTAAAAGTTGGAAAAAAAAAAGAATCTTGATCACATAATCAGCAGGTGCTTAAAGGCAGCGGGTCTACTGTTCGAGAACAGAAGGTGTCTCTTACAGTACCTTCAAGTCAGCTTCACCCTTCCTAGTTCTCTTCATGATCTCCTCAATTCTCTGCAAAAATACATCAACATTTAATCACTGTGTGAACTTCAAGAGTATTGAATATTTCAAGTGCAACATGCAGCCAGCATGCAGTGAGTGCATGGACTGTCCTTTCAGAGGGTGTTTTTCTGTTAAAAATAACCTTTTTTCTTAGTTGCCTTTCCTCCTCCTCTTGTTGTGTCAGCAGTTCTCTGTCTTGCCGTTGACGCTCTACGTTCTCTTGAGCCTGGACTTTGGCTTTTTCTTTCTGTTAAGATCGAGATGAAATCAATTTGTAACCAGGAACTGTAAGACAGGACTTAATTTACTGAATTTGCTGAGAATTCACCAGAAATCTAAATCCAATACATACAGCACTAGGGCAAAAACCAGCCTGGCCTCGTTATAAGGTGCCTGGAACCTTATACTGATCTCTAACCTCTTTGTCCATCTGGGTCTGTAGCTCCTTCTCCTGCTCCTCCTTCTTTTGTTTGTCTTCTTTTTGTGTCAGCCTTTGAGGATCTTCCTTATTCTCCACCTTTTCCTTTGCTTGTTGAGCCCTCACCTCTTGCTGTTTCTGCTCCTGTATGAGTTGCTTCCTTAGCTGCTCTGCCTTTAGTCTGATTGGCAGGTACATATACTCGTTATACACATTTTAACACATGAATATCACATTCTATCTAATGTGGTCTTTAATTTGTGATTTATTCAATGGACTCACCTTTCTTCTTCCTCTTGTTCCCGTTTCTTATCTTCCAGTTCTTTCTGAGCACGAGCCTGACGCCTACGCTCTGCCAACAACCTGGTAGCCTCCTCTTCATTTGTTGTGCCAGCTGCTACCTTCATGTGTGTGCATGGTGCTGATTCTGTCGCACACAGAAAGACTGGTGTAAGAATCATCTAAATGTACCAAAACTGAATGTCGAGCAAGGTAACAAATACTCTACTGTCATCACCTTTTTTCTTGTCTCCATCCTGAACGTTGCTCTGCGTCTTCTTCTCTGAGAAATTCACTTTGGGAGATGAGTGCTCCTTTCTGTCAGGGGACTGAGTTTTTTCAGTTGTGTTGCCTTTGAGGTGTTTATCAGAAAGTTCACCCTTAGATGATGTTTTAGTGATATCACTGTTGACCACATTCTTCTCAGCTTGTGAGAGCGGGTTCGTGCTGTTCTTTTTCACAGCGGTCTCAGCTTTGGATTGTTCACTGTGTATTTCCTTCTTGTCATCTGCTTTCTGTTCATCACTTGACGTGTTTGGATGATGTCTTGTAGGGGAGTAATGGTACTGATGTGCATTACTGGGAGAATGGGCACGCATCTTAGATGCAAGCCTGCGCACAGATAGAGATGTTTGCTTTAAGAATTGCAGACAAGGTATTGATCCCAGCTGGTCCCACCTTTGTCCACCCTTCAAATTAACATCAAACAAATTATCTTACTTGGAGGTAGTAGGGGAAGCCAAGTGCTTGGTGACTCCAGCAGGGGATTCGGATCTTCTCACAGGTGATCCACAACCTGGTGATGCAGTTCTTCTCTCTCTGCGCAGTCGCTCTTTCTGTAAGCAGTGTTTCAGCGAGTGACCTTAAGCAATAACATCTCGCAGCTCGTATACATTAACGCTCGATCATTACAGATGTAATTTTAGAATGTTGAGGCACAGCACTGGACTGACCTTGGGGGTGTTGGGAGTGGACTGAGAGCCTCCCTGAAGTCCAGCTCTGCTGTGATCTGCGGGGTTCAGCGAGCCACAGAAGGGTGACCTGTGAGGACTGCAGGGCGCTGCATGATGACAAACATGATGCTTATCAAACCAGATGATTGTAAATAACCTCTGACAGAGGGATATTAATACAGTAGCTGGAGGGAGGGGACTCATCTGGTCAGTGTGCGCTGCATTTAACTGAAGCTTAGAGACTAATTTTTGCAGGTGGCGGAAATGACGCTGCAACATAAATAAATGTAAGGGTTTGGTCAATCTTAGATTTCAGGTATAAATATATTGGGGAAATGTTTCTCTTCTCTGGTTGTAGCTATGGTCATCAGCTTTTGATTTGGCCTGAAAAGCTGCAAACTTACAGCTCAAATGTAGAGAATATTTCTCAAGCATCAGATGTTATTCAGTGCTGAGAATTTTTCATGTTTATTTTTTGCAGCAATAGATAAAAGTGTATAGCGTGTTTTGTCCAGATAAACTCCTAGTCACTTCTGAAACACAAATCTTGTTGTGATTCTGCCAAAAAAAAAGGAGAGGTCATTGATTTCCCATCATTAGATTAGGCCTGACTGGGCAGGGCAGGAAATTGAAAACGTTTGTCTCTCAACTGCCAGTATGGCTGTTTCAGCCAACACTCAGACACACAATGGAGTGTGTTAATGCCACAGTTAGTCGTTTTTAGAAATTAATCCCTGCGCTTGTATGCTACTGTTCAGTACAATGCAAGTGCACACATGCCGGCGTGACGGCTGTGAAAAATAATCCTGATCCCAATTCGAATTGTTAACATTTCTCACCGTGCCACACCCTAAACAATGACAGCACACGAAAAGACACACAGACCTTGTGCAAACTCACGATCACAATAGCACAGGCCCTAAACATGGAAAGCATCGTACAATACTAGAAACGATTTTCTCACCATCTCTTGTTAACTTATCATCCATCTGTCACCGCCTGTAAAGAGTAATCTCTAAAGAGTACAGGCATCTCAGCGGGATTGACTGTCTCAGAGTCTATTTTAGTGCACATATTTCTATTCTAGGTCATTAAGCTCCCAAACCGTCTGCTCCTGGGCACTGGAGTCAGCAACCACTTAGCTGCTTTCATTTCAAAGCTCTAATCCAAGGATATCAAAAACAAAAAAATGAAACACATGCTCCTTACACATCCACACACTGTGGGAATAATACCACTTGTGCTGGAGATCATTGAGATTTCCAAGTCATTATATCCAGCCTGTTTGTAATTACTGAGAGGTTACTAATCTGGGGGCAACTAATCTGGAGGGTTGACCTCTGGGGGAACGTTGTACATACTGGAAGTATGTGTTTACAAAAACAGACATGTCATGTAGGAATACTGGGCTGAGGGTTATGTGTTTAGTACAGGAAAAACATGTTTAAGCTCAATGAAATAGCTGATGCTGGTGCATTTTCTTATTGTCCTTTTCTTTGTGGTGGTCCACGTGAGGTCGCACTGCAGAGTTTGCTTCTACAAGAGAGCAGAGAGTGAGAGTCCTGCTAGAGTATTAGGACAACTGTAATGTTTTGGCTTCGCTCGGCCTGAAGAATAGATTAGATCCTATTAAGACGGGTATTTTTAGGACAAATGTTCTGAGATATGTCCGTATTATCACTATGAGAACAGTCTTCTTCAGAGATAACTCGAAGATAAATGCCATCGCAGTAGAGCACAAACACAGCAAACATAATTAAGCCTGCAGTACAGACAGGATGTATCACATTTGCACAAATATAGAATCCAACAACAGAGCGGCTTAACGTGCATGCATCACAGGAAGAGAACGCATTTGCCTTTGGTTTAAGTTGAAGTTTCAGCCCGTCAAAGACAAAGCAACACAAAAAACACGGTAACTGTTGGATGAACAGGAGGGGAGATACATTTGGAAGGGCAAGGGGTTGGGGGGGGGGGCAGGAGCTTAACTTTACCAGATTCGCTGACAGCAGGTAGGGGGGAGGCAATGCCATGGGAAAAGGCGGAGGCAGCAGAGAAAGGGAGTGGGACATTCTCACTGTCACCTATAGGCAGCAGGCAGAGCAGAGCAGAGCAGACAGAGCATTATGAACAGTTTATCTGAGCAAAATTTCCTCATCCAGCTGTAGAGACCTGGATGGGAGTTAACATACCAGCAGGGGATGTCGTGATGTGCTGGTCTGATTAAAAGCCACTGTGTATAGTTTTTGAAAATTTCCACCTGTGGCGACGTGCCAGTTGTGGTATCAGAAATGACACTGTGGCAGACAGAAATGCACTGTGTTGTTTTGACATTTCCATTATTTCAATAGAGCATAATGGTCCAGTTCTACACAGACACCAACACAGATATGTAACTCCATCCTGTCTCTGTGGGAAACCAGGAACACATTTCTGCTCATGCGCACTTCAGCAGCCAGGCCGTCAGCAGTAATCAGGCCAGAGGAAAGGCTCTCTCTCACACTCACGCGCACACACACAGACACATGCACACACTCGTTGTGTAATAGTATCTCACAGAAACACAGCAAAATGCAATCACTCTGAAGAAAAAGCTCAGTTTTTCTTCCATTCCCTGCTGTTTGAGGTCATTCACATTCATCTGTAACTCTCCTGCCTCTTGCAAGTTTCCAAAACAATCTCCGCTTGCATCTGTAAGCTCTGTCCTTACCTGCTCCCGAAGTGCAGCCCCTGCTCCAGCGTTTGTTCCTCTGCTCCAGCTGAAGGCTTCGCTCAAGAGAGCGTTTCATTAGGGCCTCCAACCGCTCCTGAAGGCAACACAGCAGAACCCACTTTTATTCAAACACTGTCCCTCCATCACTGGCTTTGTTTCCATTTGTCCTACCATATATGCAGTATGTCACAGTCCAACATTATATTATTATATTTTTTATGTATTTTGAGGTTTTGCTCATTAATTTAATATTTTAAACAGACCACATGAATTGTCATAATCTGAAACCAGCACAGGTCACTGCAGTCTTGCAAACACAAGACCACAGAATTTTTAATGAGCTGACCCTGTCCTCCTCGAGCTGCTGCCTCCTCTTCTCCTCCACCGCGGCTCTGCGGAGCTCCTCTTTCTGCCTCTGCTCCTCCAGCCGCCTCCAGCGTTCCTCCACCGTGCGCTCATACTGCAGCCGAGCCCTGCGCTCCTTCTCCCTGATCAGCTGCTCCCTGGCCGCTGAAAGAGGCGATGACACAATTTTTGACACAGGTTCCCGTGGAAAAAAAATATGAGTTAATGAACCAGTGTTGTTGCAGACGGCCTTTGGCTATTCAGTTTGTTTTGAAGAGCTCAGGATACATCACAAAAACACATTAGAAATAATTTCAGTGTTTTTCCTCTAACTGAACACTCACATAATCTGTCAGTATAATGTGAGCCTGTGACAGTGAATTTGATTGTGTCTGTCAGTCCAGACTCCAGACTCTATCATGAAGATAGAAATCCATGTCACCATGAGGCAAATGCAGGAGCCAGAGGATTAACTGCGAGTGTGAGACCTACTTTTGTCGACTATTCTGTGTTACTGCCACATCCTCTGAAGTGGCAGCACTCATCACATCAAGAAGTCAGTGAACTCAAAATGAATCCTCTATTGGTTAGAAAAGCCCTCTCGGTAGCCAATTAAACTGTCAAGACAAAAAAAACTTTGCAGGGAAACTGCACGGGAAAAGAAAACTACAGGCATTTTGGAGATGCTGGTAAAGATCAGCCTCTTTAGTTGCACTTGTGCCAAACAAAACCAAGACGTCACCTACCCAGGCTTCTCTCCCTCTCCTCTCGTCTCTCTTTGGCTAATCGCATCCTGTCGTCCGTCTTCATGTAACCTTCGACAACTGAAAGACAAATGAAGATGTCAATAAGAAAAAGGGCAGTGGCAGTGCACCCAAATTAAAGGGAGGCGAAAAGGCAGTTTGATAGAAACAAAAAGTGAGACTTACTTTGTTTACCTGCATGATTGTTACTGGCATTAGCTGCAAGGTGTGAAGGGGACGCGTGTCCATTTATGTGTACCTTCTTCTCTGTATTAGATGGAGCTGGAATCACCATGACAGAAGGAGAGAGAGAGAGAAGCACACTCAGCTTCGTCTGAGGAGGAATGACATCAGCACCATATCACTGAGCCGCAGTGCCGCTTTGGTACCACCAGGGGGAAATGTTACTTCAGCTTTGCGTTAAGTGCATTGTGTTGCAAAATGCCAAGTATCCCCCAAGCCAAGGGCAAACTGCAGCAATATGCAGGCAAGGGGTGGAAACTGTCCTTGATGTGATAGTCACTCCACATATGCTGAATGCTGCTTTTGGTTAATGTTGCTGAGCCTTTGTTGCTGCTCTGAAAACACATTAATGTGTATAAGCCTACAGATTCATATTATGCAGTCTTTTATGATTGTCTAGTCACTGTGAAATAATCCAAGTCATTGTTCTAGTGAGTGACTCTCATCCCTGATGAAGCCACTTTGGAGGGAAAGTGTGACTTATATGACAGAACATCAGAGCGGATTACTCACTTGTTCTTCCTGTCCGGGCTGGAGAGCTGTGACTGTTTGTCGGGGATCTCTTGTCAGGAAGTAGAGTGATGGACGGTGGTGCCATCTTTTCACCTAGCACACAAAAGCCATTAACAGAATACGCTGAGCATCGACATAAACAGTAATCTCCTCTATTGAAACATTAATATCACAAATCACGACAGTTGTAAATGAGTGTGAGTGGAGAGCTCTGCTGGTACATGGCCAAGAAGTTACAGTCATAGGGTGTGTGTGTGTGTGTGTGTGTGTAGATGATGTGTGTGAAATCACAGATGAGGGAGGGAGTGACACATCACACATTAACTGATAAACTGTATTAAAGAGACAAAAAAATACCTATACTGGAGTAAATCCTCAAATATATTTGAACCCTCTTTAATGTAATATACAAATATTAAGCAGATATAGTCAAACAAATGCCTTATATCAACATAATAGTAGAAATAAACAAAATAAATAAATAAATATAAAGTAAATCTATTATGTAATAATGACATTGAGAGATGAGACTGGATCCCAAATAACTACACCTACATCTCAACAGTGGAAAGAGCTTCTTTCTGACTGCCATGTGAACTACGGAGCTAAAACGTTTAATTCCACAAATTCACTGAATCAGTATGTGCACTGTAGGCTAAACTGCCAACACAAAGTCAGTCGCTTCTCTTGATCGACTGAATTACTCTCTCTTCACTCAGGGCTTTTATTGTGAACTGAAACCTGGCAGACAACCCTGACTCCCACTTAAGTGTGGTTTGGCAGACAGGAGAGCTGCTGCTGCTGTATTTCACTTTGACCTAAACGTCTATGATTAACTAAACATATTACTGCACTCATTCATCATGCTTAACTTGGAACATTTTCCATGATAACATATTGTATTGATCTTTACAGTGGCCACATGGGTAGTCTACCTCTAATGATCCAGGGATGTATTTACAATAGCTTTTATGACTTTGAGGCGAGTACCGCTCATACTACATCTTATTTCTGTATCTTACAGAGCTGTCCAGGCACTATTGTTGTGCATAAAACCCACTGCTATAAAAAATACAAGCTACAGAAACAACATTATGTTATAGAGGTAAAAGTAAAATGAATGACTTTTCCTTTTTTTTTGTCTTTATAAAAGATTTCCAGCTCTGTAGTCAGCAGTCTTTGCATCTTTTCCAGCACATTCTCAATGAAGCAGTGAACTATACTGTGACAAGTCTGGATTCACTCATTCAACTGTATCACATTTGATTTGCTTTCGCCTCTTTCAGGGGCGTGGAGCGTGAAAACTAAATAACGAGGTGAAAGATTAATCTCCATCCTGCTCTACACTGTCAATCTAACCCCAGTCTTCAACCCCACAAAGTCATCGAACAATGGTTTGATGCTTTTAAAATTAAACAGTGTAATCCACTGGTCCGTCCTGTGTCGTAGGGCATCAGTCCTCAGTCAGTCCTCCTCTCTCCACCCATTTGAACCCTTTTATCCGATTGAGTGTCGTCATCACCCAAAAAAAGACGGCAACACACACAGACCTGATTTTGCTTTGAAACAACCCCTTAAATCTGTAATGTGTAATATGTACTTACGAGAAATCGATCGATTACACAGCGACAGAGGACAGAGACACACAAAGAGGCAGCCCAGTCCTGTTTTGCTCACTTTATCTCGTTACAAAAACCACACGGCCTATAGTGATTTGGTTTATTTTTATAAAATATAAAATTTTCCCTCTTTATTTTTGACCATGCACCTTATAGTCTGTCCGGAGAGTGCAGCCCGCACAGCTGTGTTGAGCGACCAAACAAAAACAGTGAAGCCGGATCATCACCGCACAGCCAGCATCGTGCACATAAAGCGGCGAAAATGTCAGTTGCGTCATTCATGAGTCTGCCTCAAAGCGGGAGCGCAAACACAACAACACGGAGCCCGACGGCACAACCATCACCGGCCGAGCTAACGCTGTACACACGGAGCTTACCTGGTATGGCATTGGATGATGTGACTGTTTTCGCCATGGCCGCTGTCACAAGCACAATACACCCAAACGCGTAGACGCGTTGTCACCCACAACACTCTGCGGTGATGCCAATGCAGCACAGGTATCCGTTTCCTCTCCACAGCAGCAGCAGTGAGCGCAGCCACAGCGGAAAAACACGAGCAGACACCATTCAGCTAAATAGTCTGAAGGTCATTACGGAGGCTGGAGATGATGGGCGAGAGTTTGCGTGTGTGTGTGTGTGTGTGTGTGTGTGTGTGTGTGTCTGTGTGGATGGAGGGAGGGAGGAGAGAGGTGATGCTGCTGCCGCCGCTGGGACTGAGGATGATGGTGCACACAATTGGGTTGCGACCGACAGACCGACCACACCGTGCGTGCAGCAGCAACCCTTGATATACACAGGCTATTGCCCACATTTACCGGTAGATGAAGATTTCCCATCCGAAACAGATTACCGAAATTTGAAACCCAAATTGCTTGAACCTGGATTCGGTAACAATAAACAGGACAGAAAGCAAGTCAATGCTGCTGCTCCACCATCAATGTTTCCTAAATGTATTTATTCACAAAGGTTGAATAAAATACTGCACCACATATGTTCGAATGCTGGGCAGTGAACCTATAAATTTGGATGTTGGTGCTTTGCATCATCTTACTGTCTAATTGAGACTTTACTTTAAAATAGATAAACATCTAGTTACCCCCATCTCACTTTCAGCATTAGTAAAAAAACAACATAACATTAAAAGTACATTACTGATTCCTGTTTTTCCTTTTGAAAAAAAAAAAAAAGATCTGGGAAAGCCATGAATGAAAAGAGGATTCATAGTTGAACTATTGAGAGAGCTGAGGTTAGGGTTGATGAAGTCACACAGATCTAGGCACAATTTCTACTATCACGACTGTAAACATACATCATTGTTTAGATAGGGTGGCATATTGGATGGCTGATTGTGGTAAAGCCTTTACAGTGCTCATGGCTGGATTAACTCTACTGGGCCCTGGGACCTAAATTAGCTATGGGCCTCAATGTCACTCCCCATCCTTCCAACTCTTCCAACTGTTATAGTGTATGTTACATCATCTTTAAGTGCCCATCAGGAAGTACTGCAGGTAGACTACATGGCAGCTTAACTAGATTTTTCCTGCTGTTCCAAAAACCAACATATTGCCCCTGTGGTGCAATCCAGGTTTACTACAAGTCAGAAATATGCTTTCAGATAGAGTTATAGTTATTAAAGCTAAACCTGACAAACAGCCCCTTAAAAAATGATGATGGGTTGTAGAATATGACGTATGACCTGTTGGCATATTTACATTCAGTTACATCAGTTTTGACAGGATATTGACAGGCTAGCACAAATGTTCAGGTCAAGGTCCTGGTGACCTCTTTAACAGCTCAAAAACATATTATCATTGTTTTATCACTGTAATTCATTGTGACTTTTCTTAATTTTGTGAGACTGTCTGGAACATGATTTTTCACCAGCTGAAAACGAAGCAATACACTGTGCAGCCACAACATTAAAACTACTGACAGATAAAGTGAATGACATTGATCATTTCTTTACAATACAATGTTCTGCTGAGAAACCTTGGGTCCTGACAGTCATCTAGATATTACTTTGACATGTTATACCCACCTAAACACTGTCGCAGTCCAAGCACACACTCCCATGGCAACAACACTTCCCCAATGGCAGGGGCCTCCCTCAGCAGGACAGTGCTCCTACCACACTGCAAAAACTGCTCAGAAATGGCTCGGGGGACACAACAAAGAGGCCAACGTGTTGACCTGGCCTCCAAACTCCTCACATCCCAATCTGATCAAGCGTCTGTGGGATGCCAGATCCATGGAGGCCCCAACCCACAACCCAGTTTTTGTGGTGTGCTGGGAGCACTGTCCTGCTGGGAGAGGCCATTGCCACTGGGAAGGTTTCCCAGCAGAACATTATATAACTAAATGATTAATGTTATTCATGCCCATCTGTCAGTAGTTTTATACAATGTTGGCTGATTAGGTATATCTATTGGGTACATGGTGAAATATGATTTCATCTCCTGTATCTGATCTGTGGTTGGTGTAATAACAAGGCTTCGTGCTCATTTTCTGTTTTGTCACTTTTTTAGTTATTTATTATTATTATTATTGTTGTTATTGTTTTAGTCAGTGTAATTTTAAAACGAATTGTTGTTTCATATCTGTGTTGTCACATTTAGACCAGAAGAAGAGGCGGCGCTTGGTTTTCCTGCCGTTCTTAACGACAGAAGAAAAGTGAGCAGAGGCCGGAAGGACAGAGGCTGACAGAGGACGGAGCCGTGCCGTGCAGTGACTCTGTGCTAGCTCAGGAAGATGCTGTCCAATATCTCTAACGTGCTCAGAGCTTGTGCTCAGAAAATGTAAGTACTCAAAGTTTAAACTATGGACTGTCATAGTTAAACACGGCATTACCAGTCTTCTCTAAAACCTCCGGTGTTTACTCTAAACAAGACAGTCATCGTTGTTCTGACCTTGTGAGGCCGAATGATAAGCTTGTTTGGCTAACACAGCGAAAACTGCACAAAATCTCTATGACAGCTTGAATGTGTTGGTCTATGAGACCCAGTCCTTTGGATGTTCCTTAATTTTACGTAGTTTTCTCTTTGGTTTGCATTATACAGACTGGGGCGGAAAAGCCTGTTAAAAATAAACATTTGTAGCCAGTTATACCACTGGTCGTCCTCTGATTAAATTTCCTGCTGAAATTCGATGTCTTGTGAAGACTTTTTTCTACAATGTCACCTGTAGTCACTTTCATAGATATTTACTACCTTAAACAAGTGTTATGTCACTTTAAAACCCTTAGTTACTTCTTTTCCTAAACTGTCAACTCGGATTATCACAACACGAACTGGAGGTCGCCAAAGATATCTGAAATCACCTAACAAGCTGTAGTAGCCAGTTAAATACAGTGCCTGATCATTAGTGTAAACATTAATTTGGATTTATTGCAATAGTGAATATAAGCTGGAGATGATGTATATGTATATCGTGCTGCATACTTTATTTTGAACAGATATTCCTATTTAAATACTTGGTTGCCAATTTTATGCATATTTAAAAAATCTAGTACAGTTAGCATGTTTTAGACTATATTGAATATGAAATGTCGTGCTTATTTTGCTAAATAGATTTTTGTATTTTGTAATGCAAGAAAATATATTGTTTTCATACTGATGCTGGAATTTAGTACTCAAGAAATTTGCAAACTTTTTATGTCATGTTTAAAATCATCTTTCACCCATGTCAGGGGCTGCAGTAGTCATGTCATACGCACATATGCTAACTTCACTACCAGGCTACCTTTGAGATAAAGAGTAAGCAAAAGCACAAAATTGTATTTATGCAGAACTGATCAGTGCACATGGCGTGTGTGTTAGTTATATATATTTTTCCTTCCTCTAGAAGTATGACCTCTTCAAGCGGATGAGGCCCCAGCCATGAGTGGTTATGACTGGCGTGATGAGGGTCTGCAGTACTACCGCACCATGCAGACAATAGGGGGCGTATGGAGCTGAGGCAGATCAGCTGCCTCAACAGAAGATCATCAGAGGTTTTTGCCCACTTGGCATAGCCCGGCCAGGTTGAGTGAACTATAATTTCTATACAACAAAAATATACGAGTTTCATTCAATGTTAGAATAATAATGATTTATGTTTTCCACTGCTGAAATATGAACATACAGTCTTTATTGAAATACATCCAGATATCACATTACCATAAAAAAGGCGCACACATGAGTGTTATTTAAAGAGAAGTTGTAGCGAAGGAATTACACACAGAAAGACAGACAACATGTCAAGCTGTTTGTTTCCCTTGTAGGAAACATGTGCAGTTGGTATTGAAGCAGCAATCAATCTGACGAACCACCCTGATCACTCGTACATGCAGCTACACTTACAGAGGAGGGACTGTGAGGAGATCATGGCTGAGCTCACGGTGGTCGGCAATGCTCAGAGGAAAATGGAGAATTGAGACTGGGAGAATTTTGGGCTCCAGTCATGTTTGAGTTCTTGCTGAAGTGTTCTCCTGTTTTCTCTCACTTCATCTTTCTTACCCTGTTATGTTTACGTGTTTTGTTTTTATTATATACAGGCAGAAGGAGGTATTACAAAGGGCAAAGGGCTCCATGCATGTACTGTAAAAAATTTCTCGGAGGAAATGGAATTGTTGGAGCTCAGGTATATCACAAAGTCTATTAACCTTTCGTTGGCTAGTTCTTTGTCTATGTTTCTTATCCACTGTTGTGTCTCTAGGTGATGACTCAGCTGCTATTTTAGAAAGGAGTGATAATTAGATCGAAAACCACTAGCTCAGGTGCTGTGATTTAGTGTAAACATAAATCTGTACACTACCAGTATGTTGTCAGTTTTATTTATTGTGATAGAATTAGCATGAACACAGGCATGATAAGTGGGTCTTTTTGATCATGTTCACTGATATTGTATAAATATAGTGATGAAACTTAAGTAATGTCACTGGTCATGAACATATTTTTTAAGACTTGAGGTGCCATTGGTACTTCACATTTCTTGGCGAGAAATATTATGGCAAAAACCAAGCTACCACTGAACTCATGACACCACCTAGACTATTAATGACATTCACGTTGACAAAACAAATTGAAAAGGGCTTAGCAAATTGAGGCAGGAGACAGGAAGTTAGCAAAAATGGCAAGACTGACCAAGCAAGGCATTTACCAAAACAAATGAATTAATAACCAATTTGTAAAGAGAAATGGGAGCTCAAATGTCTTTTCCTTGCTTAGCATCCACCTGTAAATAACTCGGTTAAGTAATGAATGTCAGATTACTACACTTGAAAGATAAACTGAACTGTACATATTTACGCAAAATATATCAGTCAGGTTATTCTGTATGAATCTGTTGATATGGCGACCCTGTAACTATATATGTTTTATGTATTTAGAGTGTTTAATGTCAGTGGAGGAATTACAACATGTGGGCTGACAATCCGCTGAAAAATGTGTGATGTTAGCATGAACATAAGACTCTCTGTAACAGCGCTGCATGAGGCAGCTCCTTGTAACTGCTATTTTAAAGAATACTTTATATTTAAAGTGGATATAATGTAACCCTCCACATATCTTCATTCTCCTGGGTTCCCCTTGGTGCTGTGGTGTGAAATAGCCTGCAAATATCAGGAAAACAATCAGCTGTGTCTGTCTCTATGGTGGCCAGTGCTGCCAACCCAGGTATGGCACAGAAATCACTGTGGTTTTAGTCTATAGTCTAGCTTTGCTCAGTTATTGGTTAGGTTCCTGTAAAAACAGAAGTCATTGGGCGAGCAACCACTAATAAATGCATTACATTGAAAGAAATACAGTAAATTAGACCATCCACTAGTGTTAGTTCAGTTCAGTAGTCTGTCTACTTGCAGATCAGAGCTGCTACTGATCTTTCTAGACATCCTGCAACTGAAACGAACCTCATCTACTCCTACGCCTTCTTAGTATTTTATTTCCTTAAATCCTTTGTGTACTTCACAGGGTCAGATCTTTGAGGACCTATAATATGGCCGCGCCTGGAAGTTGCCTGTCATCTTCATTTGTGAGGAATAACAGGTATGGCATGGGCACATCAGTGGAAGCGAGCTGCAGCCAGCACAGACTACTACAAGAGGGAGAGTTCATTCCTGGTCTCGGGTACTGCTCTTACTCATTTCTCTGAACCTTTTCTCCACTGATAAAACTGACCATACAGAATAATTCACGTACATAGATTTTCTATTGATTTGATCGAGTTATCCATAGTAGGCGATGTGACCACAGTTTAAAAAGTGTTGTCCTTCTGTCCATGAAGTCAGTTTATTGTAAATTACTTCCATTGTTTCCGAAAAAGACACATAATAATTCAAATTGGAAATTTTGGAAATTGTTCTCGTGCAGGTGGATGGGATGGATACCTGTGTGTTAAGGAAGCAACCAGGTTTGCTGGTCACTGCCGATCTGGAAGGTAAGTTATACAAATATTAAAGAAATTTATATTAAGCGGAAATGTATTTTCACTGTCATAGCTAAATTATTTTTGGCCTGTTTTCACAAGATTGTTCTCGCCAGACTTCAGACATACGCTATCACGGACGTGTAGGTGATCTGGTGTGAGTAAGTGATCACAGTTCCTGACCTGGTACTCAACGAATTTATTTACAATGTAAATCTTCTTTGCTTAACTCTATGACAGTGCTTATTCTCTTTAGTATCTTTTAAGACAGTCTGTATGTTTAGCAGCACTGTACTGCCAACCTTTATGAATTAACAGTATCTGATCTAATGTTATCCCTCCCTGCTGCTGCTGCCTTGCTTCTGCCACTGTCCCATGGTAGTCTTCATATTATGTGGCCACCCTGATCACAACCTGGATGGACTGAACACAGGCACTGTGTTGGTATATAATATAATAATGGTATTGATACTGGAGGAATTTTATCCGAGATTATGATGAGAAAAGTAACCACAACAGAGAAATCACAGCAAGTTACTGAAGTGTTGTTCTGTTTCCAGGTCACTCAGCAGCATTTAAGGAATTATTATGATTTTCAACACAACAACTCCAATCAATCATCTTTAAATTAATAGTGGTCAGTAAAGTAATGTAATATTGGTTATCAAGATTATAACACAGCTCAAAAAAAACAAAGCTAATATTAGGTACATCCCTACAACCTCCCTGCTGTAATCTCTCCTCTCCTTCCACCGCACGGGAGGATCCAGGAGGTCCATGGTAAGGTGACCCCATTTCCATGCTGAAGGACATGCTCCAGCAACAACATGGCCCAGCGTGGAGGGAACTCCAAGGTAAAGGAAAAGCAAAATCAATGGAAAACAAAAAAACATTAATTGGTCAAACCTTCTGAGGTCATTATAAAATCAATTTACCAAATTAGAACAATGCATAAGTGCAAAATGTTTACATGTTTACACATTTACATATGGAGAAAGAGATGCAAATTTAAATTTGTGTGCTAGAAATGTACATATATGTTATTTGTTAAGTGGTTGCTGAATGAATTGTGCTGAAAATGCTACCAAAGACCCTTTTATACCGTCGTGATGTCATAAATGTTATGGTAGTTGTTGTATAATTGTTCTTTAAGGGTCTGAAGAAATATTATTGTCAACAATAATCAACAATAATCAAATACTTCAGATAGCATCCACAATCGTTTTGTCACCAAGTGCACAACACATGCCTTCAACTGTTTAGATCACATTAGTTAGGGTACTAACAAGTTTTGACCATTTTTGCTGCAGTTTTCTTTTGAGGGTTGGAGATAATGTTTGAGTTCACATTCACCTGTAGTGCATTATTTAAACACAAGAGGTGCTGGTTTCACTGGTTAGTTTCTGTCTCATCCCTTGTGGCTCAGCTGAACTCACCACAAGCGCATATAAATCTATGAGGACTAGGGATTGGCCTAGGCCAGCACAGAGGAGTTAGGACTGTACAGTACTATATATACTTTATGTACTGTATGTATGTTGTCTACCACAGATACTTGATGATCAAGATCTAGTAAAATATTCTCTAATTTTAATGTGTTAAAAATAATAATTTTATTTACTTACTTGTTCTAAAAAAGTACATTTCTTCAATTAAATTTCCCTGATTGTGTATGGGTTCAACATAAATGTTGCCTGTGTATTGTGTCTGTAGAGATTGATGAGGTGGGGAAGGAAATTGAAGATGCTGCTCAGTTTGCCACCCAGATCCTGAACTACTGGAAGGTGGCCAACCACATCTTTTCCAACAATCCACCAGTGGAAGTGCAGCACCGCGAACCCATGGGTGAAAGCTGAAGTCTGGCTAAAGTTTTTCATCCTTCGCTGTATCACCTGTCCACCTATAATAAATTGACCTCTCCCCACCTGTCATATACCCCACACATCACTAAATGTTATAGCCATTCCTCAGGCCCAGAGCTTAAAGCATCAGCAAGTAATTAGCTGTTTATTTTACTAACAGCAGGGCGGTCGAATGTTCTGAAATTAAACAAAGATTGACACTAAATGTTGAAAACCTTTTTAAATACCTTCTGATCCGTCCCTTTTTACAGTGCACTCCTGTCCGTATCTGCAAACACAGTCAAAATCAAAGATATCAGGGCTCATCATTTCTACCCTCAGAAGGCCATTGCAATCGCTTTCACCACACAGTTTGCAAAGATCCCAACCCCCGAGTCTTGATTTTAACATAAATCGCTGTGCGAAGCCTTACAGAGAAATGTAAATCAGACGGACACAGCGGTAAGTTGAGTAATCTTCTAGATATCTTCTTCCTCAAGTGCATTTCTTTGTCGCGGAAATGCTGTCCCATGTTATTTATTTTTGAATATTTAACTATAGACTAACTCACCAGATTTCTGATCCTTTATTCTATGTTTAGTAATTAAAATGCCACATCATTTTAATTTGTAAGTACATTCATTAAAAGTTCTAAATTAAGTGTAGAAAACTCAATAACCGCCGCTACCGTATTTAAAGCATATGGGGTTTATTAACAATGACACTTAGCATTTTAAACTTTAGAGTTTTATTAAATCAGCTGGTAAATATATTTATCAGATTCTAAATTTGTTTTGTTTGATGCTTGTCAAGTCATTTTGAAATTAGCAATTTAGCAAATGTCCATCCTGTTCATCTCCAGCAGAGACTGTCTGACCTGTAAAAATGGCTTTGTACTCTTTATACTAAGTGTACAGGATAAATAATTCAATTGAGTTAATCAGCTCTTGTCTTTTTATTTTTATTTAACCCCTTGTTACAAAGACACCATAAAGGCAGCAGGAGGTAGAGATTCATTGTTGCTATCAACATTCTCAATATGTCTCCATGATTTCTTTCTTTATGCTGTATGTGAAAGGGGTAAGAATGCCAAAGGAAAGGTTTGAAATGTTATAGTTATCTTGCCAAAACCAAACACGTGCCTAGCGAATCTCATTGTTGTTTGGAGGATGAATATGTTGTCTCATGTTTGTGTAGCACTCCAAAGCTGAGCAGGTGACTCTATGCATCTAAAGTCAGATGTGTGAACAGATGTTCACAGGTGTTGACATTCATACGGTTATGTTGCAGATACTCAGGTGCTCAAGGTGCCTTTTGAGTTTTCCTTGACACAAACATTAACAGTTCAGTTCGATATATTTGGAGTAAGCGCTTATTCAATTTCTGGTGTGCATATATACTATCTAAATATGTACACTCTGAGTACAATCTTAACCAAGGTAGATATAAACGTATGACTTCTATTCTAAGGTGCTCTCAGCTAGCTTCATTATTCCAATTTTTCAGATCTAGGAGAGTTGTACAGAGTATTGTTGGCTCGGCTCATGGTTTTTATCTGTAGCTTTATGACCCACTTATATTTTACTCAGAAGGTGTTTTGTGAAATATTTTAGCAACAGCAGTATGGCACATTATTGGTTCAAATGTACAGGGATATATGGACATTTTGAGTTTCAGTCTGTTTTTTCTTAATCAAGTTCCTGAACACATTATTGTAATAAAACTGACACCTCAGGTGGCAAAATAAAACAACCTGCATATCATGTACTTGCAACAAGCTACCCTGTTAGTTTTCACTTGAGCTATTCGCCGACTTTCTAACAATCTTTGTAGCACTGTAGATTGCCAGAAGGGAAGGGTCTTTTTCTCTGTAATGTGAAAGTGTTAAAGACAGACTAAAGCTTAAAATGTCAATACCTGTCTTAATACAGCTGAAAATGCCTACAGTGTGTTGTTGCATAAAAACTATTTACATTGAGGGTGGCATGAGGAAGCGCTCCATGGAAACATTGGTTTATGTGAGCCACACTGTAATAAAAGACTGTAAGGTATTGTATGTGTACTCTGTTTGTTTATATGGAGCTATTGGGTGAAATTCACAAAGTACTTCCAATGAATAAGCTCATGACTTTTCAGCAAAGTAATTGGTTTATAAATGCAATAGGATATTGATGTTGGTTTTCATGGCTGCTGATGCTAGCCAAAGGTTTTCTAGCTCGGTGATTATTGAGCCCCACATGTTAAAGTGACTTCAATAAGTAGTAAAGTCAGCAGTCAGCTATACCATCAAAGTTTTGCAAGTAAATATGAGTCTGATGTGATTCCAGTGTGAAGTGGGCCGATGTAGTCGCATCTCTAATCAGCTAATCTTGATGTATTTTTTACTGCAAATTAATTGTCAATAACATGATCTCATGATTTTTTGACTACAGGAAATAATCCCCCTACTACTCCGCTACTAGTAGCTCTGAGACCAATTACAAGAACTCCAGCCTCAACAGACCCTCAAATTTAGTTTTATAAATATCAGATCATAATCTACTTAAGCCTTGCTGATAAATGATTTGATCCTTGAACATAATATAGGTATAATTATTTATTTTTACATCCAAATCTTGATTTAACAAATATTTTACCATTAAATGGAAACTTTCAAACTTTTGCCTGCTATAGAGGAACAATGTGGAAATTTAAAAAGACGCAGAAAAAACTCCAGTTTGCTGTTGAAACCCTGAGTCCACAGCACAAACCCATGGACAAACTGAAGTCCTGTTTAACACAGTTTAATAAGTCCTTCTTATACCCCTAGCATAGTCTTTAGTTGCAGTGTACAGCTTTTTGCCTGATTGACACAGAAATGTACTGTAATGTACTATAAACACCAACACAAATTAATCATTCAAATCACTTATTTTTTCTGTGTCAGTAAGTGCTGTCAACACAACAGCCAAGAAGGACAAATATGTTATTTTAAAGTAAAGATTTTGCCCATAGCAAAGTAGCTGATGCTGTGAAGGTTCAACAGAGCTTCATTGTTAGTACTAACTTTCTGATTATGTGTCGCCCATTGTCTTTTGGTTGAAGAAGCTAAATCTGTGTTACAATTTAAGACTGGAAGATGTATGTGTGTTCCTGTGTTTGCTAGGACAAATCTTCCATAATTAGCTTTTTTTTTTTTTTTTTTTTTTTTTTTTGTAGAGATGGACTGTAGAGATCAGTCAAGTAATATATAAGAAGAAGAATAAGAAAAGAAATTAAGAAAATAATAATATTTGGCCTGTAAATAAGATAAGATAAGATAGAAATAGAATGGGGTGTGGGACTTTCATGCTTAGAACTTTTAATAACTAATTATTAACAACTTAACATTGTTTACGTCAACCTGTTTGGTTATGAAAAAGTCACTGACAGATGAGTGAATATACTGATTGTTTTTGTTACGATACAATGTTCTCAATGAGATTGGGATGTGGGGAGTTTGGAGGCCAGGTGAAAATGCCTTGGGCTCTTTGAAATGTTCCTTGGAAGGCCATTTTTCTGAGCAGTTTTAATAACCTGGTGTGTGCACTGTCCTGCTGGGGCAGCCTCTGTCGACAGTGCTGCCCTCACCTTAAAAATGCATGCTTTTTGTTATGGGTACTTCCTTTTTGTCCCCTTGAAGATGGCAAGTCCCCATGATGTCTGCATAAACACATGTAGGTCCTCACAACATGGTAATACCTGGACATAAGCACACACAACAGCAGAGAGAATATAAGTGTTCCTGGTAGAATGGTCAGATGTTCCTGGATCCTGTTGCATGCTATAGTGTGACATTCCATAGTAGATGTTCCGGCTTTTAACTATAACCTAGCACCCATGTTAACACACTGATCTGACTGAGGAGAAAGTACTCAAAGGTTGTTTCTACTTATGGAAGATTTAACTGCATTTTCTTGAAGAAATGGATAATCAGGAATCATCAAACATCTGCCGCCCGATTTTTGGAAGTGGACCCTGATGGCTTGCAATGGTGGTGATGTAAGTAACATACTCTAATCTACAACCTTACTGATCCTTATCTGAAAGTTTTTTCGTCGGCGATATACAGGCGGTTGAGTAAATCAAAAATATCACTTGTCAAGAATCTTATCAAACTAGATCAACTCTGTAATTGTTCTTAATTCACTCCAGTTATTTTTACTGTTCATTTTCACAGCTAACTGGAAGCGTGTAGAGAGAGGAGAGCCATAGTGGCTTCACCAGTGGTCAGGATTCTATGGACATACAGGCGAAACAAGCACAGAAGGGCTACATTAACTCAGCGTGCAGAGAGACTGTATAGCAGCTGAGAAAGCCGGGCTTCGTTATTCTGGAGGCTGGGACTTTCCGTTGGGGATGCCACCCTGCCTTCCTCGCCACCAGCTCTTGAAGGAGCAGAAATCCTCAGTGAGAGGAGGAGGATCAGCCCTCTTTTAGATGGACCTCATTTAGCAGATATGGAGGGCGTCGACAAGCAGAAGATTTGGAATAAGGAGAAAACTCCTGCTGGGACCAAGTGCCTCAGCAGTCAAATGGCTGCACTTGCATTGAGAGGCTTCAGTGGGAGCGAGACAGGAGTCAGTGGCTTCCATCAGTTCTGTGCAGCCTCAGCTCTGTAGATACTTGCACTCCCAGTGAGCTGAGGCCATTTCTCTGATTGGAAGCCCTATTGAGAGGCCTCCTTCTCCCACCTCAAATTGTTCTCTGCCCAGGAGAAGACCATCCTGGAAGTCTGCCTGTGCTTTCTGCCAAATTCACCAGACAAGTCAGTTCCTCTAAGACAAACTGATAATGGCTTTATTTTCCAAACCCTACTTCTTCTATGTGTTTTGACTATCCTATTTGGGTTGCCTGTATTACCAAACTTTAAGCACTTTGCATTTACGTGTTTACTTAAAAAGCACAGTAGACATTAGTGATGAGAATTTTGTCATTGATTTCAACAGACGGAGGAGATAGATTCAGGCTCCAGGCGGCAAAAGAAAATAAGGTTGAGGCTATGTTAGAAACACTGGAGGCGCTTCATGTCAGCTCACCCTCACCTCAGCCCCCAGCAGCTGCAAAGAAGACCCCTAGGACCTCTGTGAGCACCTTTGGTTCAACCCTCAAAGGATGCCCAAACAAAGAGAGAGGATCTCGAGCCTGGGACATTCCTGCACCCTGCAAAAGGCTACCAGTGGGGCAGGTAAGTTCTTTTGCTCTTATCCTGAATAATTGTAGAACAATGTGAACTTAAATATAGTAGTTACAGTATGCACAATGCTTTTTGAATAAGAGAGGGTGAATAAAGATTATTTGCTGTTTATCGAGCAGAAGACCTGATCAGAGGCGGCTCCAAGACTGCAAATGCTACAACAGTTGACGGCGGCTGGGAACCTGTGGAGAGCCTGTCCCTCTGCTTTAAGCTGCTGGCCTCAGATGACTGGTAAGACACTGACACTAGAAGTCTGTTGTACCAGCTGAACGTAATGCTTGATCTTCCTCTAACAACAAGTCAGGTTCTTACTTTTGCAACTGACATCAATTCATCCAACTAAAAGCTGTTTTACAAAACTTTATTGAAAAGCCAGTACATTTGTGACCTAAACCCACTTGAATCAGTTGATGAACTTTTTTTTAAACAAACTTGGCAATATTTGCTGTAGCAGTTTAAACTGCAGGTGTATTTCAGAGGCATTTGTGTGATTGTACATGCAGTTAGTGAATTCTTTTCGTAAACATTGGGAAGAAGAAAATGGATCGCGTTGAAACCGACAAGCTCTGCTTCATAACCTCAAGGACCCTGAAAATAAACTACCTGAAGTGTGTGTCTGGTTCTCATTGAGGAGAGTGTGTACACTTTCCCATTTGTATTGTTTCCCACTTTCTGTTTCATACAACACTCATTTCCATGTACAAACTGCAGTCTTGATGAAAATGTTGATTTTTTACTACACAGGTGAAAAACCTACGCTCTAAATTAGCCTGTGCAGCTATGAACACCTTAGCTGGCTTCTCGTGCACCTGCAGAAAGCCACCATGGACCCAGAGGCAGAAAGAACCGGCCGAGCCCTGCTGTGAAACAGCTTTCTTCTACAAATACTTTTTATTCATCAACAGGCCAATCTGGCTTTGGGCCGCCATGGTTGAAAACTGCAGCCATAGTGGGATTGTGAACCACTCTGTTGAACTGAGATGAGGTAAAGGAGTAGAAGACACTATTTGTTTAATCCAGAAGCATTGAAATCAAGTGAAATCAGACACAGTTACTTAATTTGTTTGTCTCCATTCCTCTGTTTTGCCCTCTTCAGCCACCGTTGTGTTGGTACAGTGACATGGCACAACACCTCCGCCAACTCGTGACAAGCTTGGAGTAGCCTTCATCATGACAGCAGGAAGGAGCTTCACGGAAGCGGCAAGTCACTGCTATTTCAAAATATCAGTGGATACTTTCTGCGACGGAAGCGTCAGGTAGGCCTATCAAGTTTTAGAAATTTACTGCAGCTTGTGATTTGTGACTCTTGGTTTGTTTGTCAGTTGAATGTTTTCACAATTTTATTTTCTGAACATTGTGCTAAATGAAGCGTGTTCCTCCACAGGCACCATGGACAGAACATCCTCCAGGACCTGGTACTTCACAGGGGACTTTCTGCATCTGTGGGCCGAAGATCATCCCGGAAAAGACAGAGCGGCCCCTGGACAAGATCTTGAAGAAGACCAAATTAACCCCCACCCCACCCCTTCTCTCACCCCTCTACCTCCTTGTCTTTCTTTTCTCTCTCTCTCTTTAACACTCCCCTACCCCCTACCCATCTTTCTTTCTCTCACTTCTCCCACCCCCACCCCCCTACCCCATCTTTCTCTCTCCACACTTTCTCACCCCTTCTCACCCCTCTACCCCCACCCCATCTTTCTTTTTTCTCTCTCTCACTTAATCACCCCTTACACTCCCCACCCCATCTCTCTCTCGTTCTCTGTTTCTCTCTGTTTCTCTCTCTCTCTCTTTCTCAACCCAACCGGTCAAGGCAGATGGCCGCCCACCCTGAGTCCGGATCTGCTCAAGGTTTCTGCCTCTTAAAAGGAAGTTTTCCCTTGCCACTGTCGCCAAGTGCTTGCTCAGGGTGGGAACTGTTGGGTGTCCCTCTTTAAAAATTAAAAAGATTCTAGACCTATATGGACCTGTTCTATGTCCCGTTCTGTTGTGATAAATAAAATGACTGGCGGAGCCACATGGTAGGCTCTGTCTATTTGCATTGTCTCAAAAAACTGTCAGTGCAGCCTATGTTATGCACATAGACACACACACACACATATGTAAGTGTATACACATTGCAAAAATAGGACACGGTGCTAATATGCAGTACAGAGACTGGGCAGGTAGCTGAGGAATTAATGTCCTAAAATAAATAAATGTGTTGAGTTATGGAGGAAGCAGGCATGGCAGAAGATAGCATTTATTTATCTACATATTCGTTTTGTCATGGTACTTATTCACTGATGGAAGTTTAATGGAAAGACTGTGGAGCAGGGAGTGGGTATCATGAGCTAATTAGCTCCAGAAGATGGCAGTAATGCAACAATAAGGCCGCCAGCTGAGTGAAGAAGAAGAAGAGAAGGAAGAAGACTCTTCAAATCCTGTCAAAAGGCTGAAACGCATTGCCAGTCAGTGGCTACGTGCTCTCATAGGGACGGCACAATGGAGTTTCTTTCCCACACAAGTACGAAGCAGGGACTTTTCTGTGCGCTTTGCGCCGCTCTCCTCCTCCTCCTCCTCCTCACCAGAGCCACATCTGCAGAGGAAGGCGCTAATGTGAAAAACTCCCAGTGTCACAACTACGCGGGAGGACACGTCTATCCTGGAGAGGCTTTCCGTGTTCCTGTGTCTGATCATTCCCTGCACCTCAGCAAAGCCAAGAGTGAGTTCCTCTCAGCATTTCACCCCTAATTCGTGTTTGCATATTCAAAGGGCGCAGTGATTTCCTTTCATTTCCCCTATCTCGACAAACGCAGCAGCTGCTGCAGCTTCAGCGCGCTGGTCCTGCTGTCAGGACAATAGAGACAAACTGACAGGGTCTGTCTGCAGCTTCTCTTACACTTTAACTGGCTGTGTCTTATAGTTGAATTCTTAGTTGACAGTTTAAGAGGTTAGTGTCAGTTACACGTTAGGCCTAACTTTAAATCAGGTGGTGTTTGTAGGACACGTCATTCTATGAAATTCATTGGATATTGCTCCCCCGCCCCTCTGACACATGACGGTGCATGGCACAGCACCAACACTGGTTCATACACACACACATACATACATAACACCAGGGGGTTGGACAACATAACAGAAACACAGTCAGAGGCATGCATTAAACTCACCTGGTCATGTATGAATCATATAATATACAGTCTGGAAAGCACTCCACCACCTTCCTCTTCACCAGCAGAGTTTCTCTCTGTTTGTCATGTGTCCTTCACATTTGAGAAGCTGGAACCTGCAAATGTCTGGCATTAAAAAAAAAAGACTAAAAAGATTATTTCATTATAAAAATAGCTGCTTAATTTTCTGATAGTCAACTGATTGTTGCAGCTCTTAACCTCAAACTGTGCAGTGAAATGCTTTCTGTCACCATCTCCACAGACCTTGTACAGAGCATGTACAATAAAACAGAGAAAATGATATAAAATGGGAACATTTTGAAAAGCAAATTTAACCATAAGAGAATAATAAAAGCGAAGAGCAAAAGATGTTTATGGACGTTGTAAAGAAAAAAGTAATTTAGTGTAGCTGTGAGAATTATACTATTATTACTATATACTTATTTTTAGATATACTGTATATACAGAGCTGAATTGATTAGTTGATTGATGTAACTGATCAGTGATTAACTAATTTCTTTAGTAGAAAGTCCAAAAATGTTCTGGTCCCAACTCCTAAAATGTGTATTTGCTGCTATTCTTTATTTTGTGAGATTATTACAAATTAAATATCTTTGACTTTTAATCAGACAAAACAAGCAACTATGACCACTGCCAATCTTGGGTGTAAGAAATGAAGGGCACTTCATTTAATCATTTGCAGTAGCAGAACACATGTCCTGTATGTTTTCAAATTACAGTTACAATAGGAAAAAAATCCTGGTTTTATCAACCACACATATGTTTTTCATTCCACTTAAGTTTCAAAGCCTGCACCACACTGGGAGGGAACAGCTGTCATCAATGGTGAATTTAAGGAGCTGAAGCTGTCGGACTACAGAGGCAAATACCTTGTGTTCTTCTTCTACCCCCTGGACTTGTGAGTAACATCTGAGGCACATGTTACATAATCATTTTGTTTGTGTTGTGCAGGGATTGCTTTAGGGATAGAGTGGTATGTTTCCGTTAGTATCTTCCTACGCTAACATGTTTGTTGTGTCTTTTGCAGCACATTTGTGTGCCCTACTGAGATCATTGCATTCAGTGATCGTGTGCATGAGTTTCAAGCCATCAATACAGAGGTGGTTGCCTGCTCAGTGGACTCCCAGTTCACCCACCTGGCTTGGTAAGACTGCTGTCCCCAGTGCACCTACATGCTATCAGGCTTTAATGCCTGAAGACAAAACCTAATAATATCAGACGTCCAGTATCAGACACTATAGTTGACTGACTGAAGCGGAATAATGATTCAGATACACTGAAAGGTCGGACGATGAATTTCACTGGTTCTAGTTGTGTTACATTTTATTTCTGAAGAGGAGTGAGTGCTTACTTTTAACACTGTAAATGTTTCTCTTTTACAGGATCAATACGCCCAGGAAGCAGGGTGGGCTTGGACAAATGAAAATCCCTCTGTTGTCTGACCTCACTCACCAGATTTCAAAGGACTATGGAGTCTACCTGGAGGACCAAGGACACACACTGAGGTACAGTTTCACATTTAAATTTATGGCCATAATCAAAGTTTTATAGGCGATCAACTTAATGAAACACATCTTGTTATATAACACTGTTATGCCACTCAAGTGCTTTAGGAGTGAGCAATAGGCGATAAGTTATAGGAGCGCAGTAAACCACTAACACTAAGTTATGCTTGAATCTCACTTGTCTCTCTCAGGGGACTTTTCATCATTGATGACAAAGGCATCCTGAGGCAGATCACCATGAATGATCTTCCAGTAGGAAGATCTGTGGATGAGACTCTGCGGCTGGTCCAGGCCTTCCAATACACTGACAAGCACGGAGAAGGTATGAGGAGCTTATAAAAACAAACTGACTTTTGAAATGTAGTTTTTTTTTTCATGCACAACACAATCTATATTTAACATCTGAAACATATAATATAATATATATATATATATTGTTTTTTTTTTTTTTTTAACAGTGTGTCCAGCAGGATGGAAGCCAGGCAGTGACACAGTGAGTATCACTGGGGCTTGGACTGATTAGGATCCTTGCTTACTAATTAGTGTTGTCCTAGATTAGATAGTAGATCACAGACAGGGTACCATTTATTCACAAATCAGTCTGTCTCTGTACAGCTAGTGCAATAACAAATACTGTGCCAGGCTAAAACACATGCTGTCTCAGTCTGTTTTGCAAAAAAAAGAAAAGCATACTTCTGCTTGTGGAAAACATAATGTTCAACTTGGCCCACACTGGTGTTTTGAAAATACTGCTTTTTAAACATGGGATAGAGTTTTCATTGTGAAGTGGGAAATGGAGAAATAATTGGAATACACATAATATCAGACTTTTTTTTGTCAGGGATCTACATTAGTGGTTTGTAGCATTTTCTAATATATTTCTATTGTCATCATATTAAGAGATACTTGCTGTGCACTAATTTAGTTCACTCTTCCCCACAGATCATTCCCGACCCTTCAGGCAAGCTGAAGTACTTTGATAAATTGAACTGATCTGCGTTTGTGTTTTCCCACTCTGTGAAATCCACCACTCACTGAAAGTTCAAATAAAATGTTTTTCTTAAAATGCTGTCTGTCTGGTCTTTTAGATTCAGCTCAGTTCATACCTATGTTTTCTTAAGTGCTAAAAGCTGCATCACAGTGGGAAAAAACAGCTGTCACTGATGTGAATTCACCCAGGTGCCAGATGCTTACCAGCACCAGCTGATTACAGTGTAAGGAAGAAATTATCATCAGAAAAAAAGTCATGGTGTCAATTTGCTAAAATATTAATGTATGGTTAATACACAGAATATTGTACATTACTTGCTTTGGAAAGCAGCTGCAGGCTCTGTACATCATGCGTGGTCAGGCTAGAATTTCCTTAAGCATCAAGTGATTAAATAAGTTTGCACTGAGAGCTGTCTGAGAGCAAATTGCAATTTCTAGAAGATGGTGCTTACTTAACTTTAACATCAATAATGAAAAGTGTTGTAATAACTGGGAAAAGGGCCAAAATACATGCTGATGTTTTGCATGTTTGAAAGATTAGGTACATTATGTACAAACTATTAAAAAATGAATATGATTCTTTCTTTGTATCAGTAGAAAAACTAATCATGAGCAAGTGAACCAAATGTAATTGCACAAATCCTGTTTACAGAACAGACACTGAACACTAGACCCTAACTATTCAGTGGCATTAAAGGTATACTGACATCTGAGCACACCAAACAGTCAAGGGTCGATGGGTTTATGACCGTCACCAGATGACAGAATATCATCTTGTGCAAGCTGTTTCGGAGTATCAAGACAAAGTCTGAAAACATTTGACTAAAAGATGTTTTTCCTGGTTAACCATCACACCACAAGATGTCACCATGTCACTGCCTCATCGCTAAGGTGCCACATCAAGAGCAGATCTCTGATTGGAGGATTAACCCATGCACAATATGTTATATAAGTGGAAGATCAATAAAAAAAATTTTTTTTCAATCTCAGCAATGGAAATGATTGTTTGACTGTCTCTGTGTGTGGGTATTTACAGAGCAGAAGCATACACAATCAGAAGCACTCCTCTAAATAGCAATCAGTTTGGATTTAAATGTTGTTTTTGCGGAAAAATTCCACACTTATTTTCACAAGTGGGTTATTCTTTACCCAGCAACACAGTCATTATGAGCACTGGTCCTGTTTTTTTTCCAGGTCTGGTTAATATTTACCTTTTAAACGACGTTCAAATGAAGTGCAGTCATCAACACAAAGATAAGGAGGCCACAGACAAGAAAAAGAACCCGGATTTTGCCCATATAGAGTTAATGAACAGGTATGCCTCCTCTGGGGATACATAAAAGAGAGGTTGCTGAAACCACTGAACTACTCTGTGCGACACAGCCAATGCAGTTCTGCTGGATCTCTAAATTCATTGTCGGGGGGTGAACTCCTGAGGAGCGGATGAAGAAACAAATTTTGCTTTTATTCACATTCAGAGGACTAGTGAGTAAAGGGAAAAAGGGGAAAAAGAGAAAATGGCCAGTTTTATATTACGGACAGCCGAACCCAAGGATGTGTCTGATATCCTGCGACTCATAAAGGTAAGCCAAATGTTGATGCCTAGTGTTTAGCAGCCAACAGGTTGACTGTTTGATGGCAAATCTATTATCTCTGTCCTGATATCTGTAATTGTAGCTCCTAATTTGTTGGTTTTCTTGTTTCTTTCTGCCTTTTAGGAACTTGCTAAATTTGAAGAGATGGAGGAGAAGGTCATGCTGACTGAGAAAGGTAGTTCAGTTTCGTGAACATTATGTTGAACTATACGCATACATTTTAAACATATATTTAACTGGATCTTGAAAAAAAATGCTTTCGGTCTTCATACATTCTTATAAAATCAATGCCCTACTTGCAGAGCTACTTGAAGACGGCTTTGGGGATCATCCATTCTACCACTGCTTGGTTGCGGAAGTCCCAAAAGAGCAGAGCTCAGATGGTAAAAACATGCCTCTAACACAGGGCACATCTCAATTTAAGTCTCATGTTTCTCCCCTTCCCTTTAAGTTCAACTCATGGTGTTTTTCCTCTAGGGTACACTGTGGTTGCTTTTGCCATGTACTACTTCACATATGACCCTTGGATTGGAAAGCTCCTGTATTTGGAAGACTTCTTCGTCATGCAGGAGTTTCGTGGTAAGGTTGTGGACACGCGCTGTTATATGATGGTAGTAAAAGTTAATAAGTTACTGAGGAAAGGTATTGCAACATTAATTCATATGCACTAACTGTTTTAATTGCACTTAATCTTGCACCAGGTCTTGGCATTGGTTCACAGATCCTGAAGGTTCTGAGTGAGGTACGGTCACCACTGTGAAGTTACAGCTTCTCTGTTAACAGATTCAACTTAATTTCACCTGTATTCAATGCTTCAGTTGTTCTCGTGTTTTATGTTTTGGTTTGGTTTTTTCCCCCCAGACGGCAGTGACGACTCGCTGCAGCAGCATGCACTTCATCGTAGCAGAAAACAACACAAAGTCCATAGAGTTCTACAAGCGAAGAGGAGCAGCTGATCTTTCCTCCGAGGAGGGCTGGCGTCTTTTTGAGATTGAAAAGGAGGATCTGCTGAAAATGTCTGCCAAATAGAGTTTACTGATAATTGACCTGTACAGACTGCTGGTGATAGCAACAATCCTGTTTTGCTTGGTCAGTGATTTGGTGCAGTCTGAATTCATTTGTGTTTACCAATCAACTGTTACCTTTGATAATAAACTGCTTTTGCTCTTTTCAGTTAGTCTAAAATTGAAACCTCTGCTGATTAGTAAATGAACTTCAGGAATAACTACGTTAACTATACTGCTGACAGATATTGCTTCATTTGAATGATTTTTTGGAGGGCTGTAAATGTAAAATTCTCCAAAGATTTGAGAAAAGTTACAAAAAAATAATAACTATTCCCATCTTATAAATCATCACATGACCATTTATTGAATCCTGACATTGGACATTGGAATAATTATTTTCAGAAAGGTTGTTTTTGTTTCATATACACGTTTTTACTGTCATTACAATAAATCCATTTTAAAATGAATCTTGAGCTGTAGTCTTACAAATACCATGTTGCAAGACAATGTTAATCCTCATGTGCCAGTAGTTGAAAATCAGTGGAGGAGATGTTTTAATTAAGTAACAAGACCAAAATGTAAACATACTCCATTACAAGTAAAAGTCATGTATTGAAAATGTTGCACTTGCAGTATCACAAGAAAAATAAGCACTCATTATGCAACAGAATGGTCCCTGTCATTGTTGTTACTAATATAATACTGAATTATTATTACTAATGCAATAACATGGAAGCAGTACTTTAAGTGGAACTAATTTTAACTATTTTGCATACTAGTAGTTCAGTGTAAAACATGTATTGTGAGTTATAATCACTTTGTATGTTATATAGTAATTTATCAGGTAAATGAAAATATTAAAGGACATAAAATTTGTGCCTGAGTAAATGTACTCTACTTAAAATTGTAATTCAATTACAGTTGATGGGCATATGGAATATCTTTTACTTTCTACCTCTGCCTGCATCGAGTTTTTTTTTTTATTATCTTGCTGTAATAACTACCACCATATAACCTTTATTTATTTATTTTACTTTTTTCCTGCCAGAATTCTACTTATGATCTAAAGATCTTTTTGTACAAAACCTGCTCCTTATAGTACGGGGAGAGTCTAAACTAAAGACAAAGCAGTTGGGACTGCCATGAAATAACTGGGTTTATACACCCAAAGGATGAAAATGATACGGTGACAAAATTTACACATTGTAAACTAGTAAGCGGTTTGTTTAAATTTTGAATGCTCACCATGTGGAGGTCATAGTTTAATCACCTTTCACTGAGCACCTCACCGCTGCAAACGACTCTGCTGTGTGTGGCAAACTGAAGCACTCCTCAGCCCATTACTAGCTACACTAACCTCGGGGCATGAGCTAATTAGAATTAACACTACGGTGCACGATTTGACATAACCCGTTTGAACGGTGGTCTTCAGATCATGGCCTGTTGGTTCCTGCCGGTGTGATTTCCACCGCAACCCTTCCGCATTTTCCTGCCGCTCTCGGGCTGTGACGTGTCGTGCTGACGGCGGCCTCGGAGCTGGAGGAGCGGGGGGCTGTAGCATGACAAGATCTGGCTCCAGACGTCCTGCTTTGCTTTCAGCGGAGCTCCAGAAACAACCCCTAACCCCTCCTTCTCTGCTCCTCTCCGGCCCGCCCAAATAACACAAAATTCCCGACTGAATCCTGCCCGAGTCTGGGGGAACCAGGCGGCCTGGGAAGCCGAGAAGCGGACAGAGGCCATCCCTGCAGCGCAAATCTGGTACGCGGGTCATTTTTGCTCTCGGGGCGCCCGTTTGCAGAGCTATGTTCGCATTTGTGCGAGTCCGTGTATCTTTGTTTTTGCATGCATGCGATACTTTAATTTATTTCTTTATTCACACCGAGAGGCCGCAAAGGGTTGGGCCTTTTCTTCTCAGGCCCGGGCCTCAATAGAGGCCGTAAATGGCAATTCAGGCCTATCCGGTTAGCTAGCCAGCCCTGCTGAAAATAGGTGTTTTTGTATACGCCACTCGTCGTTGGCTAACGTAATTTCTATATGATTATAACACTTGGTGTGCCGTATAGACTTCAGGAGAAGCGCAGTTGGTATTTCTCACCGCCGAGGAGCGTTTTCAGTAAGTGTTAAAATTAGCATTCGTCCAGACACCAAGCTAACAAAATGGCGGACGCTGGTGTGATGAAAATCGGTTGTGGAAAAGGAGTGTTTAGCCCTCCTCCCGCTAGCCTCATCAGTGCAGACCTAGCGTAACCGTCCTCCTTTTCTTTCCTTGTTATATCTTATTGCATGCATGTCGGTACAGTCAGCTGTTGCTAAATGTGTGCTTTGGCTGTGACAGGCGGACTTTGCGTCGCGTTTTATCGGCGCTAACGTTTCTCCAGTGGTCAGTTGAAGACACTGCTGTTAATCATCGGATTTTACGCTCTTAAGCGGTGCATGAATGAGATGCTGGGTTAGTCCGATCAGTCCGAGTAGGTTTTCATGTGTTGGCGGCATTTTTCACCATGCTAGTGCACTGCGTTGTGAACCGCAGCTCACACACCGTTGTCATCTTTTTCACCTGGAGGTGGGGGATGGTACATCCAGTGGAAATTAAATGGCACCCAGGCTGCATCGTTCAAACCACTATTTACATCTCTGTACCCCTTACTGTGTATGAGACAGCGCGGTTTCTGTCGCACATTATCTCACCTTCATCTTCATGATGAATGCAGTGTGTTGGGGGGAAATATTTGTTTGATTTTGGTCGCTGAGGTAGTGATGCAGTCACGGCACTTATACCACTGGTCATATCACTTTCTGTGCTTTGCCGCAGACACAAGCTAACCCTGCAAAAATCAATTTTCTTAATACTAATTTAATTGATTATTGAGCCTCTCCCTCCTTATGTTTCAGTGGATTTGCCAGTGAGGCAGGACTCCTTTACAATGCAGTTTTTTGTACCAGGTGGCCTTATCTTGTTGTTTGTGTGAATAAAATGTCAAAACAAATTAAGCTCTCCACAGACTAAACTTGTTCATTGCAGCAGCTAAAACAAGATACAACAAAGTACAATCAGCCGTTACATGTAGCAGTCAATATAGCCTCAAGAATAACATAACTGACAATTAAATATGTTGCATTAGGGCTGGATGTTATTTGAAAAGTTTGTACACAAGTCCTTGCTCGTTGTGACAAAATAAAAAGTATTGGGGTTTGGAACTCAGTGATACTACTAGTAGAAAACATCAAGTGTGCACAATGTTATCAATCCCACAGAAATCATTTATTACAGGATCAACTGTTTTACAACAGTCATTTTAAAATGCCTATATATTAATTGTTAAGGCAGTATTCAGGCAGAAGTGGTTGCACAGCACCAGTCCAGTGTTCTCTCTATCATGTGAATCACATTATCATATCAAATTAACAACAGACACACACACCATGGTTTTCCTCAACAAGCAAAGGATAACAAGGTGATTGTAGCTTTTCCTGGTTGCATCTGGGAAAGGAATTTACCTTGACTCTGTGTAGTTTTACAAACAATATTAAAATCATGTTTGATGATCTGTGGGGTCTGGTTTGCTTTAATAAGATTCAAATAGTTTCAAATCACATCAATGGCCATGAACTCGCCTGGGTGCAGATACAGTGAAATTCACAGTTCTAGCGCACGCAGCACAAAGAAAACCTTTTCAAGACCATTGTCAATATTCACCATTATGCTGTTAAGACATTGTGCGAGAAAATGGGCTTAGCCTTAGATGAACTGCAGTGCATTTGTTATGTCTACTATGTAAGCTTCATACTCTTATGTGTATGAGATCATGTGTGAGGATGTAGATGACAGACTGATTCAAGTTAGTAACAGCACAATATTCAATAACTAATCTATCAGTTGTTGCTTGCATGGTTTCTCTGTTTAACTTTTTTCAACAATTTTAGTCCTTGAAGATCGATAAGATTTTTATCATTTCTTTTCAGCTGTCCAGTACAAACAAAAGTAAGGACAATGGATGAGGATGTCACGGTACGCAGTACACCGAAATATCGTTAACACACGGATCGGGTAATTAGCCGCTTACATTAATATGTGCTTTTTAATTTGCCTGAGCATGAGTGTGAGCAAGAGTACTACATAAATGTGTTAAAGCCAGAAGTGGGATTTTGCCACAGATGACTTAAATATTTAAATGAATATAAGTAAAATGTTGGTTTGAACAAGATGTTTGTAATATTTATATCAGCTAAACTTAACCACATTTAAAAACATCCACACACAACAAACCATTGCTCTACTCATATTTCACTTTGACCTAAACGTCTAGATTAACTAAACATATTACTGCGCTCATTCATCTTAACTTGGAACATTTCCATGATAACATATTGTATTGATCTTTACAGTGGCCATGGGTGATCTACCTAATGATCCAGGGATGTATTACAATAGCTTTTTATGACTTTGGGGCGAGTACGCTCCTTTTCTACATCTTGTTCTGTATCTTACAGAGCTGTCAGGCACTATTGTTTGATATAAAACCCTGCTATAAAATACAAGCTACGAAACAACATTATATTATAGAGGTAAGTAAAATGAATGACTTTCTTTTTTTGTCTTTATAAAGATTTCCAGCTCTGTAGTCCTTGATCTTTGCATCTTTCAGCACATTCTCCAATGAGCAGTGAACTATACTGTGACAAAGTCTGGATTCACTCATTCAACTGTATCACATTTGATTTGCTTCGCCTCTTTCAGGGGCGTGGAGCGTGAAAACTAAATAACGAGGTGAAGATTAATCTCCATCCTGCTCTACACTATCAATCCTAACCCCCTGATCTTCAACCCCACAAAGTCATCGAACAATGGTTTGATGCTTTAAAATTAAACAGTGTACTGGTGAAATCCTGTGTCGTAGGGCATCAGTCCTCAGTCAGTCCTCCTCTCTCACCATTTGAACGCACATCCGATTAAGTGTCATCGCAAAAAAGACGGCAACACACACAGACCAGTTTTCGCTGAAACAGCCGCGATCTGTAATGTGTAATATGTGCCACACAGAAATCTGATCAGTGCAGCGACAGGGACAGAGACACACAAAAGAAGCAGCCCAGTCCTGTTTGCTCACTTTATCTCGTTACAAAACCACACGGCCTATAGTGATTTGGTTTATTTTTATAAAATATAAAATTTTCCTCTTTAACGACATGCATATAGTCTGTCCGAGTGCAGCCCGCACAGCTGTGTTGACGACCAAACAAAAGTGAAGCCAGTCATCACCGCACAGCCAGCATCGTGCACATAAGACAGCGAAAATGTCAGTTGCGTCATTCATGCGTCTGCCTCAAAGCGGGAGCGCAAACCACCATAACAGGCCCGACGGCACAACCATCACCAGCCGAAGGCTAACGCTGTACACGGGCTTACCTGGTATCGCATTGGATGATGTGACTGTTTTCATAGCCATAATATATCTCAAGCTTCAATACGCAAACATGAACGTTGTCACTAACTCTGCGGTGATGCCAATGCCTTTGGTATCCGTTCCTCTCCACAGCAGCAGCAGTGAGCGCAGCCACAGCGGAAAAACACGAGCAGACACCATTCAGCTAAATAGTCTGAAGGTCATTACGGGAGGCTGGAGATGATGGGCGAGGAGAGGAGAGTTTGTGTGTGTGTGTGTGTGTGTGTGTGTGTGTGTCTGTGTGGATGGAGGGAGGGAGGAGGGTGATGCTGCTGCTGCCGCCGCTGGGACTGAGATGATGGTGCGCACGATTGGGTTTGACCGACAGACCCGACCACCATTGCATCGCACAGCGTAAACCCGCCCCGATATACACAGGCTGTGTAACATTTTACCAGTGGTGGTTTCCCATCAGAAAACAGATTACGGGGCCTGAAATAAATTGTGAATGATACAGTATATAATAAGCAGGACAGAAAGCAGAAATTCAATTACTGCTGCTCCATAATAAATGTTCCTAAATGTGTTTATTCACAATTTGAATAATACGCACACCTGTTCAGATGCTGGGGCAGTGAACCTATCAAATTTGGATGTTGGTACTTTAGCAGCATCTTACTGTATCTAATTTGAGACTGCCTTTAAAATGGATAAACATCTGGATTACCCCCATCTCACTTTTCCATGAAGTAAAACAACATAGCATTAAAGAAAGTACAGCTGCTGGTTCTGTTTTTCCTTTGAAAAAAAAAAAAAAAAGATCTGGAAAGCCATGAATGAAAAGGATTCATAGTTTGAACTGTGAGAGCTGAGGTTAGGGTTAGTGAAGTCCACACCACAGATCTATGAGCACAGTTTCTGCTGCTTATCCCGGCTGTAAACATACATCATTGTTTAGATAAATTGGCATGTGGATGGCTGATTGTGGTAGAAACTTACAGTGCTCTCATGGCTGGATTAACTCACTACTGGGCCCTGGTTCACGGTGGCTATAGGCTCAATGTCCTCCCCATCCTTCAACTCTTCCAGCTATTACAGACATGTTACATCATCTTTAGAAATTTTATCAAGGAAAATTGCTGGTAGACTACACATGGCGAGCAACTAGATTTTTCTGCTGGTAAAGGCAACATGTGCCCTTGAACAATCCAGGTTTCTACAAGTCAGAAATATGCAGATAGAGTTATAGTTGTAAAGCTAAACCCTGACCGACAGCCCCGCAAAAATGATGATAGGTTTGCTTAGAATGTAATATTATGACCTGTTGGCATATTCATTTCAGTTACATCAGTTTGACAGGATGACAGGCTAGCACGACCAGGTCAGGTCCTGGTGACCTCTTTAACAGCTCAAAAACATAATATATTTGTTTTCCTGCTGGTGTTAGCGACTTTTCTGTAGTTGTGAGACTGTCTGGAACATGATTTTTCACCAGCTGGCAAACGGCACTGTGCATACAACATTAAAACTACTGACTGGACTCAGTGAATAACATTGATCATTTCTTTACAATACAATGTTCTGCTACGGAAGCACTTAAATTCCTGACAGTCATCTGCGATGTGCTGACATATTATACCCACCTAAACACTGTAGCAGTCAAGCACTTCCTCACTTTAATGGCGAGACCTCCCCCTCAACAGGACGTTCTCCTACACTGCAAAAACTGTCAAATGGCTCGGGGACACAACAAAGGAGTAGCGTGTTGACCTGGCCTCAAACTCTCCATCCCAATCTGATCAAAGCGTCTGTGGATGCGGATACCATAGAGCTAACCCACAGCAGTTTTTGGTGTGCTGGGAGCACTGTCCTGCTGGGAGAGGCCATTGCCACTGGGAAGGTTTCCCAGCAGAACATTGTATTATAACTAAATGATTAATGTTATTCATGCCATCTGTCAGTAGTTTGTAATGTTGTGGCTGATTGGTGTATATCTATTTGGAGTACATGGTAAAATATAACAGTTTCATCTCCTGTATCTGATCTGTGGTTGGTGTAATAACAAGGCTTCGTGCTCATTTCTGTGTTTTGTCACTTTTTAGTTATTTATTATTATTATTATTGTTGTTATTGTTTTTAGTCAGTGTAATTTTAAAACGAATTGTTGTTTCATATCTGTGTTGTCACATTTAGACCAGAGAAGAAGAGGCGGCAGCAGCGGTTTTTCCTGCCGTTCTTAACGACAGAGAAGAAGAAGAGTGAGCGGAGCCGGAAGGACAGAGGCTGACAGAAGGACGGAGCCGTGCCGTGCAGTGACTCTGTTGCTAGCTCAGGAAAGATGCTGTCCAATATCTCTAACGTGCTCAGAGCTTGTGCTCAGAAAAATGTAAGTACTCAAAGTTTAAACTATGGACTGTCATAGTTAAACACGGCATTACAGTCTTCCTCTAAAACCTCCAGTGTTTACTCTAAACAAGACAGTCATCGTTGTTCTGACCTTGTGAGGCCGAATGATAGCTTGTTTGGCTAACACAGCGAAAACTGCACAAAAATCTCTATGACAGCTTGAATGTGTTGGTCTGTAAAGACCCAGTCCTTTTGGATGTTCCTTAATTTTACGTAGTTTCACTCTTTGGTTTGCATTATGCAGACTGGGGCGGAAAAGCCTGTTAAAAATAGGCTTATTTTATGGCCAGTTATACCACTGGTCGTCCACTCTGATTAAATTTCCTGCTGAAATTCAGTGTCTTGTGAAGACTTTTCTACAATGTCGCACCTGTAGTCCACTTTCATAGATATTTACTACCTTAAACAAATTGTTATGTCACTTTAAAACCCTTAGTTACTTCTTTTCCTAAACTGTCAACTCGGATTATCACAACACGAACTGGAGGGTCCTTAAAGATATCTGAAATCACCTAACAAGCTGTGGTAAACGGTTAAATACAGTTATACCAGTCATTAATTAAACATTAATTTGGATTTATTGCAATGATGAATATAAGCTGGAGATGATGTATATGTATATCGTGCTGCATACTTTATTTGAACAGATATTCCTATTTAAATACTTGATTTGCCAATTTTATGCATATTTTAAAAATCTAGTACAGTTGCTTGTGTTTAGACTATATTGAATATATGAAAATGTCGTGCTTATTTTGCTAAATAGATTTTTTTTTGTATTTTTGTAATGCAAGAAAATATATTGTTTTAGTACTGATGCTGGAATTTAATTACTCAGAAATTTGCAAACTTTTTTATATGTCATGTTTAAAAATCATCTTTTCACCCATGTCAGGGGGCTGCAGTGGTCATGTCAGCACGCACATATGCTGACTTCACTACCCAGGCTACCTTTGAGATAAAGGTAAGCTTAAAGCACAAAATTGTATTTGTGCAGAACTGATCAGTGCACATGGCCGTGTGTTATTGTTAGTTATATATATTTTTCCTTCCTCTAGAAATGTGACCTCTTCAAGCTGGATGAGGCCCCAGCCACCCAGGTGGTTATGACTCGTGATGAGGGTCTGCAGTACTACCGCACCATGCAGACAATGAGGCGTATGGAGCTGAAGGCAGATCAGCTGTATAAGCAGAAGATCATCAGAGGTTTTTGCCACTTGTATGACGGCCAGGTTGAGTGAACTATAATTTTCTATACAACAAAAATATACAGAGAGTTTCATTCCAATGTTAGAATAATGATTTATGTTTTCCACTGTGAAATATGAACACAGTCTTTGTTGAAATACATCCAGATATCACACATTACCATAAAAAAGACGCACACATGAGTGTTATTTAAAAGAGAAGTTGTAGCGAAGGAATTACACACAGAAAAGACAGACAACATGTCAAGCTGTTTGTTTTCCCCTTGTAGGAAGCATGTGCAGTTGGTATTGAAGCAGCAATCAATCTGACAGACCACCTGATCACTGCGTACCGCGCCCACGGCTACACTTACACCAGAGGAGGGACTGTGAAGGAGATCATGGCTGAGCTCACCGGTGAGTCGGCAATGCTCAGAGGAAAATGGAGAATTGAAGACTGGGAGAATTTTGAGCTCCAGTCATGTTTGAGTTTAACATACAAGTCGTTCTCCTGTTTTTCTCTCACTTCATCTTTCTTACCCCTGTTATGTTTGCGTGTTTTTGTTTTTATTATACAGGCAGAAGAGGAGGTATTGCAAAGGGCAAAGGAGGCTCCATGCACATGTACTGTAAAAATTTCTACGGAGGAAATGGAATTGTTGGAGCTCAGGTATATCACCAAAGTCTATTAGCAACTCGTTGGCTAGTTCTTTATTCTGTGTTTCTTATCCACTGTTGTCTCTGAAGTGATGACTCAGCTGCTATTTTAGAAAGGAGTGATAATTAGATCGAAAACCACTGACTCAGGTGCTGTGAATTTAGTGTAAACATAAATCTACATGCACTACCAGTATGTTGTCAGTTTTATTTATTGTGATAAGTGCTTGTGAACACAGGCATGATAAGTGGGTCTTTTTTGATCATGTTCACTGATATTGTATAAATATAGTGAAACTTAAGTAATGTGTCACTGGTCATGAACATGTTTTTTCGGGCTTACAGGTGCCATTGGTACTTCACATTTGCGAGAAATATTATGGCAAAAACCAAGCTACCACTGAACTCATGACACCACCTAGACTAATGACATTACGTTATTGTAAAACAAATTGAAAAAGAGGGCTTAGCAAATTGAGGCAGGAGACAGGGAAGTTAGCAAAAATGGCAAGACTGACCAAGCAAGGCATTTGCAAAACAAATGAATTAATATTCAATTTATTAAAAGAGAAATGGGAGCTCAAATGTCTTTTCCTTGCTTAGCATCCACCTGTAATAACTCAGGGTTCGTAATGAATGTCAGATTACTACACTTGAAAGATAAACTAGACTTTGTACATATTTACACCAAATATATCCAGTCAGGTTATTCTGTATGAATCTGTTGTTATGTGACGACCCTGTAACTATAGCCTTGTTTTTATGTATTTCGTGTTTTAATGTCAGTGGAGGAATTACAACATGTGGGCTGATCCCGCTGAAAAATGTGTGATGTTAGCATGAACATAAGACTCTCTGTAACAGCGCTGCATGAGGCAGCTCCTTGTAACACTGTTTAAAGGAATACTTTATATTTAAAGGTGGATATAATGTAACCCTCCACATATCTTCATTCTCCTCAGGTTCCCCTTGGTGCTGGTGTGGCTCTGGCCTGCAAATATCAGGAAAACAATCAGCTGTGTGTCTGTCTCTATGGTGACGGTGCTGCCAACCAGGTATGGCACAGAAATCACTGTGGTTTTAGTCTATAGTCTAGCTTTGCTCAGTTATTGGTTGGGATTCCTGTAAAAACATGAAGTCATTAGACGAGCAACTTCACTAATAAATGCATTACATTGAAAGAAATACAGTAAAGTTAGACCATCCACCTAGTGTTAGTTCAGTTCAGTAGTCTGTCTACTTTTGAATCAGAGCTGCTACTGATCTTTCTAGACATCCTGCAACTGAGCAGACCTCATCTGCTCACTACATACCTTTAGTATTTTATTTCCTTAAATCCTTTGTGTACTTCACAGGGTCAGATCTTTGAGACCTATAATATGGCCGCACTTTGGAAGTTGCCTGTCATCTTCATTTGTGAGAACAACAGGTATGGCATGGGCACATCAGTGGAGCGAGCTGCAGCCAGCACAGACTACTACAAGAGGGGAGAGTTCATTCCTGGTCTCCGGGTACTGCTCTTACTCATTTCTCTGAACCTTTTTCTCCACTGATAAAACTGACCATACAGAATAATTCACGTACATAGATTTTCTATTGATTTGATCGAGTTATCCACATAGTAGACGTGTGACATGATACTTGATTTAAAAAAGTGTTGTCCTTCTGTCCATATGATCAGTTTATTGTAAATTACTTTAATGCATTTCCAGAAAAAGACACATAATAATTCAAATTGAAATTTTGGAAATTGTTCTCGTGCAGGTGGATGGGATGGATGTTCTGTGTGTTCGGGAAGCAACCAGGTTTGCAGCTGATCACTGCCGATCTGGAAAGGTAAGTTATACAAATATTAAGTTATATTAAGCGGGAAATGTGATTTTCACTGTCATAGCTAAATTATTTTTTGGCCTGTTTTTCACCAGGGTCCCATTCTCATGGAACTTCAGACATACCGCTATCACGGACACAGTATGAGTGATCCTGGTGTGAGGTAAGTGATCACAGTTCCTGACCTGGTATAAACTTGAATTTGTTACAATGTAAATCTTTGCTGTAACTCTGTAACTGATTGCCATTACTCTTTCTTAATTATCTTTTTAAGACAGTCTGTATGTTTAGCACTGTACTGTACTTTATAGATTAACAGTATCTGATCTCTAAATGTTATCCTCACTGCTGCTGCCCCTTGCTTCTGCCACTGTCCCATGGTAGTCTTCACGTATTCACCTTCCCGCTGTAGTGGCCTTGCAATGCCCTGATCACAGCCTAGGGATGGACTGAACACAGGCACTTAATATTGGTATATAATATAATAATGGTATTGATACTGGAGGAATTTCTCAAAGTTATGATGAGAAAAGTAACCACAACAGAAATCACAGCAAAGTTACTGAAGTGTTGTTCTGTTTTCAGATCACTCAGCAGCATTTAAGGAATTATTATGATTTTGTACAACAACTCCAAATCAATCATCTTTAAATTAATAGTGGTCAGTAAAAGTAATGTAATGTTAGTTATCAAGATTATAACACAGCTCCAAAAAAAACAAAGCTAATATTAGTGCATCCCTACAACCTCCCTGCACCAATCTCTCCCCTCTCAGCTACCGCACACGGGAGGAGATCCAGGAGGTCCGCAGTAAGAGTGACCCCATTTCCATGCTGAAGGACCGCATGCTCAGCAACAACATGGCCAGCGTGGAGGAGCTCAAGGTAGGAAAGCAAAATCAATGGAAAACAAAAAAAACATTAATTGGTCAAACCTTCTGAGGTCATTATAAATCCAGTTTACCAAATTAGAACAATGCATAAGTGCAAAATGTTTACATGTTTACACATTTACATATGGAGAAAGAGATGCAAATTTAAATTTGTGTGCTAGAAATGTTACATATATGTTATTTGTTAAGTGGTTGCTGAATGAATTACATGCTGAGAAAATGCTGCAAAGACCCTTTATGCCAAAATCGTGATGTCATAAATGTTATGGTAGTTGTTGTATAATTGTTCTTTAGGGTCTGAAAGAGTATTATTGTCAACAATAATCAACAATAATCAAATACTTCAGATGACATCCACAATCGTTTTGTCACCAAGTGCACAACACCATGCCTTCAGCTGTTTAGATCATTAGTTAGGGAACATAACAAGTTTTTGACTGTTTTGCTGCAGTTTTCTTTTGAGGTTGGAGATAATGTTTGAGTTCACACATTCACCTGTAGTGCATTATTTAAACACAAGAGAGTGCTGGTTTCACTGGATTTAGTTTCTGTCTCATCTCCACTTGTGAGCTCAGCTGAACTCACCACAGCGCAAATACTGTAGAGGACTAGGGATTGGCCTGAGGCAAACACAGAGGTTAGGACTGTACAGTACTATATATACTTTATGTACTGTATGTATGTTGTCTACCACAGATGCTTCGGTGATCAAGATCTAGTAAAAATATTCTCTAATTTTAATGTGTTAAAAAATAATAATTTTATTTACTTACTTGTTCTAAAAAGTACATTTCTTCAATTAAATTTCCCTGATTGTGTATAGGTTCAACATAAATGTTGCCTGTGTTGTGTCTGTAGGAGATTGATGTAGAGGTGAGGAAGGAAATTGAAGATGCTGCTCAGTTTGCCACCACAGATCCTGAACCCCCACTGGAAGAATTGTGCAACCACATCTTTTCCAACAATCCACCAGTGGAGGTGCGCGGCACGAACCCATGGTCCAAGCTGAAGTCTGTTAGCTAAAGTTTTTTTCATCCCTTCATTTCATCACCTCATCCACCCTATAATAAATTGACCCCCTCTCCCCACCTGTCCCATATACCCACACATCACTAAATGTTCCATAAACTAGTTCCTCAGACCCAGAGCTTAAAGCATCAGCAAGTAATTAAGCTGTTTATTTTAACAGCAGGGGCCAAATTCACAAAGATGTTCTGAGAATTAAACAAAGATTGACACTAAATGTTGAAAACCTTTTTTAAATGCTAACTGTCTTGTCAGTCCGTCCTTTTTACATTACTCCTGTCCGTGTCTGCAAACAGACACAGTCAAAGTCAAAGATATCAGGGCTCATCATTCTACCCTCAGAAGAGCCATTTACTGCCATTAGCTTTTCTACAGTTTGCAAAGATCCCAACTTCGAGAGTCTTGATTTACAACATAAATCACTGTTAACACGAAGCCTTACAGAGGGAAATGTAAATCAGACGGACACAGCAGTAAGTTAGATAATCTTCTAGATAATCTTCTTCCTCAAGTGCCATTTCTTTGTCATGAAATGCTGTCCCATATTTATTTATTTTTCGCAAGAATATTTAACTATGAACTAACTCACCAGATTTCTGATCTTTATTCTTATGTTTAGTAATTAAAATCACCATCCATTTAATTTATGAAGTACATTCATTAAAAGTTCTAAATTAAGTGTAGAGGAAAACTCAATAACTTACTTACGCTACCGTATTTAAAGCATATCGGGGTTTATTAACATTAAGCACTTAGCATTTTTAAACTTCAGAAGGTTTTGTAAATCTGGCCCCAAGTGAATATATTTATCAGATTCTAAATTTGTTTGTTTGATGCTTGGCTCAAGTCATTTTTGAGGTGTAATTTAGCAAATGTCCATCCACTGTTCATCTCAGCAAGAGACTGTCTGACCTGTAAAAATGGCTTTGTACTCTTTATACTAAGTGTACAGGATAAATAATTCAATTTGAGTTAATCAGCTCTTGTCTTTTTATTTTTATTTAACCCCTTGTTACAAAGACACCATAAAAGGCAGCAGGGTAAAGACTGTTGTTGCTATCAACATTCTCAATATGTCTCCATATGATTTTCTTTCTTTATGCTGTATGTAAGAAAGGGTAAAGAATGCCAAGGGAAAGGTTTGAAATGTTATAAGTTATCTTGCCAAACCAAACACGTGCCTGGCAGATCTCGTGTTGTTTGGAGGATGAATATGTTGTCTCATGTTTGTGTCGCACTCCAAGCTGAGCAGGTGACTCTATGCATCTAAAAGTCAGATGTGTGAAGACAGATGTTCACAGAGTGTGTTGACATTCATACGGTTATGTTGCAGATACTCAGGTGCTCAGGTGCCTTTTTGAGTTTCATGACACAAACATTAACAGTTCAGTTACGTATATTTGGAGTAGCGCTTATTCAATTTCTGGTGTGCATATGTACTATCCTAAATATGTACACTCACAATTACCCCAATCTTAACCAAAGGTGAATGTAAACATTGTGACTTCTATTCTGAGTGCTCTCAGCTAAGCTTCATTATTCCAATTTTTCAGATCTAGGAGAGTTGTACAGAGTATTGTTGGCTCAGCTCATGGTTTATCTGTAGCTTTATGAGCCACTTGTATGTTTTGCTCAGAAGGTGTTTTGTGATATTTTAACAACAGCAGTGGCACATTATTGGTTCAAATGTACAGGGATATATGGACATTTTGAGTTTCAGTCTGTTTTTTTTCTTAATCAAGTTCCTGAACACATTATTATGACAAAACTGACACCTCAGGTGGCAAAATAAAAACAACCTGCATATCAGCATGTACTGCTAGCAGCAAGCTACCCTGTTAGTTTTCACTTATGACTATTCATAAACTTTCTAACAATCTTTGTAGCACTGTAAGGGTGCCAGAAGGGAAGGGTCTTTTCTCTGTAATGTGAAAAGTGTTAAGACAGACTAAAGCTTAAAATGTCAATACCTGTCTTAATACAACTGAAAATGCCTACAGTGTGAGTATTTGTTGTAAACTGTTACATTGAGGGTGGCATAAGGAAACGCTCCATGGAAACATTGGTTTTATGTGTGAGCCACTGTAATAAAAAGACTGTAAGGTATTGTATGTGTGTACTCCTGTTTGTTTATATGGAGCTATTGGGTAAATTCACAAAGTACTTCAATGAATAACGCTCATGACTTTTTCAGCAAAGTAATTGGTTTATAAATGCAATAGGATATTGGATGTTGGTTTTCATGGCTGCTGATGCTAGCCAAGGTTTTTCTGGCTCAGTGAGGGTATTGAGCCCCATGTTAAGTGACTTCAATAAAGTAGTAAAGTCAACAGTCATGACTATACCATCAAAGTTTTGCAAGTAAATATGAGTCTGATGTGATTCAGTGTGAGAGGTGGGCCCGATGTAAGTGCGCATCTCTAATCAGCTAATCTTACAGTGTATTTTTTACTGCAAATTAGTGTCCGAGTAACATGATCATGATTTTTGACTGCCACAGGAAAGTAATCCCCCTACTACTCCGCTACTAGTAGCTCTACAGACCAATTACTGAGAACTCCAGCCTCAACAAGACCCTCAAATTTAGTTTTATAAATATCAGATCATAATCTACTTAAGCCTTGCTGATAAATGATTTGATCCTTGAACATAATATGGGTATAATTATTTTGTCAAATGCGGTTTAACAAAATATTTTACCATTAAATGAAGCTTTCAGAAGCTTTTGCCTGCTATAGGAGACTAATGTGGAAATTTAAAAAGACACTGAAAAAAACTCCAGTTTGCTGTTAGAAACCCTGAGGTCCACAGCACAAACCCATGGACCAAACTGAAGTCTGTTTAACACAGTTTAATAAGTCCTTCTTATACCCCTAGCATAGTCTTTAGTTGCAGTGTGCAACTTTTTAACACAGTTGACACAGAAATGTACTGTAATGTACTGTAAACACCCAACACAGAATTAAATCATTCAAATCATATTTTCTGTGTCAGTAAGTGCTGTCAACACAACAGCCAGAAGGACAAATATGTTATTTTAAAGTAAAGATTTTACTGCCCATAGCAAAGTGACGCTGATGCACTGTGAAGGTTCAACAGAGCTGTTGTTAGTACTAAACTTTCTGATTATGTGTACGCCCATTGTCTTTTGGTTGAAGAAGCTAAATCTGTGTTGTTACAATTCAAGACTGGAAGATGTATGTGTTCCTGTGTTTGCTTTGGGACAAATCTTCCATGAGTAGCTTTTTTTTTTTTTTTTTTTTTTTTTTTTTTTGTAGAGATGGACTGTAGAGATCAGTCCAAGTAATATATAAGAAAGAATAAGAAAGAAATTAAGAAAATAATAATATTTGGCCTGTAAATAAGATAAGATAAGATAGAAATAGAATGAGGTGTGGGTTTTCATGCTTAGAACTTTTAATAACTAATTATTAACAACTTAATAATTGTTTTTGCATTGACCTGTTTGGTTATAGAAAAAAGTCACTGACAGATGAAGTGAATAACACTGATTGTTTTGTTACAATGCAATGTTCTCAATGAGATTGGGATGTGGGGAGTTTGGAGGCCAGGTCAATGCCTTGGGCTCTTTGAAATGTTCCTTGAGCCATTTCTGAGCAGTTTTTGTGGCACGGTGTGTGCACTGTCCTGCTGGGGGACGCCTCTGTCATTGGGGAGTGCAATTTGAATGCTCACCATGTGGAGGTCTGGTTTAATCACACCTTTCACCAAGGCACCTCACCGCTGCAAACGACTCTGCTGTGTGTGTGAGCTGAAGCACTCCTCAGCCCATTACTAGCTACACTAACCTCGGGCATGAGCTAATTAAATTACTTACTACGATTGCACGATTTGACATAACCCGTTTGAACGGTGGTCTTCAGATCATAGCCTGTTAGTTTCCTGCCGGTGTGATTTCCACCGCAACCCTTCCGCATTTTCCTGCCGCTCGGGCTGTGACGTGTCGTGCTGACAGCGGCCTCAGGCTGGAGGGCGAGGGGGGCTGTAACATGACAAGATCTGGCTCCGGGCGTCCTGCTTTTGCTTTCAGCGGAGCTCCAGAAACAACCCCTAACCCCTCCTTCTCTGCTCTCCGGCCCGCCCAAATAACACAAATTCCCGACTGAATCTGCGAGTCACAGAACCAGGCGGCCTGGGAAACTCGAAGCGGACGAAAACCATCCTGCAGCGCAAATCTGGTACGCGGGTCATTTTGCTCTCAGGGCGCCCGTTTGCAGAAATATGTTCGCATTTTGTGCGGTCCGTGTATCTTGTTTTGCATGCATGCGATACTTTAATTTATTTCTTTATTCACACCGAGGAAGTACGAGGTTGGCCTTTTCTTCTCAGGCCAGGCCTCAATGAGAGCCGTAAATGTATTCAGGCCTATCCGGTTAGCTAGCCAGCCCTGCTGAAAATAGGTGTTTTGTATACGCCACTCGTCGTTGGCTAACGTAATTTCCTATATGATTATAACACTTCTTGGTGTGCCGTATAGACTTCAGGAGCGCAGTTGGTATTTCTACCGCCGAGGAAGCGTTTTTCCAGTAAGTGTTAAAATTAGCATTCGTCAGACACCAAGCTAACAAAATGGCGGACGCTGGTGTGATGAAAATCGGTTGTGGAAAAGGAATTGTTGCCCTCCTCCCGCTAACCTCATCAGTGCAGACCTAGCGTAACCATCCTCCACTTTTGCTCGCTTGTTATATCTTATTGCATGCATGTCGGTACAGTCAGCTGTTGCTAAATGTGTGCTTTGTGGCTGTGACAGGCGGACTTTGCGTCGCGTTTGTCGGCGCTTCTTGCGTTTCTCCGGTAGGTCAGTTAGAACCCTGCTGTTAATCATCAGTTTTACGCTCTTAAGCGGTGCATGAATGAGATGCTGGGTTAGTCCGATCGGTCGGTAGGTTTCATGTGTTGGCGGCATTTTTTCACCATGCTAGTGCACTGGGTGTGAACCTGGCTCACACACATTGTCATCTTTTTCACCTGGAGGTGGGATGGTACATCCAGTGGAAATTAAATGGCACCCAGGCTGCATCGTTCAAACCACTATTTGCATCTCTGTACCCTTACTGTGTATGAGACAGCGCGGTTTCTGTCGCATTATCTCACCTTCATCTTCACTTGATGAATGCAGTGTGTTAAGGGTATTTGTTTGATTTTGGTCGCTGAGGTAGTGATACCGGTCACGGCACTTACCACTGGTCATATCACTTTCTGGCCTTTGCCACGGACACAAGCTAACCCTGCAAAATCAATTTTCTTAATACTAATTTAATTGATTATTGAGCCTCTCCCTCCATATGTTTCCAGTGGTTGCCCAGTGAGGCAGGACTCCTTTACAATGCAGTTTTTGTACCAGGTGGCCTTATCTTGTTGTTTGTGTGAATAAAATGTCAAAACAAATTAAGCTCTCCACAGATAAACTTGTTCATTGCAGCAGCTAAAATGAATACAACAAGTACAATCAGCCGTTACATGTAGCGATCAATATAGCCTCAAAGAATAACATAACTGACAATTAAATATGTTGCATTGGGCTGGATGTTATTTGAAAGGATTTTATTACTGAAGTCCTTTTCGTTGTGACAAAATAAAAAGTATTGAGTTTGGAACTCAGTGATACTACTAGTAGAAAACATCAAGTGTGCACAATGTTATCAATCCACAAATCATTTATTACAGGATCAACTGTTTTACAACAGTCCTTTAAAATGCCTATATTAATTGTTGAGCAGTATTCGGGCAAGTGGTTGCACAGCACCAGTCCAATGTTCTCTCTATCATGTAGATCACATTATCATATCAAATTAACAACAGACATACACACCATGGTTTCCTCAACAAAGGATAACAAGGTGATTGTAGCTTTTTCCTGGTTGCATCTGGGAAAGAATTTACCTTGACTCTGTGTAGTTTACAAACAATATTAAAATCATGTTTGATGATCTGTAGGGTCTGGTTTGCTTTAATAAGATTCAAATAGTTTCAAATCACATCAATGGCCATGAACTCGCCTGGAATTTGAATACAGTGAAATTCACAGTTCTGGCGCTGCATGTACAAAAACCTTTCAAGACCATTGTCAATATTCACCATTGTACTGTTAAAAGACATTGTGCGAGAAAATGGAAGCAGCCTTAGATGAACTGCAGTGCATTTGTTATGTCTACTATATAGCTTCATACTCTTATGTATGAGATCATGTGTGAGATGTAGATGACAGACGTTCAAGTTAGTAACAGCACAATATTCCAATAACTAATCTATCAGTTGTTGCTTGCATGGTTTCTCTGTTTAACTTTTTTCAACAATTTTAGTCCTTGAAGATCGATAAGATTTTTATCATTTCTTTTCAGCTGTCCAGTAACAAATGCAGTGCGAGGACAATGGATGAGGATGTCACCAGGCTTGCAATACATTCTGAAGAGCCTAAAATAATATCACACGGATCGGGTAATTAGCCATGCTTACATTAATATGTGCTTTTTAATTTGCCCAGAGCATGAGTGTGAGTATGTGTGAGTACTGATAAATGTGGTGTTGGGGTATTTTGAGAAGTGGGATTTTTTGGTTAGCTAGATGACTTTAAAATATTTGAATAACATAAGTAAAATGTTGCCTGGAATAAGATGTTTGTATTGATTTATGATATCAGAAGCAAATCCGTAACCACATTTAAAACATCCACACACAATAAACCATTTGCTCTACTGTTATCTGGTTAACTGGGATATCCTGCTTCTTCCAGATGAGGGTGGTGCCGGCGGGCAAGAGTTTGTTGTGGAGCTTCAAGAAACTGTGTTGGTGTCAGAAGGCGAGGGGGAAGGCATGGCGGTTCACAGGTTTGCCCCAGAGGAGCTTGTCATCCAGGATGCTGTTGAGGATGTGGTTTCTGAGTATGTGCACTGCGACGAAGATGAAGATGTCGCTGTAGAAACCTGCGTAATGGCTCTGGAAGGTGAGGAGGAAGGTGTTGCCATGGGAGACATCCCTGAAGATGGGCTGGACCCAGAGCAACAGGAGGACGACCAAGATGGCTGTGGAGATTATCTAATGATATCCTGTAAGTTTACTGCTCTGCAGTGCTCAGATTGGATTTAAATGTGCCATTGCTCCTCTGGAGGTCATAGAGAGATCACATTTACACTTCATGTGTTTAGGGTGGATTGGATAGCTATCTGATCTGAAAAAAAAAGCTAGAAGTAAATGCATTCAAGATGTATTGAAATGTGATTGGAGGTGGTTTGAAACACATTTTTTCCCAGATACAGATGTGATTCACTCATTGCCTGTCTCCTCTGTCCTGATTACTGCAGTTAAAGGTTTATTAAAATTACATGGAAATTAGCCAGTTCATTCACATGTTTGTTTAGGTTGTGGACAGATTTTAGCACAGCAGAACACAGCAGAAGTTGCTCTTCTGGCATTTTTGGCATGTACCAAACAGCTTCAGGTGCATTATCACCTGAGATGCATATGCATGTGGCTGAGTGTAAATTTAAGATTCTTCTGGATTTAAAATGCCAGGTGTAAATGAGGCCTTATGTGGATAATGTGTGCAGTGTTTACATTACAAAATTTTAAAAAGTGCTAGTAGTGGGTTTAAAATGATTCTGACCATTTTACGATGTAGACTGATTTTAATGTTGTTGTTTTTTTAAAGTTTTGTCAAATATTCAGCTCTTGTACATTAGCGGTTTCATTTATTTAATATTTATTTATATATCAAGAGCAGCGCTCATTAATTAAGTCTGATGTTAGAAAAAGTTAAAGGTAAATGTACCAAATTTAGCCAAAATTTCATCTACAGTTTCTGTGTCTTGTTGATTTTTGTTGGTTTAAGTAAGATTAAATTGTAACACTCAAAATATTGAGTCTGGTTTCTGCAGAAAGTTCTGTGCAACTATAGAGTTTCTAAATACTTCAGACTGTACCAAATTATAAATGTCAAATTTCAAACATCTCTTATGCATGACCACATAATTAGTTCAAGAAACTAGTTTCCTTTCACTCTGCAATAATTGCAGCGCTTTCTGCCCCACTGTACATTTTTCTTGTCTGGGTACCCAAAGTGGTACTTGGATCATTACCATTTATGATGCAATAGAAGTTAATCTAAACTCAGTGTGCACAAGCTTTTAGATTGTCTTTTGCCACTGATACTTTAATAAAGGTTTACTGATTACATTTAAGAGGTTGTGAGGTGCTTGAGAATTAAAGATAGTTTGAAATGGTGGAATTTAAACTCTGTTTAGATTTCCTGTAGGATCTTTAAACCGGAACAACTTCTAAACCATTAATTTTTAGGACATTTAATGGTAGTAGATACCAGAGTTGACAGTAACTGTTATTGAGTATTCAGAAAAACAGTATTAATTGATTAGAATTGACAGTCACCAGCTTATGGCTGGCAGACCCCACACATCTTTAATGAAAGGTGATGTGTCTCCCTCTTGCTAGTGGATGAAGCTGGTAAAATGGTGTCTGAGGATGGAACAGAGGTAACGGTGGAGGGGGCCGTGGAGGACCAGGAAGTGGAGAAGGATGAGGATGGGCAGGAGGTGATTAAGGTGTACATCTTCAAGGCAGATTCTGGGGAGGATGACATGGGTGAGTAGCAGTTAGCTGTCTTGTTTTCTGTGAATTGTATTCCTGATTAGAAGAACTTTCTCTTTCTGAAGGTTATTGGCTAATTGTAACATTTTCTGTATTTGATCTGAAAAAGTTTGAGGGTTTCCCACAGGATTTAAAAGTTGTTTTTATTCTGCAGGAGAGTCGGTTGACATCAGCGATGGAGACACAGAAAGTGTGGCATTAACAGAGTCTTCAGGCCAAACACTCAGAGAGAAGATGGTTTACATGTCAGTTGGTGATTCTCATCACAATCAAGGAAACCATGGTGAGTTGTCTATATCTAAGGAGTGGGGATGAGTGTCATAAAACTAAACTTCAGTAGTTTTTTGGTTTTGTACATGTTGGGCTCATCTACAGGTGGGTCCAAGGTGACTGATGAGGTATATATGGAGGTGGTGGTAGGAGGCGAAGAGCCAGTAACTCACGACCGCTCGTATGACAGCGTGTCTCTAAGCAAGGACTTCATGCCTGTGGCCTGGGCAGCTGCTTATGGTCAGCACCCCTGTCTATTAAATTGCTTTTAAAACAACACTGGAAGCCTGTGCATCAACCACGTCTCTGAGTGTCTTGGCTAAAGCTTTACAGATGCTGGCTTTGTTTTTTTGTTTTTTTGTTAAAGACAATTCTGTCACTCTCACAGGTGCGGAGGATAGTGAGAGTTGTGAAAACCGCAACGGTGCAGCCAGTGCGCTGCTGCACATCGACGAATCAGACGGGGTTGACGAAATCAATAGACAACGCAACAAGAACAAGAGACGATCGGAGCCGCGACAGGTCCAGACGGGTAAGGGCAACACAAAGAATATGGATTTGAATAAGTTGATAATATTTTTACTCAATTTGTTCTTAACAAATGCACAATACGTGTAATCATAGCCCAAAATGATTTTAAATTTGCAGTCTAACCAGCAGTGAAAACTGCTGAATTCAAATTTATAGGAAAAACAAAAGAGAGCAAAATGCTGCATTTGTTTCAAATGGCAGTTTTTTTGGAAAGGCTTATTTGTTTTGTCATTTGCACTTTGTTTCAAGCAATTTATCCTGTTGATTGTGCAGACAAATATTTTGAAGATGCCCCTGCATTGTAATAATGGTGTGACAGGGATCTCATGTTATTCACTGTCAGTCATGAATACAACCAAAAGCTGTACACAATACGACCTGTTCATGTAGTGATGTGTCAGCAAGCCTGTGTATTGGTACACCGTGTAAACCTGTTTGTCTCCAGCCCCTCTATGCCTTGTAGCAGCAGTTATACTTGACTTATGTCCTTTGCACAGGCTTATCACCAGTTTATTGTGTGTTCCTGTCTGACAATTACATCATGCGGACAAATAGTTGTTACATAATTTACCTTTCACTGTCAAGTGGAGCAAAAAGAAAACTGCTCAAAAGTTACAGTTTTGAAAATCACCATGGTAGAATTCATGATAGAATTTTGATTTAACAAACTATATCTGTAAACTTGTACTACTTAAGTAAAAGACATTTGTGCTGATTCTAATACTGAGGACCTCTAAAATCTGGTGTATGTTTTGTGCTGCTGTGCTCTGGTTTTCTTAGTTATTGTTTTTTCATTTTTCTGATTTTGGTTTTCAATTTTAATATGTTCCCTTAATCCAGATGGTACAAATCTTTTATCCTCAAGATATCTTAAGTCCCACTTGTGTTGTCAGTATAGTCACAGAACACTATACGCAAAGAATTTATTATGTGGATGTATTTATTGATACACTTGTATTTTTACATAAATTAAAATCTAGGCCAGATACGGTAAATAATATGGAGCTTCTTGCCTTTTTAAAATGAATGAATGGATTTAAACAACATAATCAAAGCTAAGATGCCAAAAAGTTTACTTGACAAACACTGTGGCCATGTTGTCTTTACCTTCTTCCTCTTGTCATTATTCTCTCCAGCCATCATCATCGGTCCATATGGTCAGCCTCTGACAGTTTACCCCTGCATGCTTTGTGGTAAAAAGTTCAAGTCACGAGGTTTCCTGAAACGCCACACCAAGAATCATCACCAGGATGTTCTGACCAGGAAAAAGTATCAGTGTACAGACTGTGATTTCACCACCAACAAGAAAGCCAGCCTCCACAACCACATGGAGGTGCACGCTCTGAGCAGCAAGGCTCCTTTCGAGTGTGACATGTGCGGCAAGGAGTTCCACCAGCAGGCGGCGCTGTTCTCTCACAGACTGCAGCACCACCACCGAGAGCCCAAGAGCCAGCCGCCTCCACCACCCACCAAGATGCATAAATGCAAGTTCTGTGACTATGAAACTGCTGAGCAAGGACTGCTCAATCGGCACTTGTTGGCTGTTCACAGTAAAAGTTTCCCCCACATCTGTGTGGAATGTGGAAAAGGCTTTCGACACCCTTCCGAGTTGAAGAAACACATGCGCACACACACGGGCGAGAAGCCGTACTCCTGCCTGTACTGCGACTACAAGTCGGCCGATTCCTCTAATCTCAAGACACACATCAAGACTAAGCATAGCAAAGAGATGCCATACAAATGTGAGCGCTGTTTCCAGACCTTTGCAGAGGAGGAGGAGTTAATGCAACACGGACTAACACATGAGGAGAATAAGACCCACCATTGTGCCCACTGTGATCACAAAAGTTCCAACTCCAGTGACCTGAAACGCCATATCATATCTGTTCACACCAAGGACTATCCACACAAATGCGCTGTCTGTGGGAAAGGTTTCCACCGGCCGTCTGAACTGAAGAAGCACTCAGTATCCCACCGCACCAAGAAACTCCATCAGTGCCGACACTGCAACTTTAAAATTGCAGACCCTTTTGTTCTCAGTCGCCATATCTTGTCTGTCCACACGAAGGAGCAACAGGCCTCTCCTGAAAAGAGTGAGGGTAAGAGGACAGAGACGCACACTCCTGTTGCGGCACCTAAAAAATCTGCGCCTAGTGGGTCCAGTGGCTCCGGCCCTCCTGCTAGAGTCAGTGCAGCCAGCTTAGCCAGCAGTGTGACTGTAGTTATTGGCAAGGGACAGAAAGAAAGGAGAATTTACCAGTGCCAGTACTGTGACTACAGCACCGGGGACGCTTCAGGTTTCAAGCGACACGTGATTTCCATTCACACAAAAGACTACCCACACCGCTGCGAGATCTGTTCGAAAGGCTTCCGTCGACCATCGGAGAAGAACCAGCATATCATGCGCCACCACAAGGACGTGGTGCAGGCAGAGTGACTCTGACCGAGCCAAATAACTGTGCCACTGCAAAGAACAATGTTGAAGCAACCATCACCCCAATCACTGCACCCTCAGCACAGCAACGTTCACATTAAAATAATGTGGTGTGTGTGCGTGCTGCACTTAGTCTGTTCTGTTGTTTTGCTCTTTTTTGATCCTCAGCCTAATGTTTGTTCAGAAATGTATAAACATGTACATAACATTAATGCTCTGTCCGAGATAGCAACAGAACCCCTCTGTAGACTTGCACTTTTAACTGCATGTCCCTTGCTGGTGACGGTGTGCATGGCAGATTGTGCAGATGTCTCTTTGTAGATACACTTTTTTGATTTTTGCAGGCAGCAATCAGTTCTCAGTTACAATGGTCCTAATTATTTGTCTCAAAACTGAAGTGTAATTTGCGAAACGTTTGCGTCATTTTGTTAAAATGTACTAAACACAGCAGTAAGGATTAGCAACCTGTTCCCAGTAGCACTTGCCATCTCGGTAAAGATCATGATAAATGCAGTAATCAAGTCATGTCTGGTAATTGTGAGTGTGTGTGTGTGTGTGAGAGAGAGAGAGAGATGGAGAGAGAGTGACACAAAAGCATCTGTTGTGCTTCCTGGTGCTCTGACCCCACCACTCTGTAACATAATGCTTTTTTTGTGTTAACAAAAACACAAGGCCGGCGGTGTACAGCACCCAGAAAAATATACAATCATCCTTAGTTTCGTCAGCAGGGGTCTGTGATCATTGAATTTACACAAAATACACAGTGAAGTAGTGGATGTGTCATGGTAGTGAATAAAAGTTCACATATGCACCTGTATCTTGATGCGAACATTACCCCATCACTGGATTATCACATACATGTCTGATATTTCTGTTTCAAGTCAGTAAGTGTACTGTAAGTTGTTCAGAACAAGTGCCCAAAGCAGCAGATGAAGCACTGACTGACAGTATTTTTAATCCAGTATGCTACCTGGGGAGTGAAATCCCATTCATTTGAAAAAGACAATTTATGTGATGAGAAAATGTTTGTTTTCAACATTAACTGGTGACAAGCTGTTCATACAGACGGTTTCTATGAACAAACCTTTCCATATGAATTGACATGATATCTGTTCAATCACAGAAAAATCTATCTGCAAGCATCAGTATGATACCAATATTAGGCTGGGTTAAAAAAAAAGTTCACATCAGTGTCCCAGTATAACTGTCTGGCCTAAATAGGAATCGTACAGTATATCTGGTGCTTCTGTTCTGAAACTACGACTGAACTCTTTGTTTTCGCCAACACAGATGTACTTTTGCCAGTAGAAAGGGAAAATGTATATCTTTTTAGATGCAACTTCAGAAGACAGGTGCTGGTGGTGTACTTGTACTATGGCTTTTTACATTTTTGTTATCACCTGTGATTATTTCTGTTTTTATATTTATTTCATTTACAAGTTGTTGTATAGTTAAGTGTAACTAGACTTCTATGGGACGTAAATTATTGTTTTGTATACAAATCTGTACAAAGCGTGTAGATGTAAACACTTGATAAAAAGGAAATCTGAACTGTGTTGTTATGGATGTACTTCAACGTATTTGTTAAAAAAGTAATAAAAGCAAAGTATTTTAGCCCTTTGTCTTGTATTTGCTCACATTGTTTAAGTCCTCTTCTGCTCAAAAATGTGTTTCGCTTATTGTTACCTCTCTCGGATGTTTGGCTTTCACTGTGCAGAATTATGTATGTGCAGAGTTTGACAGTAGAAGATGTGGAAGATTTAGAAATTCTCTGCTCAGCTTCTGTCTGAGCTCGAAGGTGCCTTGTGGAGTTATTGTAAACAAGCAAAAGTGATGTTTACATTCAGTGTTACTCTGTCTTCTTATTTCCTGCCTTTGTTTGGCACATTGCTGTCTGTCTCTGTGCCTTTCTCCTGTAGATCAGTGGAATAGTGTGAAACCATGGGCAGGACTGTGTATCGTGTTGTGCATGAGACTAATGTCAGCCTACACATGGAAGCAACAACTTCATAGAGCTACAAGATGACAAAAAACGCCACAAGGAGCCTTTAAGATGAGTATACACAAGCCTGATTTTTGTGATATCAGTTGTGGTTCAGTATCAGCAACTTGTGATTTGAAAACTTGAAGCCTCCACGGCACAACACGCTGAAAGTAGACATTTCTGTGATGTAGGCGACGCCATGTGTCCAATGGTTAAATCTTTGACATTAACAATACTTGCATTTTTTGTAGCTTTTAAGGCTATTGTGGAAAAACCACATCAGACACATTATTCAAGGCAGAGCGTTTTATGTCACAAACACGCCTGGAGGCGATCTTTAAAGATGGTGATTAGTTACAACTGTAGGTAGATAAAAGCAATGTATGTTGAAACCAGGCTTTACATCATGTTAAATGGTATTATGAGCACAAAACATTTGAAAGAGCAGAGTAAGTAAACTTAAAAATGGTATTGTCTCAGTTCTTGGCAGTGACCTTGATAGATTTTGAATATTCACAACAAAGATTGAAGTCTTCAGACCGCATCGCTGACATACGATGACCAGGCAGAAAACTAGGCAGCAGGGCACTCCTCTAAAGAAGGAGAGAAAAGAACAAAGAGTTAAGGTGATCAGTGCATGACATCACTCTTAATCATGGATTATTTTACCTAAAATATCTCCATTTATATAAAAAGTACCATTTTTTGGAAGGAAAGCAATATTTTCAGGCAGGATGCCAGTCTCCAAGGAGAACTGCCTGAACTTCTCCAGCATATCAGCACCGAGGTCTGGTCCACGGCCTGTCAAAACACAGTGCGTTAATCTGCTACTGCCAACAGAACTGTCTGCACACGCTTACAATGATTGGACAGTGTAGCATTGTGGCAAATGATGACTTTACCGTATAGTTTGTTGACAACAGTGGCAGTACCCCCCTTGGTCTTGATGGTGTGAATCAGAGCGTACTCGTCATACTTCACTTCAACCATGCGCATGTCATTCTCATTCCCCCAGCCTGACAGATGATGTTAGAAAAATATATCATGTGGAAGCAGAAACATTGCAGACGGTTTAACCGTGATTGTTGCATGCACGCCTCTATGTGTTTGTGCTGTTACTGTGTGAGTGTTTGGGGTGGGGGTGGGGCAAACTCACGCTCACTTGAGTATGTGAACTTTCCAGGCACGTCGCTCTTCTTAGCCAGGTTGTTCAGTCTCCAACAAGAACCATCAGCGCTGCAAAGACAAAGTTGAAACATGATTAGCTGTGTCATCACTGATCTCCTCTCTTTCTCTCTCTCTCTCTCTGTCTGTCCTCTACTTGCACTCACTTGAGACTGGCGTATGACATGTCCAGGTCCCCTTCGGCAGTTGGGGTGAACATGGTCGTGCCCATCTTCATGCTGGCTCTGCGGTTTACGAACCACTGGGCATTAGTGGCAAATCCAATCAGGTACCACTTCCCTGCCATCTGTGGGTACACACAGGTCGGGAATAACAGAAATAAAACAAAAACACTGTATATACTCACAGTAACGCTCACTGTGGCTTTCCTTTAAACAATAACCACATGGCGGCACTGTAGAGGATAGAGACTTTAGTTGTTCTGTGAGCAGTCAGTGAACTTTAACCAGCAGGAAAGGTTTACTTAATCTTCAATCTCTGTGTTCATATTTCTGCGGTGTGTGTTTCAGCAGGCTTCAGCTGACTCAGTTGTGAGAAGGAATTCAACAAAATGCATTCAGGCACAATACATCTAAATTGTGACAAACACACACAAAAAGATAATAGTTCACCCAGTTGTGTGCCTTACCCCCTGTGCATCGAAGTCTGCCTGAGGCATGACCTCAGAAGAAACCGTCAAGGAGCAGAGCACAGCTCCCAGCACTGTCAGCAGTAAAGTCATAGTTAGTGAGGAGCAGGGTCAGCTGCAGGAATGATGATGGAGAGGAGCGCAGATGAAGATCTGGAGGTCTGTTGTCGAAGCCCCTTTATATAGTGGAGCGTGACATTACCTTTTCCCTCCCTGCCAACGCACACACCCACACATACACCCACACAAACCCTGGAGCTGGGATGGGTTCAAACACGTGAAGCTTCAGACAAACACACTTAGAGTTTCCACAGCCACAAGGTAAGCTTTTAGTCCTGCCAGGGCAGAATTCAATCAACCGTGTGAGAGGGGAATGCACGACAGCAGATGACAGGCAGGAGAAACATGCCAAGAAACCATATAATCTGAATAACAATGGGTAGATGTGACATCCTGTCTGTCACATCGTTAGAGTTAGAAAGCTCAGTTATTTGATGATGCCGTTTCATTATGCAGCTCCCCACGTGTGGGCATTAGCTCTAAAAGAACAGGAACCAAAAGTGGTAAACAAAGCTGTAGCTGCGTTCCAGTGCTTTCTGTGGCAGAGACCACAGAATCAAATTCATCCGTCAGCAGTTGCGATAGTAAAACAAGAGACAACACAAATGCCCTTACAGATTGGATTCCTAATCATGCAACACCATGTGGTGAATTGAAATGCTTTCCTGGGACATATTTTTGTTCATACCTCACATCCCTCATTTGTTTTCTAATTACTCAAATTATTGAGAGGGATGAAAATAATGACTTATTTTGTACAAAGCTTGTGGCTCCCTCACAGTAAATAAGAGAACAAACAAGGTCAACAATCTCGCAATCTCACTGTTGTTGAGCTTTTGATCACATCACATGATCTTCATCAGCAGATTGAGCAAAATTGGAGTCACTCAGTCTATCAGCTACAAGCATGGAGGTAAAACTGGAGTATAGATGGAGTATAATTTTACTTCACATGCTGATAAATATCATGTGATATGATCGAAAGCATCAGGACAGCTACTAAATGGACTTTGAGGTGAGATTATTCCACCACCTGGTTTATGTTATTTGACACTGCAGTAGCTGCTAACCTCTCAAAAAGTTATATTTTTCCTCACAAGCCAATTACCCACACACTTCACTTGAAGTCCTAACTGCTTGTACTTTCCAGAGTTTAAAAATGAGATCTGCTGATCTTGCTGACCTAAAGACTATTCTCATAGCAAAGAGGGGTACATAAATAGTGTCCCCATTATCTCCATACATCTAACTGCCACTGCTCTCGCACTGTCTGCTGCTGCTGCTAACCAAATGCTATCCATGTTAAGATACTGGCTGTTGCTTAAAGCCTGTGCTACTGCTAAGAGCTGGACACAGGCCAGCAGCAACTACTGTATTTCAAGATAATTTCACTACGTGTTGGTTAACCTAAACACTCAACACTGGCTCCATTCACTCTGTTCCCTAGCTTTCTAATCAGGTGATCTGCTTTCACTTCTACACAATAGTAGTCTATGACTGAACACATTTTTCAGTTCATGCTGATGTTTCCCGACCTTGTGAAAATGTAACATGTAACAAAGGTCAAGAGTCAACTGTAGCTGTTCTTAGCCTTTATTATCAGAGATATTTCTGGTTTTAAAATCATCTGGCCATCTACTTCCTCCAGCTCTGCTGTTCCTGCCTGGCTCCTCTCCCTGCTGGCTGTCCTGGCCCAGAACCATCACTGATGAATTGTAGCAAAACAACAACAACAGAGGAGCCAAAACCAACAGCAGATTGGATGAAGTTATTCATCACCCATAGACCAAGAAATTATTTCTGCCAGGAGCCACAGTGTACATTGAATGTTTGGTCAAACTACCATGACTGAAGTATACTGGAGTGCACTTTTGTACTGCTAAGATTTTGGATGCATGATGCTTTGTACAAAGATAATGAGCTGAATTAAACTGCACAGTCGAAAACCTTTTCAGAACAATTAGGTTTGTCTGTAATTCTGATCTCTTTGTCACTTTTATGTAGGTTGGTTACGAGGTTTTCTCGACTCTCTGCAGGATCCTGTCTCTGCTGCACAGATTCAAATATGAATCCAGCAGCGCTGATTAGATGAATTAGTGTAATGAGTTGGACACAGACCAGTGCAGGCAGACACATGCCACAGTGCAAAGATTCCTCCGACCTACATACCTTGCCAGTTTAAACAGGTATGTCTTTTGCTCCCAGAAAACAAATATTTTAAGTAATGATGTGCCAGAGAAATATTTCACATTTGCACATTTATAAAGACGGCATCAAACACGCAAAAAACCTACTGCAGAAATGCACTAATTTTACATTTAAACAATGGATTGATTTATTAACACACTGTGCAGATCGACAAAAGCCAAACGTAACTGCAAAGGTAGTGTATCAGAAAGTTAACAGTTCCTGCAAGTTCATGCCAAATGAGGAAAATGACAAATCCTCCTGTTATAACTTGGGAGTTATAACTTGGGAGCACTGACACATTATTATTATTATTCCAAGAGTGTGCCTCCATGTTAGCCTTGTTGTCACACCACATGTCACCAAAAAGCCTAAATAAGCACTTGTGTTACATATCTGTAAAAAATCATAAACAACTGAAACCAGATACTGACAAACAATGTAGCCCCTTCTTGATGAGCAGAATCAGTTGAGTTAGAGTTGATATTCAGTATCAGTGTAACAGCTAGCGATGGTGGCTTTTCAGCCATTTTCCCACCAATTTGTAGATACTCCTGTAATTCTTTTCACTAAGTGAGACAAATTGTAGCTGTCAGAAATTCTCTTACTCTCACTTGGTTTCTCATAATTACAGTCTGAATGATATCATGTGATGGCGACATTAATTTTGGAATGTGTAACATTGGCACAGCACCTGGAAAAAGTGATGTAGGAGTTGTCTCACTTTATCTGACTTTTAAAATTTCATGAAGAAGTGAAACTTCCCATTGAATTGCTTCAGCTATCAATAACGCTGTAAATCATCACAGAGAAAATTGGGCTGAATATTTTGTTAACAGCCCATTGCCCAAAGCAATTGCAGTCTCTAAGCTGAGACATCTGCACTATGTGGAAAGGGCACACACACACACGCACCACACACACACAGACACACATGCTACATGTAGTGTATGCACACAGAGGGCACGAGAAAAAAGAAAGTACATGTAGTAAGTAATTTTTATACCCTTACAGCTTCACCAGCAAAGCTATAAAAATTGTTTGGCCTCAGGGTGGAACAAGAAGTATATGCCTGGATTTAAGAGTCAAGAGTTTATTGTCTTTGGAGTTTAATGTGCTGAATCTGCTGTTTGGAGAATGAGATTTGTAGTTGATAAGGGTGATATGTTGGCCTGAGGGTGGAGCTAGAGGAAAGCTCAGGGATGACAAGAGAAATTTAAAGCGGAAAGGCTCAGTGAAAAATAACAGTCACTGTGCCATCAATATCCAACAGCAAATTAAATGTAAATTAAGGACATTTTCAGTTGATTGCGAGGCTAAAAGAACCATCATATGTCCACCAAAATCATTAGGAACCATTCTTTGGGGACTAATACGGATACCACTGTAGTCTGAGTTAAATGCAGTGTCTCACTGTGAACCACAGTGTCTGAGAGACAAACTGGTACCATCATTTTTAGGCTCTGCCAGTAATGAAGCACGACTAACAAAGTTAATAAAACTAAACAATAACATCAACTAATGAAATTTGGCTGTAGGTTATTCACATGGGAAACAATAATGAGAAATAAATAGGCAGGGATGATTTCATACTTGTGAGATGATTTTCCATACTCAGGGAATTTGATAATGGAATCCTGTGGCATTATTAAAGAACAAAATATGCACTATTGGATTAGGGAGAGAGAGAGATTGGTTTAGTAGTAGAGTGACACTTAATACATTAATATGACCTACTTTTGCATGAATGTATTTGGTGCCTCTGAGATTACCCAACTATCTGGGGTAGTGAATGCAACACACTTATAGCAACTGTATCAAATGTATGGTCCAGATATTAATCAGTGTGTCACTCTCACCAAACTATGTCTATAACAATTACACTAAATGATGCAGTATGTTCACTCACTGTTTAAAATATAAACAGCAGTGTAGTGATATAAATGTACATGGGTGACCACTGATTTATTAATCATGGGGTTACTCTTGTCATTGTGTCAAATTTATTTTGTTGGCGTGTACAGCTGTGATCAAGCTGCAACACCTTTGGTGTGTAGTTAGGTCATTGGGCACTAATGTAAAATATTACAACTAAATTAAACTAAACTAAACTAAACCAAACTTTGTTGTTGTTTTTTTAATTCAACTGAGATTATATAATCTCTTTACAACAGCTGTGCATCTAGACTGCACTACTGGGGGAAAATGCACATATTGCCCTGAGGGTGGCACCAGAGGATAGACCATTTATACCAACCAACAGCCTATGGGGCCACTGGCACGGAAATATCGGGAAGCGGAGACACCAAATAAACCTTTCAGTTGAGTGATTTAAATGGAGGAGATTTATTGATTTAAACAGTTTGATCAATGTGCATTATGAGAATTGATGATGGGAAATAATGGGACTTGTATGTAGGGAAACATCACAGCAGAGTATATACCCTGCTTAGTTTGCTATTTGTATTATACTATAGGAAGTATAAGAGAAATATTTATTAATTGTAATAATTGTAATATTCAAATATTATATATTACAAAGGGTAGGATTTTCCGTCATCTAATGATAAATAAATAACACCTGTAACTGGTTATTTACAGAAGCAACCTCTGTATGTCTTTAAATTGGTAGGTCTGGGCAGTGTAAAAGGAGCACCACTTACACCATGAGAAAACAATGGACAAACATCATTAGATTAAAAAATCAATAACGCAGAGCACTGCTGAGAAAAATATTTTATAAATACAGGGGAAAACCAGATTGTATCAGTCATAACAGTGAACAAGACTGAAGCAGCTCCAGGAAGTTATGAGTGAACACCATCCACTCATGTGTTGAGTGCTCGGGTCCCCTGACATCTCCAGGGGATTGCTTTAAAGGGAGGTGTCCAGGATGAAGATACCTGCTCATGCATGCTCATCTGACTCTAACTCTTCAGTCATAAACTCTACAAGAGTTGTAGTATGCTAAATATTACATATTAGCATGATAAAATGCTAAATGTTACACACCACGCATAAGCATGATACAGCCTGAGCCTGACAAGCTGAGATGTCCCATAGAAGATGATACACTTTCAAGTGTAGTGACAACATGGCCTTTCCTCTGGCGCCACCCCACGGCCAGATTTAAGGTGTTTATGACGCTAATGGACCAAAATTATTTCTCAGTTTTTCATCCATCCAACAGTTTTGTTTCCTCGTATGCAATGATCATTTATGCCTCACAGAGCTGAAAACGCAGCCGTTGTTCCTGTTTTAACCTTAATTTACAGCAAAGTTTATAGTTTTATTTCATTTTCTAACTTACAACTGGTCAAAGATGTGTTAAAGTCAGTCAGGCAGCATAGATTATGTTCACTTTGTGCAGGTAGAGAGAATATGTAAAATAACTATGGCAGTGCCAGCAGCTTTATTCAGTGAAAAGACAATTGTGCTACAAATTCCAACTCCTGAACATGTATTGGTGTGTACTTTTTTAAGCAGTAAACACTAGCACCTTTATATTCCCCTGCGACTTATCTTAGAGTTAAAATTGTTTTTGATTTATGATATTTAAGAGGCTGGAATGCAATAAACACTGGAAATCTGATATATCCCTAAGAAATACATGAGATGAAATTCTTCACACATGCTGGATTAACAGTCTGTTGTCATGATGTTGCTAGAAAGTAAAACTAGACCAAGTCAGTGAGGCCGGAGCGAGGAGAAACCGAGGCATCTGCCATGGTGAGGAACTCAACCCAGTTCTGATAGAAGCCACGCGAATAGTCTCCTGTGTCAATAACGAGTCCCCACAGGCGGCTCTGCCCCGTTTTGTTCCTCAGAGCCAGCTGAGCCTCCCGCTCTGTCACATTGAAGCTGATGTTTAGAACTTGCACCACCAACAGGTAAAGCAATCCACCTGTGACGATGCTGCTGTACCAAGCGCAGGTGAAGCAAAGCGCTGTGCTGAAAACATAAAGAAAGGATGTTAGTATTGACTTCAAGAGCTTTTGCAAAATGGACTTCTAACCTACTCTCACATTTAGTCCCAGGCACCTGTGGCCGTGGTGGAGAGGCTGTACCTGGACTGGCTGTAGACGCCAGGGCAGTAGAGGAGAGCTGTCACGACATACTGCCGAGGACAGATGCTGTAAAGCACCAAACTGATCCCATACAGAGATGTCAGCACGAACACAGAGAGGGTCAGCAGGAAACTGCGGTGGTTTGCCTGTCCGACACAGCTGTTTATCCTACAACACCTCAACACATACACACACACATACACACACACACGCAACAAACACACACACAAGACAACGAGTTAGACCCAAACTGACCCTGATGTTTTGGTACCATACCCCTGTTGTATTTTAAATGATACAGTATCGGTAGTATTTTACACTGATGCTGATGCTGTGTTAGATGCTGATAGATTGTTTCTGTCTGCAGAGAATAATAAACAGAAAAAATAACTCAAATATATCATTTATTTTTGCCATTTAGATTGTAAGTCTATTGCAGACAACAGTGCATAAACTAGGCGAACATGCAGCGATTGTGCATGAGGTGTAAAATGATTTATTGCAATGTCTGTAATGATCTTGGCAGAGTGCACTGCAGGAAAGCATCCCGGTCTGCCAAAGCACACAAACAAGTGGATATTAAAACAACTGTTCAAGCCCTACTCAGTGATGGCCTTGTCCTCATCTGGCCAGAGAAAAACATATCTGTTGAAATGACCCTTTAACGACTGATCTGTGCCCATCTAACAGACAAGTTTGTTGTTGTTTCTGCTTATTTGTGGATGACAAGCCCAGACAAATTTAGGCTATTAAGGAGCATCAGCCGGTCAGGCCTGAAGAGTGTGTGTGTGTGTGTGTGTGTGTGTGTGTGCGCGCGCACACTTTACAAAGAAGCAACTAGGTTGTAATGGTCTAGTTTCTCTACTGTGGAAGAAAACAGGAGGTAGCTACAGTAGGAGGAGTCTTTGATGGAGATATGAGTGTTGATGTGTAATTGCGGGGCAGTTATCTAATGGATCACTTGAATTAAAGGTCAACCATGAGATATATATGTGTATCTGTTAAATCCAACCCACCAGATGCAGTGGTGGTCCAGACGCTGGACGCAGGACCCACAGGTTCGACAGTGTCCGGCCCTTGGGGGTCTCATTATTTTGCACACAGGACACCTGCTCCATTTTGCTGTCAGGGCCTCTTTTGTCGTCTCCACCACAGCCTCTGCGGAGGAGGAGGAGGAGGAGGAGACTGCTGATTGGACACATCCGTTAAGGTGTGTAGAGCCCTTGTTACCCTCCTGACTCTGGCTGTGAGCTTCAAACAAGGAAGCGGTCACAAATCCTGGGCCTCTCTTGGTGTGGATAAGAGAACCGACGGTGAAAAACATCCCAGCTGTGATGGTGCACAGCTGCAGCTGGCTGACGTCCCCACGTGGTAAAATCTCCGTGATGAACAGGTAATACATGTAGGCCAGAGAGTAGAGTGCGAGAGTGAGGAAGAAGACGGTGCGTCTCTTCTTTCGGTGCGTGGCGTAGTAGTACCAGAGGACCAGGCCAGGCAGAGCTGTCAGGATGGTGATGCCCAGCAGGATGTGAAGCGCTGCGACCCGGAGCAGAAGAGGCAGCAGCACCAGGGCCGGGACCATGGAGATCTCTAGGTTGTCAATCATGGCCCCAAGAACTGGAGACTGACATCCGGTTTTAGGTGGTTTGTCTTTCAGCCACCTACAGAGGACAGGCGTTACAAAAAATTTACAAAAAATAGTCAGTATGAATCATAGGTAGTTTTTCATACATTGTTAATACATTTTAAAATCAGTAATCCACCTTTCAATAATAAGATTTTTACTGTACTCTGTTCAAATTCAAGATCTCCAGCCCAGCTCAGATATCAGGTTTTCTTTTTTTTTACTTTGTGAGGAAATCTCCCTCAGAATATAATAAGAGCCTAACCCTGGTCCCTTTTCATTCATTTCAGTTCATATTGTGCTTTTGAGGGGCTTTCAGTATTAACAAACAGTTTTAAAAAAACAACCACATATATCCCTCAGGCCTCCTGAGAGTCTGGTGCCTTGGAGCATTTGTTCATTTTGCCTGGTTTGTAATCCAGCCTTAAAACACCCTGGCTCTTTCTTGGTAAACCACACATTACTTAGAACAGCCTTTTAAAGAGACACTAAACTTAATTAATATTTAACAAAAGTGCTTTTTCTGTGTGAGTAACATGTAAGGCAAGCGTCGCTGGGCTTCTTTTACTCTCCAGTACAGCACTTCAGTATATTCTAGTGGTTTTCGGTACTGACCCTTTTTTCTTCAAGCCCTTCATACCTGTTAAAGGCTTCATCCAGATCTTCACAGTCACAGCAACATCCGTACTGGTAGATATCACACTCACAGCAACACATAGGATCATCTGGCTCTGGGGGCTTTAACTTCTCCCATTTCATGCTGGCTTGCTAAAGATGACTTTGGAGTTTACAAGCTGTTATTTCAACACAAAAGGCCGTCATTTTAAAACTTTGTTCACTTGAGTAATGAACTAAACCATTACAGCACACGCATTAAGGGAACACACTCAACATAAAAATGTAACAACACAACTAATAACAATACTCAGAACAAAAATGTTTTTAGTGATTTCTGTGTTTTCTTACGTGGGTGGGCATCTAGTACCTAAGCATGGACACTCTGTATGTCACACACAGAGACACACACACACACACACACACATAAACATCTGACCCTAACTCACTGAAATCTCCCTAAATTGGTCCTTCATTTCTGCCAAGGATGGATGATAATGATTTTTTTTTTTCTAAATCTAAATCCTAACCTGTACATTTGTAAAAGAGAACATAAGTACAATGATTATGATTACAGAGGACTTAGTTCACATGATGCACACAGCAAAATCACACTTGTATGACTGCAGTGGAAGAGACATGGAAACATATCTGGACTGGCAGCAATACATCTACTACTTTTACTGCCAATAACAATGATATAATACTTCTGTAATACTAAAGAATAACATTAAAACACAGGTTACAGCAAGTTATACTGGACTCAGCTGGACTAACTTACTGATAGATTTTCTGTTTGTTATAATAATGAATAATTTCCATAATCAGAGGATTCTCAATCCTGTCACATCCCCAAGAGCTTCTCATGTAATTTGTTGAAACAAGGCCACTGTGTCCACAGGGACAGACTATCTGGGCCAGCGAACCCAAGTCCTCAACACTCTGAGATGCACTTGAGTTATTGTCAGTGAGAGTTATTATTTTAGTTTGGTTTATAACTTGGGTTACAGCCTTCTTCTACAGTGTGCAGAGCCTGACCTTTGTCTATACAGGAACTAACAAAGAGAAATATTGAAAAATAAGGAGACAAAATATATATTTTAGTCAGTGTTTGTCTGTTTGTAGTCTTATTGTAGTTTCCTAATTGAACAGTTTTTGTGTAACGTTATCGATTAATAATCACTATTACTCACAAACAGTGACTTATTTAACTCTTTATCCAAATTTTCTAGCTATGTTATAGCAAAATCCCCAAAGCCAAAATAAACAATTTCTCCTCTGACTTACCTTTTGTCTCTGCAATAAAAATACAAAACCATCAGGGAACTGTCAAGTTTACTCTTTCCAGGCAGAAGTTATGCGATCTTCAGAGGAAGAGGAAAATGACTAAGAAATGACCCCTTGTCACCAAGCTCCTTCTGTGAATGACTGAAGGGAAAAAAATGAAGACGGTAGCCTAGTTTCTCATCAGTCATTTGTGTTGAAAAAGGAAATTGGCAGGTTTCTTGCTCTGGTGGTGCTGCGGTGACACCGAATCAGCACAGTGAGATGGTTTTCATTTCTTGGATTCCCCCGATGGAAGCGTCCCAACAGAAGGCAAACTTGGATTCCTCCTGACAAGTGGTTTGATACTGTGTTGCACCTGCCAGCTCACATTTCCAAAGACTTCCTTCCTCACATATCATTAAATAGTTCACAGGTCGTTCTCTAGCGCACTCAGCTGACTTCTGCCTTACAGCTTCTATCAGTTACCAATTTAGGTTTTAATTCTGGCATGCTTGGTAAATATAGGCTCTACCTCAGCTGGTGTGAGGGAGCCAGAGAGCCAGGAGTGTTTCATACCTTTTTCTCACAGCTGAGGGGGCTGTGGTGAGGTGTTTAAAAACTGCAACAGCAGCCCTGATAATCCACGCTGAGCTGGACAAGGGGTGAGTATGAGACACATGACAGGCACTCTTAGATGAGAGGAGTGAGCGATGATCCACAGGGCAGCCCCACCCTCTGGGATCATATTTCCTCTCACAAGCAACCTGGCCTTGCTGCTCACAGACAGAAAACTCTGGAAGGCTGTGTGTGTGTGTGTGTGTGAGAGAGAGAGAGAGAGAGAGAGCCTGTGTTTCTGTACACTGCACTCTTTGTGTGACAACACTGGATACTAAGAATGACAGCATGATAAGTGTTTTCTTTTCTCCTGATAACCCCCCCCCCCAGCCCTCCATCCCCAAAGCAAAGGGTCAAATACAAGTCAGCTTCCCTGCACGCGTTGGGAAGTTGGATTCAGATTCTTTCTCATGAACACTTCTGCAGAGAGCTTGTCTGCCGACTCAGGGAGCTTGAATCCAGTCAAAAACAAAACTAATTGAGGTGGAAGCAAAAGAAGCAGCATTTGCAGGAGTTATCTTTTGCATAATATTAGAGACAAGACAAGAACTTTTATAAACTACAATTTAAAGTAGGTAAATTAGCACTTTATTATTCTGTTTTCTTTGATGTGGAAAGATTGTGAGTTCACAGGGGAACTCCGGCATCGGCCGCACGAAAAAAGATGAACTGATACAAGGCAGCACTGATTCTGTGTTTGAAGGCTCCTGCCCTCCTCCACTTTCATATCAGCAAACCCATATATAGTTTTGTTAATGTGGGCTTCACACACACACACACACACACACACACACACTCTGCCCGTCACTCATTACAAATTGAAGAATAGGAGAAAGACAGGTGCATTATGAGCTATAGGCTGGTGTATTCTGAGACCACTTAATGTCTGCACCAGTGTGAGTGTGGATGAATCAATGCTGAGAAAAGATGCTGCTCTTGCTCCTGTGGGTTATGCTTCCATTAGTCTTGATGGAGCCCGGAACCTGAGATACCGGCTCTAATCTGTGTTGGAGGAATTAATGCTGTGAGTCGCGGACAACAGACCGAGCCAACAGTGCATGATGGAGATTACACATCAGCAAACTGCAAAGATGCTGTAGTTGCAAAGAGCAAAAGCATGACGAGTGAATGTAGTGCAATGCAGATGGTCACTGTATTTCTATAGAACAGCAGCAGCTCTGTCCTTACAGATGAGACAGGCAACAAATAATCAGTTATGCACCTGTGAAAGGTGGTTAACAAAGGTTGTTCCTCTTCCCTTTTCACTAGGCTCCACTTCCCAACATCACCTTTGTGTCTGTGTGTTAAATCATTCATTCAGTCCAGTGTTTACTCAGGTTATTAACTTATCAACCCAGGTTACAAATAACATAGGTTTGTTTGAGTAGTTTGTGTTTCATAAAGTTGTGTGTATGGGTATTGTTCTCTTTTCTTCAAGTTCGTTAGTTTTCTCAATAACTGTCACTTTTTGCACATATCCCTGCCCGCCGATCCGTTCTTCAACATCCATAATAACAATAATTTGTGGGTCTGATTTAAGAAGAACTGTGACAGACCTCATGACATTGTCTCAGGTGCTTTGGATCTGGCCCCTCTGAGTGACAGTTTAAGAATTTCAATGACACCAAATATGTTAAAAGGATGTTGAAAATATTTGTAACGGATGTGGCAGAGCAGCCATAAGAAATGTAGTGTTAGGAGCTTAAATGTTTCACTCAATCAAAAGCAGATGGACAATATGCCAAGTGTTTTATGATTTAAAAAACTAACATCTTTAAAGCTATTAAAATAAATGTATAGATTTCAACAGGTTAGTCTAGGTGGCACACGTGTGCCACCTAGAGGTGAGAGTCCTTTACTGAATGTCTGTGTGTCTCGCTCATGTTCAGCTGCTTCAAAGGTAAAAGAAATTGACTGTGTAACCTATAAAAACAAAAATACAAACTCGCAGCTCATGATAAATAAAATCTTACAGACACAACAAACATTAGCCATTTCTTTATATTTATTTCAGACAACAGTTATGTACCATGAATATAATAGTGAGACATCTGTTACAACGCAACTCTAACAATCCATTCATTCATTTTCTTGTACATATCAAGTATATAGTCCTATCACTATCACACTTAAGAGGTGAAGGTGGAAGAATGCTTTGAACCCCCTGATAGAACACAGCGCATCTGTCCCTTTACCTTTGTGCATATTTCCCATTTGATTAATAATTTGTATTTATCACCGTCACATCTGAGGGGAAAAAGCGTCCCTTTCCACTCTTTGTTGCAGCTAGTAGTTGAGTGCAGAATGCAGCACCTGATTGGGGCCCACTGATTTTAACCACAACATGTGATCATGTATTGATCTACTATAAGTGCTCTATGTTTTTGGTTAAAAAAAAAAAAACAGAAACAAAACAAAAATCCAAATTTGTCAAGTCGCGGAATGTTTAGGGCGTAAACACAGAGGAAGAGAGGAGTTCACATGACTGAGGCGGACACACTCAGAACGGGCGTTTAATCACACTATATTTGCACTGCACTGGGGTTTTTGGATATTTGGGAGAGGGAAGCTGAAGGGTAAGAAACTCATTCCTCCAGGGTCCTAGAGGCATTCTGCATGTCCTCAACAGCTGGGCGAAGTCTGCTTTGATTTTGCTTCTCATCCTTTACAGGGTCCTAAAGAATCATTAATTCTTATAAACATAGTTATGTCATGAGAGAAAAGCTATTTACGGTGAAGTGAAAACAAAAAACAAAAAAAAGAAAAAGACTGTCAGAAGATCTTCTCCCTAAAAATGATGAACAGTCACGTACCTTGAACTTCATGGAGCTGATCTTGTACAGGATCTCTCCCATGTGCTCCCTGATGATGGCCCAGGTGATTTTGTTGTCACTGTGCTGTGGACTCCACTCGTGTGTCGGGCCATGTGGTAAGCAGTCGTGTTGGAGAGGATGCCAACCCAGTTTTATGGGAAGGGCAGAACCTGTGTGTAGGGACAGAAGAGTGTATGCAACAAAATCAAGCGAGAAAGATATAAATTGGATGTTGCTGCTATGCCATGTCAAACTAGGAGGACCATTTTTGGTTTCTAAGTGCATCCATTCCCAAGCTGTGTGCTGGACAGTAATGACTTTGCTGTAACTCACAGTAGTAAAATATTCTTAAAATTTGAATTTTTAGTTTTATGTCTTGTAGTGTGGAGAGTGGCTACTTCAGTGTTTACAGGTATCCAAATGTTTATTGTGGATTTAAAAGAATACAAAGCTGCTAAAGATCAATTCATAATGCCTAAATGGATAAAGTTGTGTCTAATGGTTTGAGTGAGTTGTTCGTTTTTACCTCGTGGGGTGTAACCCGTTCTGCTGCGATGCGTCTTTAATGAAGCTTAGCAACTTCTAAGTGATCTTGTCGGTCTCAGCAAAGGGAGGCCTGTGAACAAGAAGATCGCCTTTATATTTTCAGAGCAATGATTAATCACAGTTGTCATGTAACAGATTTTCAAATAATTTATTCTACAGCTCTGACAGGCGTCTTCTATACAACACAGGTTTCTCAACGTGCACAACAACTGGCTTAAAGATGATATTTTGATAGCGAATACAGATTGTCAACATCAGATTGTCTTGTACTAACTTTTAAAGGCATTTTCAAGCCTCTGACCATCATCAGGTAAATATGAATTAGTGAGACCAGATCTGGTACAGATCTGGTATATATATATATATATATATATATATATATATATATATATATACATATATATATGTATATGGGCAGCCATGCAAAGGTGTGAACTGACATCTGTCATAAAACCTTTGTGACATTAACTGTACCTGAGCTAGATGAAATATATTTTCAGCATTTCACAGGTGTTGAAGCGACTCTTTAGTTACTTGTAAAGTCATAACATTTTTATTCCACGTTACATAATCTTAATCTGCCTCACCTTGCCTACAAGCTGCGATTTCAGCGGAGTCTTCCCTCCTCCTGTAGAATCTCTTTGGCTTTTGTATCGAGAAGGAACAAACTCAAGGAAATGTTTGTCGTAATATTCATCAGAGCTCGTGTGTACTTGCTGTAGCTGATCAGCCAGTTTACAAGAAGGAAGTGTTTTCCTCTGGAGCCAGCTTTTTTTTTTTTTTTGTCAAGCCCCAGAAAACCTGCAAGATAAACAACAAATACTCACACTCACTCAGAATAGCCTTAAAGGAAAGCACTGACTACCAGACTGAATTAAGTCACATGTTAGGATGCCCCATTTCTTGCTGAACAATTCCCAGTGTGGCTGAAGTGACGGGATCTGAGAAGTCTCCACCAGGCGAAACACTAGAGAATTCACCATAATAAAGGAAGGTGAGCCTAATAGTATGTGTTTATCATGCATGCCTAGGTTTGATCTGTTAAGACACCTGTTTTATAATAATATAACAACAGCACAAAGTACAGGCATTTATAAGTAGAAGACTATGATATTATGGAATTTGAGCATCCACCTACTGTAAGCTTCAATATGCTTGTGTTGAAAGATACTGTATACAAAGTCAACTCACGCTCCTACGATGCTGACTACCCTCTCTCTCTGGGACTTTCTGGACACTTCCACGTCCAAGCTCGTAGAAGGAAGCGAGCCTGGCGTAGTAGCCAGGTAACCACTGTCTACAAAGGACAACATACACAACTGTTATCTGGTTCATCACGGCAAACCGCAGCTACTGTCACAAACTGTCTTTTTAAAAAAATGACATGTAACTGATGGATTTACCAGCAGGCATCTCAGCCAATCTTCCAGAATTTCTCTCCATTCCAGCCCATCGAGGATGTCGGTCAGCCATCATGCTCACATTATAACCCATATCTCGGAAGTATTGGGACAGCGTGATACCTGCCAAAGGTGATACATGAAAGTGCATAATGGATTCTCCACAGCTGCAAACAGGAAGAGATAAAGGCATTTACTCAATGTTAGCAACTTAAAACAAACACTGACAATGAGATTTCAGGGTGTTTTAAGTTGTGCCATTGCTTATAAAGAAATAAGAGAGGTAAAATGTAATGTCTTTGTTCATTTAAAAAAAAAAAAAAAAAAGAAATCATGTAGTAGCATTTGAAATAAACAATGAGACTGTTCTCTCTAATGTGAATGGTTGGTACCTGTGTAAATGGAAGCCTCTCTGGCAGCCACAGGCATGTTGGATGTGTTAGCAACCAGTGCTGTTCTCTTCATGATGCTCTCAACCTTACCATCAACTTCCATAGTAAGCTGTTGGGCAAGAGCAGTTTTTTTTCTTTAAAAATGAAATCTCTCTTTACTTGTTCATTGTTTTAAACTCAACAGGTGTCCCAGGACGGTTCATGTGCTGTAAATATGTGCCAGAAATCGACCAACCTCTGGGAAATCCCGCAACACTTCAGACATTTCATTTCCACGCTCTCCGCAACCGACGTAGATGATGACGTCGCTGTTGGAATACTTGGACAACGACTGAGAGATCACCGTCTTTCCACATCCGAAAGCTCCGGGTATGGCAGTGGTGCCGCCCTGCACGCATCTACACAGCACAAAAAGCCATGTGGTTTCATCCCACTTATACAGCAGAGCATCAAGTAAGTGACTCCACACATGTGAGCGATCAACAGTTAAAGACTGACTTCATCAGTGTATTTCAAAGAGAAAAGGCGCAAGTTAAAATAGAGACTAAAGTTGCTGAAGTTAAAATGCAGATTTTAAGGTCTGCAGGGGAGGAGATCTGTAGTCATGCAGGGAAATGTGTGCATCTCTTTATCTCGAGAGCATTACTCACGGAAAAAGTGCGTCCAGAACTCTCTGACCAGTCAGCAGCGGATGATTAGCAGGTAGTTTCTCTGTTACTGGGCGGATTTGTCGTACTGGCCACACCTGCACCATGGTGAACTTCTCCTTCACGCCTTCAAATTCAAGCTCCAGAACCACATCCTGAAAAGCAACAAGATCAGACAAATCAGTTTCATAGAGAGCAAGGCGTTTCTGATTCAGGACCAAAAAAAAAAAAAAAAAAAAAAGACACTCACAGAAATGTCATAGTGTCCAGGCGGGGCCAGGTAGGTGACGGTGCCTCTGTTGCGAGGTGGAAGCATCAGCTTGTGCCTGATTAAGGAGTTTTCAAACACCATGCCGTAGATGTCGCCTCCTGTTATATGGCTGCCAGCCTGGAGAGGGGATCAAGTGAAATTTGTCAGAACATTTGCAGAGGACAGACATCCAAATCCACACCACGCCGATATTGTATTTTTTCTTACCCGAAGATTCTGGCCGGGAGAAAATTCCCATTTGGTGTCTCTGTTTAGAGCACCAATGTTTACTCCTCTTGGGATATAGATACTTTGAGTGAGATCATTGATATCTTTTAGTGGACGTTGGATACCGTCAAAGATGGAGCCCATGATTCCTGGTCCCAACTCTACAGAGAGGGGTTTTCCAGTTCGAAGGACAGGGTCACCAACAGACACACCGGCTGTAGCACAAAGTCAGGAAAAACAAAACACACTACCAGCGCTCTGACACACTACTCTTCCAATTTCCAGATTCACGTGTTAACATGAAATGTGTCTTTTGTAAAAAATTTGTTATGTGAAATCAGTTTCAAAGAAGATCATGACATGGCTTGTTACATGTTCTACTACAAAGAAATGTAACACAGCAGCAGAAAGGATACAAGTCTCTTCATAGACCTGGACAGTTGCCATGTCTCCCTCTAAACGAATGATTTCTCCCACTAGCTCACTGTGACCGACACGAACCAGCTCATACATGGCTGCTCCTGCCATCGCAGTAGCTGTCACCACTGTGGATTGGATAGAATTAAAAACAAGAAGTGAAGAAGTAAAAGTAGAAGTAAAATATAAAAAACTGATACAAAAAAAACAAATGTTGGATAAAGAAGATGCTTAAAATCATCAAGTATATGTCCTTTGATTAAGATTTTTCTTAACAAACAACTTTGAAAAATATTGTATGAAAACAATAATGAGAAATGTAATAGCCTGGAAAAACATGTTTAAGACCAATAATATAGTTATATTCATGTGAGTTCAATTTCAGAAAAAATGACTGCTGCACACTGAGACAAATCAATGATATACATGGGAATAGATCTGATATAAATTGAAAAAAAGAGCATTTATATTTTTTTCTTTTGCACTGGGGAGAATGCTACCTGTGTCGTTTTCATATTTGCTCTATGATTTTGTGTTTACAAATTTTACTGTCACCAACAGTGACTTAGGATTAAGGGTCTTTAAACATGATATATACCATAAGATGATATGAATTTGCGTACTATCAAAGGTTTTAATATAGTTCATGCCATGGTAGCTCTCCCTTTAATATATCTCAGAGTAACAGGCCATTGTGGGAAATCATGCATCATGGTGATCCAGGATTTTAGTATGATCTTTATATCAATGCAATGCATTGTTTCTTGATTTGTCAGGTATTCTGAAAAAATATTACCACTTGTTTTTCTATTCAAATACAGTGTGTCAACTGATGTTTTCATAAAATCACTATACAACATCACATTGTACATCAATATCAGGGTGTAAAAGTACATTTAGAGTGACAGAAGATTTTGTCCGTATTATCCACTTCTAGGATGAGTGAATAAATGACTTACAGTTCATTGGCTTTTGAACAATCAGACTTAACAATGCAACTAGCCATTTAAAAAACGAAAGAAGGCAATATACCAGACCTGGCCCAGAAACCCCATGTACATATCCAAACTGGCTTTCCCGCTCCTCATCCCTGATCGTAGGAAGTTTTGAGGTATCCATCTTAATTGTGTGATTGTGTCCTGAAAAATCCCTTGAGGAATGAATGAGACACAGATGCTGTCAGGGTTTCAATACACACAGAAGACATAATTTCAACATCATCACCACTGACATACCTCCTCTTAGCTAACAGTAACAGTAACGATAATAACAGCAAGACTAAAGCTACATATGCAAATAGATCAACCTATTTTTCGTACACATTCGATGAGATGGACATTTATTTGTGCACCATAACACACAGATGTGAAATGAATGGTCAAGTCTAGCAGTGTAAGGGCAGTCAGCTTTAGCTAACTCAGGTGATGCTTTAAAACCTCGATTGTGTTTCACTCCGTGTAGAAGACGAGGTAATGTTAAAGTAACTTGTCATCGATGAGAATGTGTTTTCTAGCCAGATGGCAGCATTATGTTTGTTACTACACACACGTAACACTGACAGCAAAGCTGATTTGTGCGTGTGCGCGCATTAAGTCAGGTGACTAGCTAGCAAATACTAGCTGTCTTCATCATTATCATCACACACAAGTCCAGCTAAATTAACGAATATTGACACATTGTTTAGCCCAAGAATACAAGATAATCACACATTATACCGCTACAATAAATATCTTACCTTGTCTTGATAAGCAGTTGTCCAGGTTTGTCTGTATCGTAGCAGGCTGAGGCTGAGGCGGAGCTTCGCTTTGCTAATCACCTGCCAGGCACTGGACTGTCACGGGAAGTAAACATCTCCATTGTGGCTCAAAAGGCTCCTTCCGTCCCAACGTCGATAGGGTATTTGTAGAGCCAACATGGCGTCTGAAACGCAACAGTTTCCTAGTCAACGATAAGTTCCGCCGGTCTGCCCACCGTCACCGGGGGCATTACCGACATCTGCTGGATATAAATGAAACGTTCACCTCAATTAATCAACTATGATGGTTTCCAGAAGTTTTCTGCACAGATACCTTTCAGTCCTCTCAAGACATCCAGATTGTAAGAGGTTTGTAGTTTCTTTGTAGTCGTCTTGTGTCTTTGTAGCAGGTCTGCATTTCTGCATAGTCTTTTTGCATCTTGTTGTATAGTGTGTCATTGTGGTCATTTTGTGTGTCTTTGTGGTCAGTTAGTTTCTCTTTGTGGTTGTGTTGCCCCTTTGTAAGCTAGTTGATTGAGAAATGCTGTGGCCCTGAACCTTTTCAGTTATCTTTTCCATGGGTACAGCTGCTTTATCTCTACAACTTTAATCTATATTTTAGGTCTTTGGCCAATGACTTTTAGCTTTTACCTGGGTAATACCAATTCCATTTATTATGTACATTGCAACCTGTAACTATACTTGATACTGTTATATCAGTATAACAGTTACATAAGCATATAAAAACCTAGAAATATGAACTGTGAAAAAATCTTTTCAGTGTCCTGCAGTCTCTGAGTGGCATAAGTAACTAATTGAAAAATATAACAGCTATAAAATAACAGTATGTTTACTGTCAGAGGAGTGTTGACCCATCTCAGAAATGCCTCACTGCTGTCATTTGTACACTTGATTTTTCACAAACCTCTGCTATTCAGGCTATATTATAACTGCATCTACTGGTGCTCAGCATCTGAGAGAGTTAAAAATGAATATAAAGAGGGGGAAGAAGAACATGGCAAAGGAGGAGACAGTGACGACATGATTGTAATACTGGAAAAAAACAACTTATTAATATGTCAACATTTTCAAAGACACATCACAACACATAATTTAATGGCAGAACAAAAATTCATTTCCTGATAGGCATACTGTGGGGCAGTGAAATGTCACAAACTGAGGTAGCAGTTACAAAATATCTGATAAAATTATTCACTCAGATAATATAGGGAGGTGTACATTTAATCCAAAAATATTATCAGGAATGTGTCATTCCATGAATGAATATGTTTTACTTGCTAACACTGCACTCATTCATAAATAATAGGTCTTTTTAACAGCAGACATTTTGACTTGGAGCAGGAGAAACACAGTTACTATTCATTTCACTGATGGCTCACATTTCACCTGTGGTAGAAAACTAAACATTTATTTATAATACAATTAATCTGATTTTGAACTGTATATAAACTGCTCATTTGTACATTTTCCTCCTGAAAAATGATTGTGGTGTCACAGATAAAGTAATTGCTTGCTGGAAGCAGCGGCTTGGCGTGTAGAGCCCACTAGATGGAGCCAAAGAGAGCGGTTCACAATTTTGCCTCATTTGCATCAAAGATCCAATAAATCAAAACCTCCACCGTACGCTGCGTTTGTGTTTGGTCAGTCTGACCACTCGTTTCCGTCCAGCTCAGAGTCATCATCAGAGTCGCTGTACTCCACAGCTATGCGTCGGGACAGGATGGTGGCCACGTCGTTCCCCACTGGCTCCCGCTTGCTCTGCTGTTCCTGCTGCTCTTGGACTTTTTTCAGCTGGATGCCTAATAAGGGCACATATGGATAAGGTCACATATTGTATACACCTGACACACACAGGGTTGTGGGCAAAACAGGATGTAGTTTTGTACAATTTTGTCTGCTTTTATCTGAACAGATACCCTGACTCACCCATGCGGATGGCGGACAGGAGGTCACTTCTCGCATCTCTTACAGGTTTAGTCTCAGCTCTGCTGCCTTCACTGTGTCCTGGTAGGTGTGAGGGTGCTGCTGGGGGAGGGAGAGGTGGAGGCGGGGGACCTGGGGGAGGAGGAGGAATGATGCGAGGTCCTGGAGGAGGCACAGGTGGGAGTGGGTAACCCAGGCCTACATGCAAAACTCCGTTATGTGGCGCTGGTGGTAGTGCTCCCAGGGGGAAACCAAAGGCTGTTTGTGCTGACGGGATAGGTGGGCCCGGGACAGGAGGTGGAGGGAGAGAGCTGGTCGACAGTGAAAGAAAGAGGATTATGCTGGAAAAGTGAGAACGTATTTAATTCTTTCTCAAAATCTCTTTCTCAAATGAAACAAACAAACATACTTGTAATCTGCAGGTGGACGTATTGAACCGTTCAGTCGGTCTGCGGGTTGAAACTCTGCTGTGGCATAGGTCACTCTCTTGTAGTTGACATCAATGCTGTGGTATTCATGCTCCACAGGTGGTGAGGGGTGTGCGTTCCCAGGGATGTAATCGTGAGACTTGGCATAGTTACAAGCAGCGTGGGCAGGCAGCGGAGGGACGGGGTAGTCTAGGAGGTCAGGCCTGGGTAAACAATGAGGGACAGAGAGCTTCTCTTGCAGATGCCTTCACATGTCCAGATGGTGGATTTATTGTTACAAAATCAAAACTGAGGCCTAACACGACAGAGATATTGCTGTTTGAGTCACTAAGTGCTTTTCATGATTTTAGGCCCTACCCGCTGCTCTAAAGTCCAGTTTATAATTTATTCCTACTGATGTTTCTTTCTTTTTTTTGGTTAATGTTTATGTAAAAAACCCATCAAGACAAATGTTGTGATATTTTAATTTAGCTTTTTTGACATTAATATCCTAATTTTTCTAGTGAATATAGAACAAAGCCAAAACATCTCTACCTGGCGTCTGGGGACAGGGAGCCCTCAGATGAGGCCCCACGCCGGAGAGTCTGCGGATGGCGGTGGTCTGGACGAAGCTCTTTGTCGAACGCCATCATGTTCCACTCCTGCCTGCGGTTTCGAGCCTTTCTCACCTTCTTCACCTCACGCTGAAGGGTGCTGCTCTCCACGCATCGCTTCTGCTCCTGGGTGGGAAAGGTGGATGGAGAGGGCCGAGCGAGAGAATGAAAAATCTTTCACTAAAAATAGATGCGCAGAAATGAAGAGGTGGGTCGAGTGAGCTCTCACCCTCTGCCTCCTCCTTTCTTTCCTCTTGTCCTCCGTGTCCTGAAGCATTTTCTCCTTCCACAGGTCAAAGAAGTACGATGGGTCTGAGTAGAATCTCATTGCATCAGTGGAGTCCTCTCTGTAGTTAAAAACACACACATTTCCCACATGAAATTAACTGAAAATGTAAGCTGATCACTTTCTACAACACATGCAGTACCTGTAGGTGGTGAGGGCGTTGAGGGGAGGAGGCCTGTCGCTGCTGTTGTACATGTCAGCCACCGAGCTTGGCGTGCTGCCCTTGGACAAAACCTGCTGATTCTGGACAGTGGAGCTTTTGAACGCCTTCCTCATGTTTATGTCCTGAAGAGAGACTGCAAAAAAAAAAAAAAAAGAAAACCCCAGCAGGACAGAGGTTCTTTAAGTTTAATATAAAGCACAGGAGAATGACTGACAGGGCAGAAAATAAGATATTAAATCAAGAGGCAGATGATTTCCAGCGAACTAACCCTCCTCCACGCTGGAGTCCAGCTGGGTGACCTTGATGGCCAAGCGGTCGATACGGTCCTGGAGGGAGTTTGCACGCACATAAAAGGTGTTGGCCTCATTAAAAAGCTCCCCAAAGACATTTTCTGCATGCTTACCTGCAACCAAAGCAAACACGAGAAGGAGAGGAGCTGTTAATGAATAGAAAAGTGTATCAAACTTATAAGAAAAGAAAAGAACAGCAGCATGACACAGGAACATAAACAGTAAATCTGTTTTTACACTTTCCTTCTTATTATTTAATTTGGACAAAAATTTAGTAGAGCATATAAATATTCAACTGCCTTATAACATAGTGATTCTTTATTTGTGCATTTCTGAATCCATTATATTTCTCTGGATTACACACAAGCATTAAGTGTTTGGTCCCTGCATGCAACAGCATGAATGGCACACGTCAAACAGCTCAAGTCCGCTTAACATGGCAGCTATCATGAGACCGCCCGTGTCTGTGTCTCCGCCCACCCACTCTCCGTCTTATCTGCCTGTGATACAGAGCTTTACGGTAAACTCTAAGCTCCTGCAACTTCACTAAATCCATACACATGCGCGCGCACACACACACACTAATGAGAGTATCCATGGGCCAGATGTCCAGGAGTAAATTTGCTTCCAAAAATAGTCTCATCCTCCTCTACATTTTTCCCTCTCTCTCATATTTCAGTGAAACAACACAACAAAAACAGAAGTTTTTCACCAACATTGCCACACTAAATGAACTATTTAAACTTCTCTGCTTCTGTACAAATTGGCTGGTCAGAACATACAGTAGATAGATGTTAGTACTGACTACAGTGATGGATAATAATCCACACTAACTCTTGACTGTTAGGTGATAATTGCCTTGTTTTTAATGTGCTCTATGGCTTGTTAAAAGCCTGCCAATGAAGTGACACTGGGATATGCTGCACAGTTGCTGTTTTCTGATAATCACCTTTCAAGGATTAAGAAAATTTAAGCACTCCTAACAACTCCTGTAAGTCAGTATGCCAAGGTCAAATCATCTGAAAGCCCACAAAGAAACTCTGATTGGCTGTTGTGTTTATAGCTTATGATGACAAAAAGAAATGAGCTAGAAACCATTCTGTAAATTCAAGTTACATTAGTAGTGGACTTGACAGTTGTTGGGAGATTGGGTCATGATTGATGAAGCTCCCCTCCTGTAACGATCTCAGGTTAAAGAAGCATTTCAGCATGCAGTGATAGAAAACACTGCTGAATATGAGTAATCGTGATCTTACTCAGACTACTGAGCTGGCGGATGATGGCGGACAGCGTGTTGTTGGTTACACATTCCAGCTCGTTGCCAATCCCGCCAGGCACCGCAGCGTGGCACAGGTGTCGAGGCTCAATGTTTCTCTTGACCAGAGGCATGACCCCTTCTCACGTCCCGACCACAGCACCTGCTGGGAGACGGGGGAAAGCTCTGACAGCTCACTGGAGGTAAAAATGAACATTAATAATAGATAAGGATGGTATGTTTTTTTTTAGGACTTTGTTTTGCCTAAACTGGACATTTAGGAACGCAATTTATTGGCCTATTATCCTTTATTTGTTTTAATGATATTAGTTAAAAACGGTGTAATGGACAGCATCAACATAAAAATCAAAGCTTTTGTGTTTTTGTTTTATATTTCCTGTGTTGTATATTGGGCCATTTGCTGTTGAATGTCACAATTTATCACCACCTGTCAAAGTGGTACACCTATTGTATGTTACTGGGCTTTAAAAAAATATTATTTCACATGCTCAGCACAAGCTTATTGTGAGAAAAGAGAGCAATTTTTAAGTGACTTTGCAAGTCACTTTACACTCCTTTATCAAATGGACTTGAAACAAATGACTGAGTGAGAGCCAGTAATTACAGGTAGGGGCCAGCCAGCACACTAGTCACAATAAGAACATCAACTTACCATAACTGTGGTACTTACCATAAGTAACACATCTGTATGTTTGGTTACACATGGAACTGCTTCTCTGACAGTGAAAGTAAGAGTTTGGGGCTATAACATCAAAATGAAGTTTTTGGACGTATTTCAAGCAAAAGTGAAAAAATTCTACACATCCTCAGGTTCTAGTTTCTCAGATGGCAGGATCTGCTGCTTGCTCTTTGTCATATATTATTGTAAACTACATGTCCTTGAGTTTTAAGCTGTTGGGTTTACAGTGCAAGAGATTTGAAGACATCACAGTGAGCTCTGCAAAGTTGAGTTTAATTGAAAAAATAATGGGCAGATATGGTCAGTTATGAAAAATAATTGTTAGTTGCAACCCCTCTGACTCAGACTGCTGAAGCCTCATATTAACTTATAATGAACTTGAAAGATAATTGCTGCTCAAAGACTGTTGATGTTGTCCCCCATCACTTACAAAAACAGCTGTTTTTAAGAACTGGGTGTCTTTGCAGCCAGTATGGACAGGAGGAACAATCACAGCGGCCATGAAGGCCTTTCAGTGTATGTTGTTTTAAGAAACAAATGTGAAACTGTTGTTTAATGTGAGGGCAGTAATGCAATGAGTTGCAAATAAATAGTAGGACTAATAAAAGGCGTGTCAGAAATGTGCACAGGTAAACTATATTTTAGTCAATTAGTTAGTTAATCTGTTTTGGCTTTAGGGCAGCATCCTAGTTTTCTAACAGCACAGCAACACAAGAGCTACATGACAATATGTCAGCAGTATTAGAAGATGCTTAAAAACACAACCTACCATGGGGTTGCCGCTTGATTTCCCTGTTCCTTGGTCAGCTTACGTTTTTGTTTTGTCACGTCAGCACGCTGGGAAGGAGCAGTGACAGTGCAGTCCAAGCTGTCTCATCCAAATTAAACAACCCCTCTCCTGGCCTGCTGCAGACATGTGTTGGACGGTGACAGTAGTCATCTCTCTACAGGGCGGAATTCACTCTGAAAACAAATCTCTCTGGTCCAAATCACAGCTTGAGCCATGAGAGGATTTGGTCAGCAGATTTACTCCTGTCATCCAATCACAGTCGTCATGCCAGCCGTTTGACATCCAGTGCATTATTTTAGGATGCGTTAGTCCTGTTTGCAAGGACTATAAATTATTAGCTGCCTTCTATGAACTGGATGGTAATATGGCAATTTCTAATTATTAATAGTAACAACTAATAAAATTAAGAATGCAACTAGTAAACACTTTCATTATTGATTAATGTGATTGTTTGGGCCCATTTTTCTTGATTAATCATTAAGTCTAGTCAGAAAATAATGGAAATGCCTATCATACAGCTCAACATGAAGTCTTAAAATTGTTCTATTTGATTGACTAAGAGTCCAAAAGTGAAAAATATTCACAGCAAATTCTCACTTATGAAGCAGTAACCACTGAATATTTGACATTTTAGTGACACTGACACATTTTTAAAAATTCGTTCCCCCCCCGATTGATTTCCTAATTCATTGACAAAAGCTTCAGCTCTAAAATGAAATCAAAATGTTCCTCCTCAGGACCAAAAGTACACAAGTTCTGCAGCCTTTTAGTTTTTCCCATGCACTCTCCATAATTATTGCTCTAACACTTTTTTAAAATTTAACTTTCAATTTAAATCAGTCTCTGTTTTTTTTTTTTTTAACTCATAAACAGCATCATGTCAGTCCCAGCCGGTCTGTTAACATCAACATCTCACTGGGGACGACCTGGATTAATAGTGAAATGAGACGCTATGTTTGATTTGATAGTCACATTCACACACACACACACACACACACACACACACACACACACACACACACTGCTCTTTTCTCACAGATGGCATCATCTGGATTGTGGGAGGGAGTAGTGTAACCCAGATATGGGGGCTTAAATCTTTATAAGTAGCACACCATGGAACTATGACTCATGATGGGTTTAAAGGGCAAGTTAACTCCTCTTTTTTTTAGCTCTAAATTTCATATGTTTTCACACTGCATAATGTTTTGATGGTTTCTTTTTTATTATTTTGTCTGCACACATGTAGGTCTATTGTTTGCATGTGTGTAATTTTTGTATTATTTTGTATTTTGTGTATCAGTTGTATTATTGATTATGTCAATAAAAGGTAATTATTAACACATTTTCCCTCAGTATATGACAAAACCACCTCAAATCAAGGCCCCTTTACAAGCTGAACCCTGTCACATGATCTTCATCAGCAGGAGGAGTTTGCTTTGTTGTCATGGAGATCCATCTGTTGACACACGGACTCAACAGATATCATAATGTAATCTGTAGCTATTTTAGGACTTCTCCTTTATGTTGGCTATCATTACGATATACAAGTTCATTCTTGAACTCGTTCTCGTAATGATAGTGACAATCCAGACCCAACTCAAAGTCCACTTACTAGCTTTGTTGGGAGCTTTCAACCATATCTCATATATTATCTGGGGGTTTGTTCAGTTGGTTTTTGATCAATGGATAAAAGGAATTAACAAAATCTAACAACCTAGCTAATTTTCAAATTATTTCGTACAGTAATGGTTATCACCTCTTTTCTGCATTAACAAATCATCTAAATGCACCTTTCCTTATCATTATAAAGCTATCATCGAGTAATTATCAAACTGTTTTCTTCTCATATTGTTGACAATGGGCCTTTACGAAACACAAAACCTTAAATTTTCCCATAGCAGAGCGCAGCACATCACACGACAGTGGGAAAAATAATCAGCCAGAGCTTAATGCTGTATCAAAAGCCTCACAGTTCCTGAGCAGCCGCCTTTAGAGGGGGTGACTCTTAGAATGCCTCAGCTTGTTTGTCTCATGGTTTAAGTGGTGCACATAGCCATGGAAAGATCATTAAATCACTGTTTTACCACTTGGCTTAATCCCCACAACAAAAGGGGAAGATACAAAAAAAGAGAAAATGGAGAGAAAAAAATGGTGGGCGAGATTAAGGAGAAACTTGATGGATCTAAACTGACGGCTCTGTTTCCCAGCGTTGCCAAGGGGAGTTAAGAATCTTGATTCCACATCTCCCAGGCTGGAGAGTGGCTGCTGATCGGACGTTCCCTGTTACCCCTGCAGTGGCCAGCCTCGCTTGTAGTGTCCGCTGCTGTGGCCATCTGCCGGATTACCCAGCAGGATATATTTTTATAGAGAGCATCCTATTCATATCCTGCCTGCAAAGGTTTACATTAAGGTTGAACTCGGGTGCACTTACAATGGCAGATGAAGTAAGCTCTATCCTTCTTACAGCACCCCTCCCCATCTTCTCACTGTTTGGGAGACTGATAGCACTGGGTTGAAAGGGGCTGCTTCACCATGGCATGAAAGAGGATCTCATGCAATGCCACTGTCTGCTGCTGATTTTTTTTCAGGCACTGACAATAAAGTGGTGCCCAGCATGAAAAAAAACATTTGTATGTGCCAAGTGCAATTGTTTCTTCTAATAGGCATCAACAGGCCAACTTCTCTGTGTTACCATACAGGTGAACTCATTCCTGGGAAAATGTTTTTTTCTTTCTCAGCCTTGTAGGCGCGATGGCGTCCCCCTTTTTCCTTGGCCTAACGGGATTAGTCGTGCCAGTGCTACCCCGGCTGTCACGGTACTGTCTACTTCCCATCTCTCTTCTGGGCCTCTAATGTGATTAACCCATTCCCTGTGGTCCAAATGGTTCTGGAGGGTGGGTCGAGGGGGAGGGAGGGGGTGCGGAGGCGGGGGAGGGGGGCACCTCCCTTGGCATGTTCCTCCTAATGCCTGACTCACCATCACTGGCACCTTTGTCAGGCAGGAAGGACTGAGGTCGAAGGTCTGTAAGGGTGTGAAGACAAGTTCAAGAATCCGTAGACTCTGACACATAGAACTTTAAAATTATTATTAAAACAAACAACCAACTGTTGGATTCATTCTTGTCTTGAAATCATAAAAATGAATCCGCAGTGCCTTCTGCACATGTAGAGGCCAGATCTCACTTTACCAGTCTGTTGCGTTCAGTCTCTTCAGGACACCTAAGTCATTAATGAAAATCTGTTCAGGCTGATTTGTATTACTGCTTTCAAAGCACATTTGTGATGCACTGAATATTTACTGCTTGCTTAAGTGGAGACAATAATGATTGCCTACGCCCCATCATCTTGTCAAATGTCAGTGTTGCGGGGCTTCGCCTGTTTAACACATGTCACGCTCATTTTAGACTCATCTGTTGCAAGTCCTCTCTCGGGCATCTGCTGCACGCAGAGGACCACATGCCCTTTGCCACCGCTTAGAGGGAGAAGCCTCCGAACCAAAGGGCCACATACAAAACCCAGAGCCGAAATCACCTTTACAGTGGCAAACACTTGTCACTTCATGTTTTTATCTGTGTGGTGATGTACAGCAAGCTGTAGCTTCTTGGTATAATAGGGAAAATGAATTAACATGTGCATGCTCACTGTTCATCTGTTAACAAACTCCTCTTGGTGAGGTTGAGGACTTTAAAGTAAAAGATCATGTTTGTTTTTTAGAGAAATTCCTCACAACCAATTTAAAAAAAATTAATTAAGCTGTTACTATCATGCATACTCAAATTCCATATTTTCTTAAAGAGGATGTACCATTTTGAGCTGCTCTGAAACAGACTTTTGGATGTGGAGATTGTCCTCAGAATGAATTATTCTTGGTTTGCCTGAGGATCTGTGCAGAAAATAAAATACTACCTGAACTGATTCAAGTCTGGTTTTGGTTTTAAAGATTACAGACAGATTTACCATCTGAAAACAAAAAAAACAAAAAAAACAACAGTCCCCATCCAACATCTACCCTCATGCTGTGTTCAGCAGTGCTTCACGTGAGTGCACACCCTCGGTCGGCTGACAGCACGGAGAATTAAGAGTCTTAATTAAGATTTTTTCACAACTCTGCATGTGCTGTTCATTCGCGAGACAACAGGCTTGAATAGGGTGGGGTGTGGTGGATCTGTAAACAGCTGCTTGCTCTGAAATGAACCCCAGAGTTAACATGAAGATCCACACGATGACAGAATGTGTGCCACTTGAGTTTTACCTTCAAATATAGTCTGTGATATGGGTTGTATGCCACAGACGACTTTCAGTATGTGTGTTTATCTATATTAAGTGTGTATATTTATACTTTAGGCATTAGTGAAAGAGCAAAGAGAAAACAATTCGACATTGTGATTGAAAGACAATACCGTGCGTGAGGGGGTAGCGCCCCTTGTGCGGAGATTTGGTGGGTTTCCAATCCTGATATCCAACCCTGCACCATGTAATGGAAGGTGACACTTATTGTATTAGCAGGGGCTAATGAGTGTCTAAAAGCCTGTGTGACTGTGTGCGCTGAGGAATCTCATCGTGTGTGTTGGGTGGTAGGAAGAAAGGACAATATCTCTGCAATGCAGACGAGGCCACGAAGTGCAGCCTGAGAGGAAAAAAAAACGTCCATCATCCGTGCAGATCTCAGGGGGCACGTGAGGCCATGAGGAGTCTGAAGTGCTTCAATTCAAATAGAGATATAAAGAGGAGAAAATGAGCAGGCAACTTTATTTAATACACACAATACAGATTACCAGGTAAACTTTTGCTGCACTCACACCGTCTGATCAAAATGTCAACTTAAGGAATCTCCGTTTTCAGACTGAGAGTGAAATCATGGGTTTCTATGAGCTCTACAGCCAAAATTTTACCTTAATCATGTGTCTAAGGACTGTGCACAAAATAAATAAGCTTTCTTCCCTTTGAAGCAACACTCAGAGGCTTTATGCAGCCAAAGACTAGAGTAATCACAACATTCACAGGTGTGTTTTAGCTCACTAATTCTATACAGTGCCAATAAAAGTGCCACCAAAGCTAATCAAACTCATAATTAACTGGTACATGTGAAACTTAAGGGACTGTCTACTTATGTTTGTTTTCAATGCCGCATGTGTCTCTGCTCCTCTGATGTGTAACATCTATTAACCAAATCATGAATTTTGTCGGCAATGTTCCCCAGTAATCCAGATTGTTAAAGTGAGGCAAAACACATGCACCCTCAGTAAAACAGTGAAAAGTGTAGTACTACTTTCTAACCACAAGGTGGATATCTAACTAAATGAATGGGGCATCACCACCAACTGGAAATGTTTCCTTTTTGTGAAACCACTTCTTGGCCTCTTATAATAGCTGATTTTTACTTTAATGTTCTGCTATTGTTCAGAAACATTTACGATGAGTTAGTGCAGTTCTTTTTTAAAATATAATTTTATTTACACTCTTAAGAATAAGTCACGTAAATGATCTAATTTTAACTTCTTTTTCTAGACTTGGTTGTGAATAGTATTTGTATTCAACTTAAAGAATATAGAGAAAATGTATTTAAGAGTCAGTCTCCAACACTGAATTGTCAGTATACTGTACATGCCCTCATGGACCGATGGCAGTCAAAGCTCATTCTTGAATCTAGGCTTTAGGGCTGAAGTATTTTAGTCAATATGTAAGCCATGAAACCTTATATCTCCTGTACTAAACAGCTACAACACTGCAGTTTGGTGTTTCAGTGAAACACTGCCAACCATTCAACTCTTTCCCAAGGCTATTAATATGGCTTCCGTTGTCTGCTGTGACATTAATGTTACTGGGTTACAGTGGTATTTCCTTCAACCCACATCTTTGGCCACATCCTCATCATTACAGTAACATACTGTAAAGTCCCATTGTGGGTAACGCCTAAATGCTGGTGTTACTGAAGTGGGACTGAGGTACTCAGTTGTTATTATCTCATTTGTGAGCATTAAACATGAGGCTACAGCCAGCAGATGGCTAACACAAAGAGTGGAAACAGGGAGAAACAGCTAGCCTAGCTTTATCCACAGGTAACAAAACCTACCAGCACCTGTATTAACCTCTGTCATTTCAGAAATGACAGTGTGTTGGTTATAGTCTGAAAAAAGTCGCCTGCTATGTGATGTTTTGCTACATAAACCTAGTGCTCAGTGATCCATTCATTAATGGCACCATTTACCTTTTAAGATCCAACTTGCATTCCCTTGGGGAAATTAAAACCCTCCCATAACAGAAAACATTAAGTGTAAAACAGCATATAATTTAGATTCTGTAGAACAAAGGATGGCTCATATGGACATATATTTTTCCAACACTCGAGAGACTACTTTTTTTTCATGTGCTAATATCTTTCACTTCAGCATCATCACAGTTTCTCATGAGATCAGTAAGCTATACAGTTTTTTGTAACTGAATCTGCTGCCAAATATTCTACACAAGCCGCCCTCATCTCCTCTCTGGGCCAAGGTAGCAACAGATAAGAGCAGCTGAGCGTATTTAACATTTTTATACATGACCATTAGAATAATGAGATGTCATCAGTTAAATTATCCCAAATAAAAACCCTGTCTGCAAGCCAGTGTTTCCAGCATACTAGATATCTGTCATTTCCCAGGTGTTTCCCCACATCTGTTGTCAATGTAAGTCATTTTCTGTGCTGATGTGTGAGTCCAATACAAGGTTTGAATAAAGATTTGCTTGACTAAAAAAATTGTTTGAGCTACACCTGCAGTATCACAACACTCTTCCTTATTGAGGGAATTCAGTTCAGTTTTATAAAGAATCTAAACGCAATGTTAATTTTTGGATCACATCAACAAATTGTACAAAGATTCAAAACAATTTCAAGCTCTAGTCATACAGAGAGGATGCAGTCATTTATGTCTGTGCTCATTCACTGAAACACGCTTTTGAGAATTATACTCCGAACACTGGAATTCTTGTCATTGTTCTGAATTTATGAATAGCCTAATTTGTTGCCAGATCACAAATGTGGCATTTCACAAATGCGGGCCCATCTTGGGGACGCTTTCACCGATGGGTGGCTGTGAAAAAATAATGTTGTCAAACCGGGAGGCTGTCAACTAAAAGCACATGGCCCACTGGAGATATACTGACATCAAGGAACTGGAAAGAAAGCGGGGTTTTTAAACAGGCCGGTGCAGGCTTACACTTGGTACACAGGTCAACTTCAGTGCACTCATCTGAACATAACTCAGGTTGACACAATTTGACCTCAGCCGATACCCCTCTCTGCTAGCCTTTGTTTTCACATTCTCTCCTGGGAGTTGCATTTAATACTATCCTTACACATTCTATAAAATGTTCTAGTCTTCTAAGCTCTCATTTCTCAACATTTGCTTTTCTATTATTTCTCAGAACTCCTCCTTTCAGAAATGGGCCTTTGTAGGCCTTTGCTGAGGCTGGGGGTCTGACAGAATTGTTTCTCTGGGCCTGGCCATCAAAGGAAAAGCCCCTTTTTAGAGGCTTGAATGAAGAGGCTATTGTTGTTAGCTTAAGTTAGATGTTTCAAAATATGGGAAAATGTTAAAACTGTATCGTATTTTTTCATTCAAAGTTGACTGTAAAACACTGGGGTCGCAATTTTCGTCACATTTGCTGAATTCCAAATGTCAGCAAAACTTTCCACGAGGGCGAGTTCAGTGATAAGCTCCAACTCATTGGTCTTTAGAAACAGTGGTCCCAGAGATTTTACGGTCAAATGAACAGCAAAAGATTAATATGTTTAATGCCGATCAGCATAAAGAGAGTCTAATCTTTGCTTTTCTTCTGTGGCTTTAACCTCAGCGTCAGGCAATGGAGTGGAGTGTCTTTAAACAACTGTTTTAAATAAAGCACCATCACCTGCTCGTAACACAGGTGTCTTCTCGCTCAGTTTCTCCCCACATGCTTACTTCAGTGTTTGGCTTGAGGCTCAGCACAGCATTTGCTCTCAATACAGCCAGAAGTCAATTCACACATGATGCACTGTGGCTTTATTGAGTTTATTTCCACTTATCTCTGTATTTATTAACTTGGAAGTGTTAAGGTTTGCATTGGATACTTAAATCACTGCATGTGTCTTTCTGTTTTTTTAAACGTAAAACCTAAAAAATTATGCAGTTATACCGTGCTTTGTATCCCAATTGTCTAGACTTGCTCAGACTGTGTATTATTCTGTAAGCTTTTATTTTGGTTGATAAAATAACTTTATGTTAGGCTGCCAAACACAACAGTCCAGCACCCCAGTGGCCTGGCAGTACTTTCCATGTTGTCAGGCCACAAAGTGCACATGTTTGAAAACACATTTAAATTCTTTTAGGAAGGAATCCGAACAAAAAAACGTCCATCATTTAGAGGTAGCAGGTGGATGATTGTGCATGGTCGACCGATCAGAGATAAAAAGATGCCCGAAAGAGCATTCAAGACGGGAAGGGCGATGTTCCTCATTTCCTCATTAGTGTTGGGATTCCGCTTCCTTGTGCAGCATCCCGCATTGTTGCCACAAACCAACAAAAAAGTTGAGTTAAGCCACAAAACCTTCTGTATCTTTTCAGAGGGAACGGTTCCTTTTCGGGGGCCAGTGCAGCCGTGTTTATTTTCTAACAGTGAATGGGGTGTGAGGTGTGAAGCTATGAATACTGTGAGGTCAACCCACCATGATGCTGTAAATACTAACAGGACCAGTTGGTAATGAGCGAGGCCACGGCCCAGCTCTCTATTCAAGCCTTTAACCAAAGGAGCTGAACAGGGAACAGTGTTGTCCCTAAACAAAGGTACAAATAAAAAGAGATACATTTACAACAGACAAAATGAGAAACTAATTGTTATTGACCTCACATTAATCTTGTCTGTAACTTCAGCTGCTGGCATTCTGTGGGATTTTCTAAAGAGTTTGAGATAAAGTGGCCACGGCAGGCAGACAACTCCATCATGGTAAATATCTAAAATGCTCACAACTTGTGAGGATACATTCGATTTTTAATAATAAAAGCCTGTGTCTGAAGCTGATCTCATCAAGAATCAGATCTAATCATCATCTATCATAATGTGTCAGTTTTTAGTCAATAATTAGGCAGTAAAAGTAAGGAAAAAAGGTTATCGTCAACAACAGCAATCACAAGACTTTGCATGTTCAGAGCCATGTGTCCTTCTGATGGACTCAACAAAACATTTGTTTGCACCTTTCAAAGTGCTTTACAGGGGACTGACAAGCTGATAATACAGCAGCACAAATATTAAGCACTAGAGAAAAAGAGATGTTAAAAATGAAATAGATAAATGGCAGACAAATGGCAGTAAAAACAAATTCTAATCAAAAGCCAAATTAGAGAGGCAGGTTACTCTCAGATCCTCGGGCAGAATACTCATGTGACTTGGAGAATAAAAACAAAAGTCTCTGTCCCAGACTTTGGAACATTTTAAAGAATGATGCCATCCTAGGCAGGCATGTCAAACAGGCTGGTAAAGAGCATTAAAAGCTTTAGTAACTATTAAAATCATTTCATAAACAATATGAAACCTGACAGGTAACCGATGGAAAGGCTTTCAAATGGGTGTTTGTGAACTCTACCTCTGCTCCTCATCTGCTGGGTTCCCCTCACCATGATGACTGAGCATGAGAGAGAAAGGTGCAAAGTGAGGGCAAAAAAAGGGCAACAACATGATTTCCCATCAGCAGCAGCGTATTAGAGAAACAGCACAGGGGGAAAATACTGGTATTCAGCACCTTTTCCTGACTGAGGACCGTTGTCTTGTGTCAACCCTCTGTCTTCCTTAAACTATCCACAGCGACAAAACAAAAATATCAATTTCTTTTTTCAAATGAAGGATGACTTTCTGGGTTATGAGAGAAAATAGGGAATGGCTTTTTTTTCACTGGAGTGGGGAGGTTTCCACCTCTGCAGAACCACTGGAAAGAGGAAACATTCCTAGGTGGAGCATTGGTGATGGAGCGCTGCTGTTTGATGTGAGAAAAGCACAGGCAGCCTGTGGTGATCTGCAGGACTGATGTTAAATGAAGCGGGGGGATCATTATGTCTAAATAGTTTCATATGCTAATGAAGCTTTAGTCTTGACATTTATCTGGATTAGAAAAAAAAAAGCTATAGGTATTTAGCTACAGGTAGAATTGATTACCAGGTAGGTAAAGAATATGCAACTTAAAGCTCATCACGTCCCAGCTGAACCTCTCAGAAGAAAGCTTAGATGGTCATGGGGACAACAGGATTTAACCAGGAGGACATGCAGCTTAGTCTTGTTAAGACTGAGCTTAATGTAGCGAATACACGTTCAAAGAGGAGATTTCTATCACGGTGTGCTGGGGAAAAAAAAACAAAAAAAAAAAAACAACTTGCAAATGACCAACGACTTAGTCTGAGAAAGTTGACCACAGTTCATCTTTTTGAAATGCTGGAGCACAGTAAGTGTGACAGAACTCTGCATAACTTTGTGACTCAAAGACATAACAACAGATCTGAAGTGCAATCATAACATTTCAGGCAGCAGTCTCTGCAGATCACAACAGTGTATCACTAATATATCATTAGGTTAATAGTAGTTAAACAGGCTGACAGCATATTCTGTAACTACATCAACTGCAGTTGCACTATTTGCCCATAGGGTGTCACTATATAGATGATTATCTTAAAGCATCTCTTAGAAAACAGTATGTGTGCCTGTCAAGTTCATATAGTCATGATCACACCTGATAATTTCTCCACTTAAACCTAACACAACTCATGAGAAAATGGATTTTTCTGTTTCTTGAGAAACTGAAAGTCTAAGTATAAGGATGTTTTGATTATTGGCGTATTTTTGGGATGGAATAAGAAAATTATAATGCTTTATGACACCATCTGGTCTTAACTCAGATTAAATTTAGAAATAATTACTGCAAAAGTCAAAAACTGGCATGATTGTTTTCATTTTCAATTAATCTGCAAATCATGGACACAAAGCTGTGACAGGATGCTCTCACAACACGATGTGATTTTATTTAGTCATTCTAAAAAAAAAAAAAGTGGACTGAGTTGTGTGGTGCAGGTTAGCTCAAATTTGAAAAAGAAAATAAAGCACAGGCTATTGAAAACCAAACTGTGTTAATAGACAGACCAGGCAAAGAATGGCCTCCATCTCCGCATCTCATATGAATGAATCTCTTCGTCCTGTGACTCCACCTGATGCTGTTGGGAAACAGTTGCTCACAATATATTGAGAGAGGATACAGCTGGCTTGGCCTTGTTTGGTTCTTTTTTCAATTTTTGTCTGCTGTTCACCATCACTTAGTAACCTGTGGCACCATGTGTCAAAATATCTGATCTGCCCCTTTAAGAGTTCAGACATTAAAGGGATCAGATACTTTCTGCAGCAATGAAAGATGAAGCATTGCTGGGGATGGCAAATGGAGTTGCCCCAGCTGTTGTAACATGCAAAATCATCATGCAATGAAAACATTTCAGACAAGAATATGTCCAAAGTTGGAACATGTTGAAAAATATAGTATCTATCAAATGAAATGAAAGTTAAGGGTTGCTCCTATGGGCAGCTTTCAGAATGTGTGTTAGAATCTGGTTTCTTCATCCCCCCATACTCTCTGATTGTTCAGCCTCACTGCTGTTCACATTGTTTCCTCACAGACTTCATAGTGTTGTTGCGTCTCTTTCTGCTTCCTCTTCCTGCTCCGTTCATACATGATGTTGTCAGCAGGATGAGGTTAGATATCTAGTGCTGACTCTCGAACAGTTATTGTGCTGCATGCTGCATGTTGTTTATCTGCTCCAAGCTGAATGAATCTAAACTTATATATGTATGCATAGTGCTTAGTTTAAAATGTTCTTATTTTGATGGGAACTACAATTCTCCACATATTAGCTGTAACTGGTAGAGTTATAAGATAATGCATTACATCTGCTGTCCAGCTTGGGCCTGATGTTGCATTCAAGGGCAATTATTATTATTATTTTTAAAAAGGTCTTTCTGCTTGTTAGTACAGCAGGAACTGGAAGCAACTGGACCCTCTGACAGGACGTTTCCTTCCTGCTGAAGTGAGATGAAGAAGACACCGACACTTCAGAGTTGTTGCTCTATAGCTGACATCTTACCTCTGAGCTGTGTGACTATATGTCATGTAGTTACACCGGGTTTTAATGAAAAGGAAAAAAAAAACAACAACTTTCTCCTCTGATATTGTTTTAGCAGACACTGTAACCTTTGAATACCTATAGCTGTTTTTAATCCAAATAAAATCAAGGCTAATGCTTCATTACCGGGTATTTTTACATAATGATCCTCATGCTGCTGCTGTTAATTTTTTTATTAACGCAATTATGGGGCTCTTAGTGGACGGGGTCAGAGAGGTCTAATTACCCTGCGTCATGCTGGTAAATAGTTGGAGGTGTCTCTGAGCAGGTGGCCCTGGAGGTAAGAGGGAGACATGGGGCATACCGAGGCGGGCAATTACTGGATGAATTTCACTTTAATAAATGTTGAGCTACATTTGGAAATTCAGATAACAGAGCTTTCTGCCTAATGGGTGCTGCACTGAGGCCACTTGAGCAAGAAAATGATCTGAAAGAGGGTTTAATTAACACAAGCTACATGATCCAGGGAGCGCGTGACAGAATGTTAAAGTGAGGGGGAGAGCACACAGCGCAGGCATAATATGAAAATTAGTGAGGAGGAGGGTGAGATGGGAAGGGAAGGGGGTTGAGGTGCCAACTTTTATTTCACTGGTTTAAAGTCTAGAATTTTGCTCCTGTTTTTGCACATTACAACAGATACCAGAGCATCTGTGTCCCAAACATCATCAACATCTGTACACATGGAGATTTGTACAGACCATGAGGCCAGAATGTAGTTTAATTTGATTATATTAAACTGCATATTTATACTATTCATAATATTTGATTTTATAATCAAGCGAAATCTATTTTCGCTATCTATTTTAAATCTATTTTCTTTCAAAACAAGTCAGGAGCTGCTGAATACTTCTCCAGCTGACCCTGTTAGAAATTTGAGAGATGTAAATTCTGAACAAATCCACAGGATCTCTCTGGTCTGATCAGACTGGATCACCGTTTTGTTTCCATATCAGTGCTGTAGATGTCATCTCTAGTCAACATGGATGCAATAGCAGTACCTAAAGAAGAGGCCAACCTAATGTTTTGTTACACATATATTTTTGTACTTTTCTACTTCTGTAAGTTAACCAACAACAGCTTGTAAAGTTGTGTGAACTAGTTTTTTATTTTTTCTGGCTCTGGCACAAGAAGATCCCCATTCTTAATCCCACCAACAAAGCACTGACTGGTTCTGTTGTGTTTTGCGACTGAGTAAACAAACACAACACCAAATTAAGGTGTCTATTGATCACTATTGGAGGGATGACCACTGTTCTTTCAGAAGATATTCCCTCATTTGTTGTTTTGATGATGGTGGTGGAGAGTGTTAACTAACAAACTGGGATGAAGTCTTCCATAGGCGCTCAGCTCGGTTGAGAAGTGGTGACTGTGAAGGCCACAGCATATGATTCACACACTTTTATACTCATCAAACCATTTACTTAGCCTCTGTGTGGAAGTGCCTGTTTATTTTATTTCTCTGCTCATTTATTCTGGTTTTTCCTTTAATTTATTCCTGACACTATAGAGTCCATAAGGTTGTGTGGGACTGACATGGTGACAGAGGAATCCATCACAGACTTCCTTGACTTTTTTACCTCCAGTTGAAACGACTGCAAACAGCAACAGTATTGTTGAAACCTGACTGTTAAGCTCTGAAACGAATCTTGCAGTTTCCAGCTTTCTGATGATGCACAACACTTTTAAGTGGTACCTACTGTTGACCCTGCAGTCACTATACACCATCTGCAACCCTGCTACCTCAGCCCCCCCCCCCCCCCCCCCCCCCCCCCCCCCAAAAAAAAAAAAAAAAACCTCAGCAGGGTTATACAGTAAGTACTCTCAGCTCAGTGGTTACTCAGATGAGATGCTGTTTAAAGGGAAACCTGGAAGGATGCATATGTACATGAGATAGCTTACCCTGCAATGACATAATCGCATGTTTGAAAAGTTACAATACACATAATTCAGTGCTGTACCTGCATTATGTGTCGCTGAAATGTGCTGAGATGTGTTGTGGCCTGTAGCTCCTGTCACTTTTCATGTTTTTAGTGTTTGTTGCACAAGCTGCACTAAAGCCGCACCATACATATAGGCCTGTGTTATGTGTACGGAGGACGTGGGGTTTTGTTTTTGTTTAAACAGTGTATATGTGTGGTTTTGTGCATGTAAGGTCCTCATGGTTTTACACACCGCGGTCTCCCTCCACTCTCCACTGGAGCTAAAAGCCCCGAAACAGAACGGTAATTGCCCAATTAGGGCCCTCGCTCTGTGGGCCGCAGAGCACTATGCGCCTCCACATGCTCACAGAGTCAGATAATTGAGCTGAAAGCAAATGAACGGATGGCAGACAAACAAGCTACTAGAAAATAATTACTTGGAGTGTTTCTTTTCAGTACCTGTACAGCGAATTTCATTATTGTCAATAGCCTCTAAAGCTGCTCGAAACGGTGGTATTTGTCATTTTCATAGAGACTTGATAATGACATTAATTTGTCTTAATGGGTTGGTTCTATTGTTAAAAATAGTAAAATGAGCAGAAATTGTCTTTCCTCAGCAGGTAGAGAGGACTTCACCACACTCCCGTCAGGCATGAGGAGATAATTTGGTGTGCTTGTCAAATTTCCAATAATTTGTTATATGGAACATGAGTAATGCTAATACCATTAATGTCCATTTTCCTCTAAATTCATTACTGCCCTTTTTCCCTTTTATGTTTTTAATGCCTCTGCCATTTCTCTGTGCTTCAAGAGGTTATACCAGGACTGATTAAAAACATGCACATTTAGACTTTTGCCTCATACATGCACGCAAACATGCACACACACACATAAATGCATGCACATCATTTAAAACATCTGCAAGATATGCCTGCCATCAATCCTCCTCCTAAACAAGTGTCTGTTAAACCTGAAATCTCAATTCCGTTTGTTAGAAAAAGGTTACGTTCAATCAGCAATTCACTGACAATATCTGCTTTAAATGAGAAAATTGAAAATAATCTATAAGAATCACTTTCTCAGTTTCATTTAACATTGCTGTGATTGTCAACAGAAGGTGAATTTTAGATAATCACTTGTTGTAATTCACCAATGTGAATTTGTGTTTAATGTTAAGAGTGTGAAAACCTGAGGAATCCCATATAGATATAGTTAATAATGTGTATTTATTTGTTTAATATTTAAGTTTTGAAAGATGAGTCTATGGATTTTCAAATAAATATCTAACAGTATAGATTTAAATGTTCACAACCCCTAACCTTGCAGAGATGAAGTGGAAGATAATCTTTCAAGATAAAACATTTGGTCAAAAATATTTATTATAAATTAACAATAAAAAATTTAATAAAATAAATCCAAGTATTTAAATCAGTTTCCAAAAATGTGTGATTATGTTCAGTTTTTTTCTGAATGTGTGGACTGAAAGATTACGATCACTGAAAATATTAAATAACAGACTAAGATTTAACTATCCACAAATTCATGGATTCATTTAAAGTACTTTAAAGTCATATTGTAATAACTATAAAACGACTGCTCAGCCACTCAGTTTTTGATTTTTTTTTTCTGTTCATCTCTATTGTAGGTGAAAACACACTGACACAGTGTCTATTTTAGATGAGTCATATATGAAAAAGTGTGCATAAAAATTCAAATAAGTAAAATTTATGATTATAAAAATTGTCATATCGTAAAACAAATGTACGACCAAGTGAACAATTCAAAGGCTATCGAAGGAAGAAACTGATCCAAATTTAGATGGATTAAATCATATGCATATGTCCTGTTTAATTTAAAAGATTAGACAGAAAAATAAAATAATGGAAAATATAATGTGGTAATTCCTGATTTTTTTTCCAAGACTATTCCACAAAATTATTAAAATTCAGCCAAAATCTAAATTAAACAGCAAAGAAAAGTGTTTAAAGTTTGAGGAGTGGGACTCCTGACACAGCTGCAGACAACAGAGGCAGCTGCTGGGAGGCGATACTAAGTCTGCCCCTGTCGATGGCTCCCTGCCTGCATATGATCCTCCAACATCACTGGGACAAAACAACACTAAATATCCTGAACTTGAGCACAAAGTTAGTCTTACCAACTGTGGCTGAAATGGAGATGGCAAGATGAGCAATTTCTCATCCTTTTCCTCCATCATTGCTCCAACAGTCTGCAAAGTGCTGTGGAGGGAGGAGGAAGACAAAGACAACAACAGCACAATAAACACAAAACTAATATGAGCTCATTGTCCAGATGTAATTTAATGTTGCTGTGTGATTTCAGTAAACATAAAAGAAAAATCATGTCCAAAACAAATTGGCTCTAAGTTAAAATGCTGAACTGTAGTTGAGCTCCTGTTGACAAAAGGATGAAAATGTAGCAACTTTGTTCATTGAAACGTTATTTGAGGAAATAAAAATGATGCTGCTTGTTAGTGATGAAAATGTACAGAAGAAGAAAGTTTACATTCTGGGATTAATCTCATGAGTTTGAGAATTTCACCAAAACTGAACTCTGATATCATTTATTTTTGTAGAAGCCATGTACTCATTACATTTGAACTAAACCACATTGAAACTATTTAAACTTTATTGAAATGTTATCACTTATATTACTAATATTGTATTTAATAAATACTTCGTAAATAGTGAGTAAATTAAATGTAAATCTAATTTATAGGTGACAGTTATCAGTGTGTGGGGAAGTCTCCCTTCACTGGTGATTTTAACAGCCTGCAGAGGGCGCTGCTAAAAATGAAATGACATACTAATGTAAGTTAGATATTCAAAGTGTTGGTCTATAATGACTTCACTGTATGGGCTTCTTAGAAAATGGGGCATGAAATATATAAATGTCTGGACTTGTTTTGTATTTGAAATTGACAGACTCAACATATTAACAAATAAATTTGATGATCAAAATACTAAACAATTTGTTTGTTTGTTTTTGCATATAAGGACAGGGACAGACCGGATCCGGCCTCTGTGCTCCACTCACCTGATGCACAGCAACTTCAAATTCCTGTCTGCTCTTCTATGTACAAATATTAAAAAGGGTTTTTTATTTCATCCAAGGTGTTTTTTTAAATTAGACATTACGATCATACTTGTGTGAATTTCAGTGCATAGTCTTGTTTTTGACCTGCAGTATCAGCCAGCATGTCTCTGGGCTTCACATGGGTGTGGTCTATGACTATTTAAGGCAATCTGGGCTGGATTTTCTTGCAGTTGTGGGCTTCTCCCATCTGATACTTCTAAATATAAAGACCTCAAGACCCAAATTTACCCCATCACCCCCGACACCAAATGACATATTCTTATCTTGGCTTGGCTAAACAAAGCTTTCATGCTTAGTGACTTATATTTTCTTTACATGCAAAAACTTGCAAACTTGCAAAAAGTTGGAGCTGCGTGTGTTGGCTCCATTACTTCATCGCTTGTTAAACCAGCTCTGTCACCAGGCCAACTTTTATCCCAACAAACACTGTACTACTGACTGTGGTTTTTATAAACATTTGTTGGAATTACTTTACACTTTAAATAATGTATTGACTCTCACCAAACTCATATGGAGTTGTATTTCCTGAGAAAGCTTAAGACAGATGCTACTTTCTGCTCTTATCATCACCACCAATAATCTAGCCACATTTACTTCTTTATAAATCACGTTCAAATGACACAGATTGAGATAAATCATTCAGGTGTGCCTAATAAACTGGTAAAAGTGCAGTAATGCCCTCCATGACATGTGCTGGAGTGCTGCTGGCAGGTTTCACCAACCTATTTAGATAAAAGTAGATGGCAGCAACTTACCTCTCAAAGCCAAACAGCTGGCTGGATGCATCGCTCCAGAGTCCAAAATATGAACAGAAACCACAGCAGTCAAACACTGCATTCAGAGGGAAAAAAAATATTTCATTTTCAACATGGAGACACAAGAAAACTGTGCATATAGCTCTATTAATAATCTGTGATTCAAGTTAACTGTATGAATTTCTATCATTCCTATATATATATGTATATATATATATATATATATATATATACGATTACAAGTTTAGTAAGAGGATTTATTCGTCTGTGATCTTTAAAATGTTGTGACAATGAAAAGTACGTTTTTTTTTACTCTCAGTTACTTTTTTGTCCTCTGACCGTCTTTTGATGTGTAATCACGATCCATGTACCATTACTGAGGCTAAACCTGACACATTTTCTTTTACAATAACTGCAATGGGTTGCTTACAATTACTGCTGTAAGTGTTGACATTTCTATGTGTCCATACACTAATGCAGAAAGTAAAATGTGTTAATACTCATCTAAGTGATACTTCTGTCTGTATTTAGGTGCGTATGAGTCTTTTTGGATTGTGGAAAATGTCATAAAGTGCTGTAAGTGCCAGAGGATCGTTGTTTGACATGATGACTGAGCTGATGATTCAGTTGCGAGGCCTGACTCCTGTTTGGAGCTTTTTATGTAACTCTCTGTTGAATAATACTTTTTAAATAGAGACACTCTTGCTTTCCACAAGGCTACTGATGGGAAATGATGTCTGAGTGTGAGGTATCTTAGGATGTTACAATGCAAACAGGAAAAAAGGACAATAATGGGGATGAGGGATACAAAATACATACTTAAGATACACCATGACATACTGGATGCATGTTTTGATCCCAAGATTTGGTCCTTTCAGCTTTTAAGGTGAACAGTGAGTGAATTTACCGCGATAAAAAAGGAAGTGCAGAGCTGCAGTGGTTTGTAATGAATAAACCTGCATAGAAAATATTTAAAAACTATCAGGTGTTCTTCAGGATGTGCAGTGTTAAAGATGCTAAATGTTGTTTGTTTTTTCAGTATTAACTTTACTCACCAGTCTAGAATAAACTGTGAGTTCGGCATCAAACTTCATTCCTTTACTCACAAAGAGCTGTCTCCAGCAGAGACCTCTTTCTCTTTTCTGAACTTAGCATGCCAACCAGCACTTACAGCAGTAATTGTAAGCAACCCATTGCAGTTATTGTAAAAAATGCTAACCAGCATGCTAAGTGGCGCATCCCATCCCATAATACCACTTTGCAATAGTGAGTCACTGAAGTGTCCAGTCTGCCCTCAGTCCAATATAACCTCGTGTCTTGTAAATGAAACAATGGCTGAAGCTCTTAGTAAGTATGTTGATGCTAACATTGTACTGAATCTAGCGTTAGCAAAAACTTACACATCGCACCTTAATGCAGAAGATTACAAAAAAAATCTTTGACAGCTGTCTAGAGTAACTTTGGTTTGCAGGTATTTCCTTTATGGGTACTGATTCTGATTTGTTTTATTACACTGTACAGTGTGGGTCACATGATCCTTGCAGATGACCTGGGGAGAACTTCAAAAAAAGATGTTAGTAAACCTCAGTAAAAGCTCTGTCATCAGATGGTGGTTTTATTGCCCTAAAACAAGCTGTAATACATGATGTTTGATGTAATGACAGCCTGCTCTTTGCTGCTGGAACTGAACAAAAAAACGTATTTGACAGTTCTTGAATGGTTTCTCTTTACCTTCAGTTACTAAAGGGGCATACAGTGCGGTAAAAACAGCAGTCCTATGTGACATGAAATCAGTGCATTTAAACCTGTGGAATATTGTGGAGCAGCATGAGAGAGGGGGTTGGCGATAATTGAACTAAATCTTGACTTTCAGCAGAATCACATTGAGATGATATCATCATAGTCAAACCATCAATGAGTATCTTGAGCCTTTATTTGAGCGTCAACAACGAGAGGGACAGGGAATTCATGCAATAACAACCAACCAACAAACCAGTGAGGGTGCACTTCACTGTTGGTGCCTTGAACCCCTAAGCCACCTGGGTGTCCAATTATTTTTAGTTTTACACATATGAAGATTTTGTAATACTTAACAGAGGAATAAAATGTATTGCTTTAAACATCAGTTAGTTATTCTGATTTGCCATTATAAAATACATGCAGCATTGACATCTGAAAAATATCCCTACAAACATTGTTGCAATGATTTCAAGCATGTTGTCAAGGATGGAATAAATGCAAAATAATAACATCAGCTGAGTAGTATGCAGTGCTGGTAGCTCATGGTGCTTTACGTTTGTTTATTTGTTCAAATATATCTTACACAGAAAGGGATGTGATCTGCATTTTAATCATACATGTAGTTTGCATTCATTCAAGGATTCAGGAATTTTGATTTTTTTTACTTCTCTTATTAGTCTGATAATTACAATTAGGTTCGAATTGGTTTAAATTTGGAGTTACAAATGTAATATAGAAGACAAAGCATGCAGTGTTTTTATATATACTGATTTTTATTGTGGATTTTATGCCTTTAAAAGACAATTTTCCAAATGTTCTATGTTAATTTTTTTAAATTTTGCATTAAACTGTTTTTACACTAGTAGTAGAAGTATTACTATTTTTTTGCTACTACCACTATTATAACTACCACACTAAACCCACTAAACAACATTAACCAAGTATTTAAATTAAATTTAAAGGATATGCCCAGTGTCTCATTTGAATAATTCATTGATGGTGTATCTCCACCTGCTTCTGCCTCTGTGCCAGTGTCTGAATTTGTGTGACGGAGGGGCTGAATGGTGATGTGTGACACACTCCTGATGAAAAATAACAGCAGCCCTCAGATCTGCACAACGGCTGATGAAGAATCACTGACTTTTATTGGTGCCGAATAAAAGGATGTGATGAAAGAGTCAAAGGCTGAGGGAGAGAAAGAGGGATTCAGAGGGAGGGGCGGAGGAGTGCAAAACAAGGCCCCATCCATCACATGAGTTGAGAAGACACATTCCAGTGCCCTTAGCAAGAGGATACATTCACTCAAAGTCACAAAAGAGGGGGAATCTGGGTGAAGCTGGGAGGGGCACCCATCAATACACAACCTCACCCTTGGGCTCTCTGTGCGCACAAACTCAATACCCCTTCCAGTCCAATTCAGTTTCCTCTATAGGCATGACAAATGTACATTTTGCTGCCGATGAATGCATTCATACTCTAAACAACAAAACAGACGAAAAACAAAATCACTGCATGGATGCTAATAGTTAAAATTTTTAACTCCCCTTCTCTTCCTTCCTCCCTCCCTTTCTCTCTCTCTCTCTCTCTCTCTCTCTGCCTCTCATTAATCGGAGTTGGAGAAATTTGAGCTGGGGTTGTAGGATATCTCTGTCTGGCAGAGTTAGTGGGGATTTTAGGGTGGAGGGAGCAGGTGATGGCTTTCTGGAGAGCACTCATTTACACTCCTCCCTTTCTCTCACTGAGCAGCGTGAAGAGGTGGGAGAGATGAGGGGCCGCCTCCTCTCACTCCTGTGAGCTGCACCTGCCAGGGGTGAGGGGATCAATTGTGAACTCTGACCTTGTACCTTCCACAATGCCCAATTATTACCCATACCATGTAATATATACATCATAGGTTAAAAATAAATTAAACGTTCTGGCATTGATGAGTGAGCAGCTGCAGAAAGAGTTTTCACAATTAGAGAGCAAGTAGGATGTAAACAAGGACTCAGACTAGCAGAGAAACAAATTAAACCTACACTGTTTTCTCTATTAGACAAGATAAATATTGATTTAGATATTGCTAACCTGTTGCTGCATCACAATCTGTTAACTGCTGTAGTTTTTACTTGACTCACTAACATCAGTACCTGAGTGTGAGTTTTTTTAGACTTGTACCTGTTCCCTCCACAACACCCCACTGTTAATCATGTTATATGTATGCCTTTATGTATGGACGATTACCAAGAGCTTCAGCAAACATTGCATTAACAATGCATAAGGACAGTGCTGTTTCTTGTGGGCAGTCTGAATGCCACAGTGAGTTTCAATCAGAGAGTAATAAGACAGGCCTGCCTGGCCAGGGCTAGCTGGTTAGCATGCTAACTTCAGTAAAAGAAAAAAAGTAATGGAACCAGAATCAAAACAGTGCTGCTGCTTTCCACCACTGGAGACAGCTCTTGGTGAGTAAAGGGATAAAGTTTGATACTGAACTTCTAACTTTTTTGTCTATATTGGTAACTAAACACCTGTTAATGTTGGCTATGTAGCAAAAAACTTACAAATAGCTCCTTTAAAATCAGATAGCTGTGCAGCTGCAGAAACACTTGGTGCAAAGTATGGTGTAAAGACTCAGACTCCCAGAGAAAGAAATTTAACAGACTACAATCTACAATGGTATTCTGTCCCACTGATAAGATAATCATGAATCTACAGTAGATATTGTCTGTACAATAAATATGCCATACCACATAACCCCCTGTAAAGCAACAACTTGTTTTCACAGTTCAGATTAAACAAACAAGATATGACCGGTTATGGACTTTGTTCATTTTGGACAGAGCCAGGCTATCTATTTACTATTGTTTCCAGTCTTTATGTTAAGCTAAACTAGATGGTAAATTTGAAAGAAGCATAATGTCAACCTTTTCCTTTAACGTAATGACAAATTAGTCAATTTTCTGGCACTGCTTGAACACTTTGTATTGAGAGCAGTCCAAGCAGTGAGAGAAAGAGCCTAAACTGGCAATAACTTGGACGATAGATACTGAAAGATACTGATAACCTGATGTTTGCATTTGCCATCATAATATGTAAACAGCTTTTTACTTGACTTCACTCTACATCAGTGCCCGAGCATTTTCCCGTCTTGTGCTGATCACAAAATGTCTCCTAGAAAGGAGGCCTCTTTATTTTTTGGTGTCATGTGTGCAGCCAGGCTGTCATAGCATTTTGCTGGCAGCTCATTTTGTAAGTGAACTGGGTACAAATGGGTATTATTCAGAGTGCTGAGATCCATTTGGGGTTTTTGTCAGGACTTAGAGTAGTGTGAAAGTTGGTGTCAGTGGACCCCTGGCCTAGACCAGCTGAAAGCCAGTATGTTAGTTTCTATGGTAATGGAGAAATAGTAACTACCTCCCAGCAGCGTCCCGCCGCGTGTCGCCTCCTCAATAGAGCGCATCTGCAGAAAACTGGGGGACCCTGTGAGATGGGCAGTGACCCGTCATCACATATATGGTCATATATAGACACTGAATTAGCCTAAACCTCTTTTTCACACTGCTTACGTCATAACTCTTGAGAGAAAGTTGAGACTGAGCCATATATTCCCTGTTTTTGTCAAAAGCAGAGTGTGAGACAGAGTAAAAAGCCGTCACAGAGGTCATTAGGATGAGGAGGGGGGAGAAGTAAAATGCAACAACCACAAAGTGGGGGGGAGAAAAAAATCAAACAAAAGCTGACTCCAAATCACAATGCCTGCAATAGAAATTTGAGAAGAAAAGGGGATATTAGGTTATGAAAATCATACAGGGGGTCTGGTCTTACTCATGCAAATGCCTCTTAATTTCTCATTCATTGCCCTGAGAGTGCTGCTCTCACCCAGGAAACACACTCAGTTCAGTCAGTTCTTAAAGAATGGGTACAGGGTAATACATGGAAAAATTTAGCCTCCTTCAACATTTAAAAGTAAAATGTGTGAAATTATTTGTTTAGATATTTTCTTTTTCTTTTCATCATAATGTATACTCAGATTTCTCTGCATCATGTGGCTGAGAAGTGGACAAAATGACGCTGTGGTTTAGTTTGAAAACATAAAAATACTAAAAGAGTTTGTGCCGACAGTCAACCATTTGTATCCTAAAAAAAATGAAAACAATCCCAAAACAATGGTGACTCCTGAAAAGAGGCTAATGTCAGATGAATGGGGAGGAAATGGGCCAAACCGCAGGAGGTCATTAATGAGAAAACCATAAACTTTAAGGAATCACAGTGGTTTTAGTCTCTGCTTCCTCTAAGACTTATTCCTGAAGCTCATCCTCATCCTGTTGTTTAGAGTAACACACTGAGAATGAGGTAATCATGAACTGCTGAGCTGAAAATGAGTAAGTAATGTTTACATGAGGAGGTTTTTGGAGTGTTTATCTCCCCCCTCCCTCCTGCTCTAACTCTCTGACCTCCCTCCTCCCTAACCCTTACCCCCCTCGGTGGTTTCCCATGGGCCTCCAATAGATTCAATTAAGTGAACACACAAATACCATATGCTTTAAGATGTTTTTTTCTCAACTGACCACAAAACAACTGGGCAGCTGCATCAAGGAAACAGATACTTTTGCAAAAAGTTCAAGATAAAACTTCGTAGGAAATTCGGCTTCTTTCCTTCCTCTGTTCCCTTGTCCTATTTTAATTTATCCGTCGAAGAGAACCCACTGGAAACATCAGAGCACTGAAGATGAAAAATCAGAGAGAAAAACGTGACAATGGATGAAGGGAAAAGTGAATGAGGGGAGGGAAAGAGGGGAGGATCAGAAAAGTAAAGCGGTGAAAAGGAGGGAGGAGTAGCGAGTTGCCATCAGAAGTTGTTCTCTGCCGTAATTCTGCTTTGTTTTCTCCACAATAAACTCTCCTACATGTTGGACAGCAGCATAACACTCGGCGGAGAGAAATGAGGCAAACAGAACATCGCAAAAGACGCTTTGCATTCTCTCGCTTTTGTACTTGTGGGACTGTTCGTGAAAGAGCAACAGACACAAAATGGGGAACAAAGAGAGCAGTGTGGATGAAGGCACTACCACTGACATCCCCAGTACTTTGAACAACTTGTCAGCGCAGACACTGAAGCAACTGCATTCTGTCACATTTGTGTACAAACCCCTTGAAAGGGCTTGCTGACCTGCCCATATCCCTTTATTGGGGTTCAAATGGCAAGAGGCATTCATTGTGTCTGGGAGAGTTCATTAAATTCATTGGTTTGACCTGTTATTTCTAGGCCAAAAGTCTGCTGATTTGGAAAAATGTGAGTCATCCATACGTAATAGCCTACTGACCTCGGTGGGGTAACAAACCCTTTTGAAGAGCATTTCAAGGCTTTTATATGAATAGGGTCAAAGGGGAAGTTTGAGACATATCTATGGCAGAACCAATGGATTTACATCAAAAGGGAATTTAAAATCATCCAAAGATATTTAGACCTCTAATGGCTCAGTGGAGTTTTTCTAACAACATTTTGATCAAAATTCAATTTCCAATTATTTTTCATTCATGAGGAAAGAGTGATTATTGATCACTTTCAAGTTAAACAACACAGATGAAAAATTCATTAATAAATGTTTTGGATGGTAGTATGAAGGCCATTGAATGGGAAAGGGTGTTGGTAGAATAAGACAAATAGTACTATTTGTCTTATTCTGAAGTAAAAAAAAAGTTCATGGAAAAAAGTACTTCACCATTTTAGTTCCCATAACAGTATCACATTTAGATGTAAATAGGCTCATTAGAGAGGCCAGACCATCAGGTTTGCATCTATTTCCCATTTATTCTCGTCAAACACAGGCCAGGGCCCACAGCACGCATTTTCCTGCTGAAGTATGAACAGAGAAATACTGATTTTATTTTGAATTGTAGCAGCATGATTCTGTAAAATGAATCACAAACGCTTAAAAGTAAATGTTAATATTACTAAAGCGATGATTTGTAGAGTCAAGTGTAATGAAATTTCAAACCACTAATCAAAGGAGAGGGTAATTCAGGAGGTAAGTAACGCCAAGGAAAAAGACTTTTTAAGAGCAGAAATGGATGACAAATACAATGCTTTTCAGGTGCTCTTTGAAAATAACTATCTATATTTTGCTGCAACAAATGTGTTTGTCATTTGACAATACAATATAAACACACACTCATTCATATAACTGTCTTATTCTTATAGCTTCTTTATTTTTGAACTTGGCCATTGCTTGTATCCATCTGGGCTCAGTTTGGCATTTTTCTTTTTTCATTTCGGCCCAGTTCCTCCAGGTCTGTCTCTTGCTCTTGCGATTTTGTAAACAGAAAGCTAACTACAGTAGAGGATGCTAAGCCAAAGACGATGACCTGGCGATGACACAAAATGTATCTCAATCCACTTCATCCACACATTTTCATAATTAGTGTATATAACCTCTGAACCCAAGCACTTTGTAATCTCGATTTAGAAAAGTGTTCTATAAATAAATAGAATATACTATATCAGTGTTCATATTGTTTATATTTAATAGCTTGAAATTCTGAACCTGGTAGACTCAATGAGGTAAAAGACCAAGAAGTTTAAGATTTATTAAACTTCAAATTTGCTGCTCATTTTAGCCGTCTACCAGCAGAATACTGGGGACAGAAAAAACTGTATATATTAAAACATAAATGTGTTCGATTTGCTTTTGGCAGTGACCTCCAGCTGAGCTGTTCAAACTATATGGTTTAACTAAAGACAGAACTACATCTAAAGGTGGTTTTGGAGTAACAACTAGCACCACACAAGCTCAGCAGTTTGCCATTATTTTGAAAGCCAGTCTTCCCTCTCAGACTGCTCACTTCTACCATTATTGAATAAACCTCCGTCCACAACATAGCTCCTGTCCAGGTATCAAATTTTCTCTGATTATTAGTTATTCATTGACTCCACTCAGTCGTTATAGTTTTCAGCACTGACAGACTGTCAGTGTGGCCAGCTGTGTGGACAGGCATAGCTGCGAGGACGCACCTAGCAACAGTACTTGACCTGGACTCAACCACATCAGAGAGGCTCTACACAGGAGACAGAGGCATAAATTCAGCAATCAGATTTACCATCAGGGGAGAAATCATGAGAATGACAAGTATGATGCTTATTAAAAAGGAAAACCCTTCTGAAAGTAAACAAATTTTTAAGCATTTCAGTCACATCGGTGCTCTCCATTTTATTATTTTCTTCTTAGTCATTTCTCCTAATTAGGAATAGTGGTGCAAGGTACAGATTTCTAAATATAGGCCTATGTGTTCCTGTTGTCTGTATGTTTTGTCTGCTTTCCCACTTGTTGCTGTTGTTCTGTGCGTCTTGTTGAGTTTTATTCCATTTTATTTAATGATTTTCAATTTACATAAAAATGTGCTAATTAATGCCTTATTTATTTTAAATGCTGCTGCTGGGAGATTTTTCCGACCCATCTCAATGAATGGCACCCCAGACTTAGGGTGTCAGCATGACGTATGATGTGTCATTTGTCATATTCAGACACCACAGAGATGTCTCCTTGTGCAGCTCTCACTTTTCAGTGAGCATGTTTTTAAGTTGAAGTATGTGAACTGAGTGTGCATCAAATGTAACTTAACAATTCCCAGCTGAATTAATCCTACAAATTAAAAGCACTGAAGACTGTGTGTGGATATATAAACACAGAAAAACTGAAGCAGCAAAGAGCAATTCAACCTTACTGGCTTAGTGTTTGAGATCAAATCTTATTCCTGTATATGTAGATACTGACCTGCAAATGGGTTAGGATGATGGTGTTGTGCTCTGGTCATGATTATTGGGTGTGTGACTGGGCGGCTCTGCTTTGTATTATGAATGGAGTTCCTGTTGCAGCACAGAGTAAATGGCCATCATTCAGAGAATCAGAAAACACATAAAGACAGAGTTATGTTATACTTGAACGTTTCATAGTACCATATGAAAATTCTTAACACTTTCTTGGCTCTTTATTTTTGAATGTGTCACTTGTGGAGTAACTGCAGGAGATTCAGTTCCTTGCTTGTGTTGTCTGAAATTTAAAAAGAAAAGAATAAAATGTTCTGTATATTATTGAAGCATTCTGTGGCCTTCAACTGAGTTTACTTTGTCCTCCACAGAATCAACAACCACCTACACATGTATTTTTACCACTTTCATTAGCTGATGTCAACAGTGTAGATTGCTCTTCTTTTCTCTCTCTCTCTCTTTTTGCTGGTCTCAGCTTAATCATAGCTGTTCCTGGATTGGACTGAAATAAACAAAGAAAAAAATCTCAATAGCATCTAAAAATAAAATCTAAAAACAGTCCTTTGCACCTGTGACCTCCTCTTTAGAGGCATCAGCAGCTACTGTTGCCTGCATTATTATTTAGAGGTGGCAACTAGTGCTCAGAATTTTTTGCAGCTGCAAACTTTGACACCAGAGACAAAGTTCAACTCTGCCATTAAGAATTTTACTGAGTAATATTTTCTAAATTGTGACAAAATATGAGAGCCATCATCCTGGTGGGGCAACTGAATTTAATCCCTGCAATTGTTGAGAAATATAAAAACATTTCAGCTAAACCTGGTTACAAAATATTAAATTTGGGGTGTCAAAAAAACCCCCCAAGTGGTTCCGGGCTTCACATCTCAGTGATCTTCCACAGACAGACACATTATGGCTTTTAAAGATTTACTCTTATTCATTCAGAAACCAAGTGTCCACTCCATGTGCCTGAGTAGGTTAGCCACATAACAACTATTTTTTGTGCACATGCCAGAGAAGTATTTCTGTTCTTAAACTCTTTTGAATACATTTCTGGTCTCTTGTCTATGCACTCCTGTTAAAAAATGAGCAACTATGTGACAGCAGTGAAAATGGGATTGTAAAAAGACTCACAGAGCTAGAATTGCAAAGTTTTGTGCTTTCAAACAACGTATAGTTTGGCAAGGTTCAACCAAAATAGGGTAATAAACCCCAGTCCTGTGCTGTCCTGCTAACATTTAACACTGAAAAAGGAAAACATAATAGAAAATCATAATTTTTTTTGATCCGGAAAACATTTCAAACATAATACATAAAATACTTTTTTTTTTTAACTCAACTTCTGAAAACAGTTTCTTGTGTTGAGAAATGTTGTTTTAATTAGGTTTGCCTGATGCCACATGATTCTTGTAACTTCAGGTAAAATAAAAATGCTGTTTGATTAGTTTAATTGTGGGGCCATGTTGAGTCAAGCAGTACTTTTACATAATTATCATCTTGAAATGATCACTTAAATACCTCTTCATCCAAAAATAATCAGTCAAACGCCTCCATTTTTTGGATGTTATCAGTCACTGCTCAGCATGATAAAACACATAGGAGAGTTAGTTAGTTAGTTATTTAATTCCTTAGATAAACTGCAACACAAATGTTTATCATACAACTCCTCTGGTGCATTCAAGTCCAAATTCACCTGTAGAGCCTTATATCTGTCATGTTATGGTACCTCAACTGACTGCATCTCTTTGTCAGCCTCCCTCTCTCTTAAGGATTCATTAGTCCCTATAGACTCCAGCAGCCTAAACATATTGCACCATTCAGCTGGTACTTATGTGTCATCTGTTATCTATTGGACTGGTGTTTCTGGTGAGCATATGAATGATAATCAGGCCTTTGTGCGTCCATAGAGGTGCAGCAGGATCTGCAGCCTGTGATGTTGCCTCAGGGGGAGATTAGGAGGGGCAGCCGGCCCTCTGTGTCACGTCGACAGTCACAGCGCCCATCCACGGCTGGGCCAAACCCCACTGGGACCTTAAATCCTGTTACACTGTCAGCTAAAACCATCATTTGTATTAGAGATGTGTGGGTGTTTAAGTGTGTGTACATATTAAGTGAGGGGGGATAGTGTCTTAAACTATGAATTATTCATACCAAAAAGAAAAGGAGATATTGACTACATCTCCATAAACAGACTGCTCTCTTTATGTCATCAGGCACGAGATCTTTGGGTATAATTGCATAAAAGCCCCTGAAAATGTGCTTCTCCAACAGCACAGCAGGCACTGGTCAGCGTTATCATCAGGGATGAATTTGAGTGATGGCAATTGTTCCAACTTAATATCTTATAAATAATTTACTATTTCTGGGGCATTGCTATCCCCCCTATCAAACATTAACGTTAAGAAGCTTTGCCAACCCACAGCTGTATGCTAGTTACTGAACACACGAAGCTCTACTGAATTAAGTCTGGCTCATTGGTTTGTGAGGGAAAACACAGACATGGATGTGATGATGCATGAGCCCATAAGTGGCTATAGATGTATATTTTTTTGAGCTTGGAGCTAGTGCAAAAAATATAATAGAGTTGTTATAATGTGAGTGGGCTATTTCCCTCGATTATTTATCTCAGTAACAAGTGATTATGGAGAATGAGATTCTTTGCACTTCTGGCCCGCGCCTCCAGAGGGAGGTCAAAACTATTTGTCAGTCTCCAGTTGGGATTGCAAATTAGGGATGAGCCTCCCTGCGTGACGACCCATGAAACCTCTATTCCTATCCACAGGGTGACTGCTGTACATAATTTGAAAATTAGGGCCTTTGATAACATCTTTATGTCGAGCAATACATCAAACTGCCACCGCGTACAGGCTCTCTGCCGCTGTAAAAAGCTGGATTTGAGACATCATTCTTTTTAAATCTGCAGCGTTTAGGCCTGAGCTGAGGGGGGAAAAAAACCCACACACATTTTTGCCTATTTTACTTTGGGCTTCAGAGCATTCTCTGCAAACTGTTCATGAGAATAATAGTGCTTTTAACGTGTGATGAAAACGCATATTACCTCATTAAGAATCTGAATAAAAGCGATAGATTTGTATTTACAGGTTTCAGAGATTGCAGCAAGATTGACGGACTAGTTAATGGCTAATTCCTGGCAGGAATTGAAAGACCAGACTAATACAGAAATGAAAATGGCTCTGGCAGATATAACAGGTTTTTGTCCAAATAACTAGATCTCGTTAAAGGGTTTAACTGCTCCCTAATTTGCGCCTACTTTAATGGCGCAGCCTAATTACAGGTCTAGCCTTTATGGAAGATTAGTGGTGTGAAGCTGAGCACATTAGGCCTCTTTTATGAGGAGAAAATAGATAGCATCACACCGCCGTGTGGACGTTGTTTTGGAGCTGGGGAGCTAATTTCGCTGGAGGTGACAATTTATGGGAAATAATGCCTGGAGTAAGTGCCATGTAAACAATAAACAGAAAAGGGAAAGGGTGCGTTTGTTAAGCCAACATACAAAGTAAGAACAATAAATCAAAAACAGGTATGCGTATGTATGTAGTAACTTTATGCGAACTTAATTTTAGCTAAGTTATCATTAGCCACATTTCTAGAGGCTATGGTCCGTTATGATGTCATATTTATCACTGGTTTAAACGGATAAGGTTCGGGTTTGCCTACTTTAGTGAGAAGAAGAAGAAAACTCAGAGGAAGAGAAAGCACATTCCACTATTTACTCACACATTACGGCTCCCGTCGCTTTGAAGGTCTTGTTCAGAAAGCCTTAAAGTGAAAGAAAATGTTTTCCTATTACTTAATTCAATCAGAGCGCGAGGCGGGGGCTTCACGCGCCGCGCACTGGGCTCCTCTATGACAGAGTCGCCTTTGTTGCGTCTATCCGCCGCTGTCACACACTTTAATTCGACTCTCTTTCTCTCTCATTGAAAACCCTCCACAATGACATTCAATAAGGGCCGCAGAGTGAAAACCTGGTTATTTTTACATATTCTTTTCCCCCCCTCCCCTCCCCTCTCCTCCCCTCCCTCCTCCCGACTCGACAGGGGCCCGAGCAAAGGAATTAATCACTGCTCTTTAACAGCACTGCCTCCGGGCGATGACTTGTCCCTGTTTTTGTGCCCAGAAATGACACATTAACCTTAAATGGATATGCATAAACTTTACATTCAGCTGTTGCGTTTGGGGTTTACTTCACTGTCAGTGAAGTAGCCACACAAGTGCAAAGGACGTGTCAGGGTGCGTGTAACACTCAAACTATAGCTACATACAACACTCGGTGTTTATTTAGAAAAGAATAAAGCCAGTTTCAGACCTTTAAAATAAATGACTGGTTTTATCTTCTCACCGGATGCAGAAAAGAAGCAGGTGGAAATGATTCTGTAATTACCTGCTGTCATTAGTAAATGTACATTAACAGTTCTGCATCTTCCTGAAAGTTGTCTCCCTCTCGCCTCCTTATACAGACTCAATTAAGACTAGAACTTATGCAAATGCAGACCTAACAGGCTGCTCGGTATCTAAAACAAAACTTGAATGCATATGTTGGCTTTCCGAAAGTGACAGAAACGTTCTCTCTCGCGAATTTAAGCTCTGCTCTATGATAAAATGAGAGTGATGATAAAAGGGAGAATGGGCAGTGCCGCCTCTTGCGGCGTGGGTGGGGCTGACAAGAATAGACTACATTATGCAGTTCATTTAGTTAACAAGTGAAATAATGGGGAAGCGTGCAGTGGGAATGCCGAGAGAAAGGCACAAAACCCTATTGAGAGCTCTTGGCCGCTTGCAGCGTAACCGTCACATGGCCGAACCGAGTCCACGAGGACTATTTAAGGAGCGGCGGTGCGCCTTCAGCACCACTTCGCTGTCCACCCCGTCCCCGAGGAGAGCAGGCTGACAACAGCGAACGCACAACACCGCCGGCTTTCGACTTCCAACCGCACCGCGCAAAAACAAAGTCCGCAAACATGCCGAGGTCTTTTCTCGTGGATTCCTTGATTTTAAGGGAGGCCAACGACAAAGGGAACGAGAACAACCCACCTCTATTCCCGTACGCCGTGCACTCGCCGCACCACCCGCACGGGCTGCCGGGCTCCTGCCACTCCAGGAAAGCCGGACTGCTGTGCTTCTGCCCGCTGTGCATGACCGCGTCCCAGCTCCACCCGTCTCCACCGACGCTGCCGCTGCTCAAAGCGTCCTTCCCTCCCTTCAGCTCACAGTACTGTCACTCAGCCCTGTCGAGGCAACACTCTTCATCCAACAGCGTCAACCTCAGCCACGGACCGGGGATATACCAAGCTGCGTACTCAGTCCCAGACCCACGGCAGTTCCACTGCATCTCCATCGGTAAGTGGGAGTCTGATTTTACGTTAAAAGCAAGATGACAAAGTCACATTTTCACGTGCTTTCAGAAAACCTCAGTGGCTGACAGATTGTCTTTATTTTCACAGAAAACAGCAACGGCAAACTTCAGAGCAGTAAGCGCATGCGCACCGCCTTCACGAGCACACAACTTTTGGAGCTGGAGCGCGAGTTCACCTCCAACATGTACCTGTCCAGACTGAGGCGCATCGAGATCGCCACGTACCTGAACTTGTCCGAAAAACAGGTGAAAATCTGGTTCCAGAACCGCAGGGTGAAGCACAAAAAGGAGGGCAAGAGCAGCGGCCAAAGGACTGGATCACACAACTGCAAATGCTCGTCCCTGTCAACGGCGAGGTGCTCGGAGGAAGAGGAGGATGACATTCCCATATCTCCATCCTCGTCCGAAAAGGAGGATGTGGACCTGTCCGTCTCCCCCTGAACTCCCCCCTCCTTCTCCGGTCCTCACGATTTTGAATACAGCCAAAAAGTAAAAAAAAAAAAAAAAAAAAAAAAAAAAAAAAAAAGACTGTTCCGCTTGTGTTCAGACGTCTGTACATAGACAGAGAATATTTAATCAGGGAATTGCCCTGAATTATTGTATAGCTGTATACATGTTGTACGTTTTGTATGTAGTTTTTTTCTGAAAACGGTCCATTTTGTTGTTGCCAATCCAATGAGTATGGTAGGCATATTTGTAAAGACAAACCCAAATGATAAAAAAACAAAAAACAATAGCAACATTGTTTACTAGTATTTTGGGGAAGACAGTATTTTGTATACATGGTGAATACATGGTTAGATTCATTCTATGTGGATGGAACTGTGACTTAAAAATATGGAAAGCTGGAGAGAAATTCCCTCACTGTCATATTTGCTGAGATCACTCTGAAATTATATCTTCAGTGTAATTGAAAAATATTTATTTATTTAAAAATGTTGATACTTAAATAAAAAATATTTCTGAGCCGGTAGACAACGTTGTCGTGTGAGTTAAATATTTTGGGGTTTTTTGCGCACACTGAGAGCGCACAGTGGCGCGCGTAAACCCGGGTTAATATTAGTTATTTTGACATTCAGTTTTTTTAAAAATGATGTAGTGAGAGAACAATGAGATAATGACAAATACTGCGTGACAGCCTTTGGTGAAAATGGTAACATGAGTTGCATCTACACACATTTTAATTGTCCTTGGCTGCGCTGTGTGTAGCAACGTGCGTGGATGTGCAGTGTATTATCTCAGATCTAAGACTCAGTTTCTTTGCCATTCAGAACATATATATAAAATACATGAAGGTAAAGCTGCATTCTGCAAGGGAAAATAACTATTTGCTTATGAGAAAAAGACTGAAAAAGTCATAGACAAAGTTCTTTTTTTTTTTTTTTTTTGCTCAAGAAGCCAAAAAGAAATCGTGGATAACAACTGTTTTCTCTCTGAGAGTCCCAGCCTGCATTGGCCACCAGTATAAACAAACAAAATGTGCTTGTGTATCTAAGGAGCGCATTAGGCCACATGAGCTGAAGGAGTAAATCAAGTGCTCAGTAATCTTTATCACACAGAGGTGATAAAGACATTGTTATGGGGGTCCTCTTATGTTGCTTTCCCTGGGGGACACTCAGCCCCAGATATCACTGCTTGGCTCCTTATGCAGCTCTTTTCAAGCTCCATTCCAACTGAAATGATCCGTCTCGTGTGACTGAGTTAATAATCACTACGCGGGTGTATAATGGTGCATCAGGAGTGTGCATATCTTAAGATATCGATCTAACATGAAAATAAATGAGGGAAAGACACAGTTTGGTGTCCATGACCCGTATTGTTCGTGTTGTTAACGCACCAGTGTGGTCAAGTTTATTGACTGTTTTATGAGCTCCAGGTGTGTGGAAGACCTGATACAAGCCTCTCCAACTGAGACAATGTTATCTTAAATTTAAAAAAACATAATTAGTAATTAGCATATAATTCGACTTTTTACGGTAAATAATTTAACCCAAGAAATTAAATAGTGTACCAAGTCAAGTAAGAGGCAGCATTTTTAAAACATACATTATATAATGTATATAAAGAAAAATACTTCTGTGGGCCCTTCTGGTTAAATTAGTCCAAAAGGGGTCTATATTTATATTTTTACTGCAGTGACAAAATATGTCATCTGATCACTAAAACATCTTCAAAAATACCAAAGCCATGACTTGAGCATATAGTTCCAGTTTTGTTCGCCTATTTTACGCACCGCTACAGCTGCTGTCAGCCTGAAGCTTTGGTTCTCAAAATTATATTTATTATGCTGAATGGGCTTTAAATGATATTTCCCTTCTTAGAAACGTATCTCTGGACTTTTATAAAGGGAGTAAAAACTGTTCTTAAATTGCGTACAGCACATTATCTGCATCAGTGTGCCTTTTCTGGATGTGAGGTTTCACTTGTAAACTTTCATTTAATTGTTCACTTAACCATTTTAACAAAACTCTAATATTTGCATTTGTTAAGATATGGGATTAGACTATTTTGTTAATTGCACCATAGAGCCCCATTTTGCTCACAACGTCCTCTGCAAAGCGCCCTTTATCCATTCAATAGCCCGGGGGTATGCGCCCTGGGGGAGCTTATACGCTCGGTGCTCCAAATGCTCAATTTATTTATTCTTAATTTTGTGCCGATCAATTCATTGAAGCAAAAAGGACTACGGTGTCTTTTTAAAAAGAAGAAAAGGGAATTGTGGACGTAACCTTGACGGAGCTGAGGAGAGGGCTCCCCTGACGCTGGAGAGCCGCTTGAGTCAACAGGCGCCCATCTAGCAGACTCGCCCTTGTCTTTATTCTGGCTAATTTTTTATTTACGGCTTTTCTTTGACATGTCTCTTATCTATCAGATTAAAAGAACAGCTTGTAACAAATCAGTCTGCACGATTTACAACAGCATTAAAAGGGGACAAAGGGAGCAGGCAGTCAGTACCTGAGAGTCTGGTAGACGGCGCGGCGCTGCAGCTGATTCGATGGTTTGAAAATACGCACGAAACAAAATACTTGAATCCTGAAAAAGAGCCTTTGTACGTTTCTTTAGAAATCAAGCAATTCTGCATGACAAAGGACAATTAATAAGCCGTCTTTTCACGACCAGCAGCTGGTTTCCCCGTCAAGGAAAGTTGGAAAAAATTCAGACTGAATGCGCGCAAAAGCCCTTTGCGCGCAGACAGCAACCCAAGGTGACCCATTTGGCACAGTTAAAATAACCAAGCCGAGGTAAAAGCGAGGGAACTGTCAAAAACATTTAAGCTGAAATATCTTGAAATTGCAAATCCCTTTATGTGGAGGGACGCTGCCGATGTGGGTTAGTCGTACAAAGGAGGTGGTTAAGTTGGAGAGGCTTTGGAAACGGACACGTGGCTTCTCAATGAGAGCTCTTTTGGACCCGCGTGGCTTGTTGTGGCACTGCACATTCAACTACTTAAAACTTATCCCGCTAAATAAACGTGTGTAGTAAACCCAACATGTTAACCTACCAACTTTAACAAAATAGTTTGTGAACTTTTAAACACTTTAGCACATTTATAACGTGTTTGTTTCCTCGTTTTTAAAGGAGAAGTGCCCGCTGCTCCAGGCTTCCAACCTCGCCTGTACATGTAGAGAACTGGGTTATTGTTGGAAAAGGGACTATTTTCAATTTTCAAGAGGATATTTTTCAGTAAGCATTTAATGCACTTTTAACTTCACGTTTCATGACTTTATGGTGTGTGGAGTTTTTTTCTTGTTGCTCATTTTCGCCAGCAAATAGTCTATTAGAAGGAGAGTGTTTTTTTGTACAGAAATTTGAGCATGTTTCAATGTTTTGAAAATGGCAAAGATTTAATTTTGCATCTTCATCGTGCAAACATTACATCTATAGTCAGTATAACAGGTATTTTCCTCTATATTTTGGCACAGCTTCATCCCAAACAGTTCGACCCGCACGATGGACTGGAAACAGTTTCAGTTTCTCTCTGTGGTTTTTGTGGTTAAAGTGGGAGAAACTGGAGCAGCAACGTGTCTCATTATGGAGCTGTTAGCGGTGACAAAGTGTGTTCAGCCTGCTCGAGTGGCAGGGAAGGAAACCGCCCGTCACTGCCTTGAACTGCGACTGTTTTCTGTTGCAACATTTGAGCCCATTCAGCTGTATATAATCTGTTTAACAGCTAATCAGTAATGTAAGATGAAGGACTGGCACGCAGCTTCGCTCTTTCCTCAGTTCCCCCCTCAACCTCTAATTGAATATTCAACGCGCGCACCGTGCTCTTGCTTGCCTTTTTCAGTGTGCCGAGAGAATACGCCTTTTTAATTCTCGGCCCCATACACAAGCAGTGTCAAAGGTCGAGAAATAATGAACTGCGCAGACATGGAAGTGACCTCTGCAAGCGCCAAGGCACGGTGCAGAATGAATGCCTCTGAATGGGATTTTGATCAAAATATTACGTGACATTTGGATGAAAAAAAAATTACAGTGGTTTTTTTTTTCCACTCATCGTTTGACTGCTGTCACCTGCAGTCAGTCAGTCCACATGTGAACAGGGCTCAGCTCAGAAACTGGGAACAAGAGACCCACCTGGTTGACTGAGATATATGTTGGAAGCAACGAAGGAGGTGATCTCTTGTATTTTAACCCAGGTAAAAAAAAGAAAGAAAAAAAGTCAATTTAATTTAATTGAAAAATAAAGATATGTAATAATAAAAATTAAAGGTACACATAACAGAGTTATTTCTTACTCCATGACTTGCATTCAGTATTAGTGGTCTATTAAATATTCAAAACAAACACTTGTTGTGCATCATGACTTGTGATAATCACTGTGCTGTTGTGCAGCCCCCCCGTATTGTAGAAAACAGCAGAAATGTGAATTATAAGCCTACAGCTGAAGGACTCTATGGGAAGTGAATGGACTTGATTGTGGTTTTGCAATCTGGAAACATGGAGTTTAAATGAAAAAGTTATTCTGAAATGGACCACAAAGATGCAAGTACACATCTTTTTTTGGTAAAGGGGAGTTGCACGCACGCACTACCCATGCGTACACGCACAGAAACACATAGAAGTAAAACATAGTACTGGAGCATGGTTCGCAGAGTGGTGGTGTTTTCGTCTATAGATAAAGGCAGGCTAACTGTCACTTCTCGGTCACAGTTTGTGTAGAAGTGTTGGAGTACTTTATGTACCTGATGCACGCAGACTGTTTCCAGCAGGTCTGTTCAGCCCGCAGCTCAGTGGCTCGTTCCGGTCCCTCAGGATGGAGCAGGAGCGTCATCTGGTGGCAAAGATCAGATTAGTCGATCAACATGAAACTGCACAGCCATGCTCTGCAGAACTTTGATTTTTTTTTTTAAAACTCCAGTTTTATTAACAAAAACATTTTAATACTGTAGCCTACAATATTAAGACATCCCATGCAATGACAAAAAAGCAGGCATGCTGCTATAGGCCCCAAACACAGCACATGCAGCAAGGTGCAGAATCACATCTGATCTCCAAAGGGCCCCAATCCCTCTCGGGGGCCCCCTTGAATGCTCCTCATTCACACAGCAGCACCACAGCCTCTTTTATCTCACCCCTCTCAGTGAAGTGCTTTATGAAGGAGTGTATGAAAGTTTTCAAATTCTCTGCACTCTGAGGAAAAATAGCGATAAGTACTTTCATCCAGTATCTTAAATACCTCATTTGTTAGATAGTTATTAACACCTGGATTAACCAACAGACAGTAACTCAGGCTATTAACAAAATTAAGAAGGCTAAGTACATACTAGTAGTAAAAAATGTGGGATGCCACACTGACAACATCTAAGAATACACGAGGAAAATTAATTATCTGGGTTTTTTCTACTCTAAAAGCCTGTTTTCCAAAATTTCCAAAATAGTGCTTCACCTGGGAAGAGAGACAGTTAGTGAATAATGTCAGCAATAATCTCAGTCCTTACTGTCACTGGTGATGTTTAAAATCCTGGACAATACACAGAACAGCTCCAAAAAAGCTTTGTCAAAGTGATATGTTAACATAACCAATGACTTTCATACATTTTTATTCTCATAACGTTTTGTTGTAACTAAACTCAAGTGTCTTATGTACATTTTTTGGTGCCATCACCAGACAATTAAGGCAAAACTCAAAATCAGTTGATGTGTTTTTCCTAGGAATACACACTGTTCAGTCATTTTCACTATCAACAAGTTTACAAAAGTTACAAAACAAATCAGAAAAAACACTGACATCTCCATTGACATCCAAACTTTTTTTTTTGATTAACAGTGTAATCATTCATCCAGCCCATCCAAACTACAGTATAAAACACACTGCAATTTCAAAAAAATCCAAATCATTTTTAAAAATACTGTAACTTCCTTTAACATCCAAACTATGTTACGGAAATGGGTGCTCACCCAAAAATAGCACAAAAGGTAATTATATCAGACGCAGACAAAAGACACAAAACCTGGAGATACTGTCCTCTGACTTTGACTCAAAGCACCATCAAGGTCCAAACACATTGGATACAGTCAGTGCGTTCAAAGTCAGCCTCCAGTTAATGGTCAGACGAGCAGCTCCAGGATTTTACCTTTCACAACACCATCTCTTACAAAATGCTGGTTTATCATTCTTGTGAAAAACCAAACAACAAACAAAAAACTGCCATGAAATAAAAAATAAAGGTAATTACAGAAAAAAAAGATACACATTAAAGTCCTTCTGTGGGTTAATACTATTACTCAATTACTATTACTCAGAAAAAGGAATTTCCTTTTAAATATTAGTTTAGAAAAAATACATTGACATCAGCTTATCACAGAGCCAGTAGCTACATACAGTATAATGCGTCATAGGTATCAAGTTCACTTTAGTAACTGGGATAAATAAACACATCTTCACCTACATTATCAAATGCTTAATATTAATTAAACTGTTTAACAGTTTAATTGTCAGTTCTTCTGTTTGCCATTTCATTTTTTAGCTGACCTTTAATGTACACATCCTGTACTCAGTGTCCTTCATGTTCAGGGATAAATTCAGTTCAGACATTAATATTTATGTCAAGAGGTTGTAATTAAATACAGTATAAATTCTGGCCGTTGATAGGAGCTACATAAAATGATACAAAATGGAGTAACAAAAACAACAAATTTTTATGAATTTCACAAAAAATTAGGTTGAGTTTAAAGCCTAAATTTAAGCTTTTAAAAGGTGCTATATGTAACTTTTTGCTATCGCTATATAGCCAACGTTAGCATGAACAGCTGTTTGCCAGTACAGAAGAAATGTGGCATCCAGTTTACGCACAGTCCAACATGAGAGGATGAAGACGTTGTGCTGCAACAATGGCTGAAGCTCTTGGTAAGTAAACAATGGTTAACGCTAATGCTAACTATGTAGAGATAGTAAAAACCTACACATAGCACTCAAAACTTTTTTTGCCTTTAAGCTTACATTTCTACCTTTTCTGGAGATGTCAACTACATCTCACAGTCTTCACCAGTGAATGGATCTTGCTCAATGATCTGTCCCCATGACAACTGAGTAACCTCCGTCCACTGAGAAAAAATGTGAGATATGGTTGAAACCAGTGGTGGAAAGTAGCGAAGTAGATTTACTCAAGAACTGTGAGGTATCTCAAGTAAAGTCTGAGGTACTCACACTTTACTTGAGTAATTCCATTTTATGTTACTTTATACTTATACTCCACTACATTTCAGGGGGAAATAATGTTCTTTTAACTACATTTATTTGAAAAATAAGGTTATTAGTTACTTTACAGATGAAAAAATGTAATTAAATCAAAAAAGCAAAATGCTGCTTACACCGCTGCATCAGCATTAACAACATTTTACTGCAGAACAGTACATACTGATAATATTTCGGTACTTTTGCATGTAATGGAGATTTTTTACATTGTTGTATTAATATGTAAGTACTTCTTCCACCACTGACTGAAACCTCTAGAAAAAGCAAGTAAGCAGGTTGAAATTTCTAATTTCTCTCTTAAAAAATGTCAGGCTGCTATTTCCAAGGTTAGAAATGGGGTTTCATACTCCATCTTCCTGAATATGTAAAATCTGGAAGTGTCTCTTCTGCGGCAAATGTTAATTTGTTAATTAAATTTAAACTTACATCTTTTGAGAAGATCTGGCAGTTATGCACTTAATCTGTGTAGTACCACACACTGTGGGTGACAGGCTAGATTTTGATTTCTATATTTCAGTAATACTGTAACTTGACTTGAGCATTAAACTAAATGTCTGTCACTCCAAGGCACTTGTCCCTCATGTCAGTAGTGCTGAAACAATTAGTCAATTAATAGATTAGTTAAATGATTAACTGGTAACAATTTTGATAATCATTGTTGAATGAATTTTGAGCAAAAATACAATTGTCACTAGTTTTCTCAAATGTGATGATCTACTGTTTTTTAAAAGTCTTTTATGATAATAAACTGAATATGTTTTAGTTTTAGACAAAACCAAACATAGGAAGATGTCAACTTGAGCTCTGAGAAACGGTGATAAGAATTTCTTTTTTACAATTTCCTGATATTTTATAGACCAAACAATTAATCTACTAATCAAGAAAATCAGTAGATTAATGGATAATGACAAAAATCATTAGCTGCTTAAATGGCTCCACCACTGCTTCCCTAAACCTTCCTCAAATACTTAATGACTTTTGGAAAAAGGAATTATTATTTTAACTACAATTTCATCCCTCATCACCTTCCTTTCAGTTTCAACACTAAGTTTCCTTATATACTGTATCTATTTACAGATATCTAGTCACACAATCAGCAACTTCCCCTCCAGTCACTCAATCTGCCTGTGGCTCCTGCTGTCAAATATCATCGACCTCCTCTGCGGCTGGTAGAAGCAGCTGGTCGACGTTTCCAGTCTCTGTCCACTTTTTGGAATAGTCATTTTGTTCTGAAGAGTGATCCCCTCTGCCGTCCTGAAATTCTCCGCCATCTCTTTAGAAAAGACGTTCACCACTGATGTGTCATTCAGGTTCTTGATGGATGAAAGGAGCTTGCCATCGTCCCCTGAGGATGGGTAGTCCATGATGGGAAAAGGAGGACTGAGCAGGATAAGACTCTGAGGTCTCTGCCTGTTCCTGAAGGAAGGTCTTTGTAAAAGGTTTGCTCTGTTAGGTCTCGGACAATCTACAAACACTTCCAGACTGGGAGCATGTCTCCTTCTTATGACCGGCAGTTCTGGAGTAGATGTGGTCTTCACAGACTCAACAGTTTTCTCAGCATTTGGGTGTTTTGGGTGTTTGGGGACAGGCTCTTTGTTCTCCAGTTCCTCCTTTAGATCAGACATCATCTGCGGAGGTGCAGCATTGCTTTTCTCTGCACTCATTTTAGGATATTCCTTTTCTTGTTCCTGCAACGCGTCAAAATCATTCTCGAGTCTGGAGTGAGGTATCTGACTGTACTGCACCTTTGGAGGGATGACAGGCACAGCTTTGGCCTGGCATGTTTTTATCATGAAGGCCGTTCGCACTGATGACACACTGACTGGGGCTGAATTTCGGCGAAGAGGTGCCTGGCGATCGTTCAGAAACAACTCCAACTCAGAGGGCAGCCCATTGTTCACAGTCCCAGATGAGGTTAGTAATCCTCTCTGACAAGATGAAAACTCTGACGAATTACGGTTTTGCTGATTAGAAATGTCTCTGATGCATCTATACCCCAGGTCTAAATTAAGCGAGTATGGTCTGTGTTTAGAAAAGCAATTCTCCTCTCTCCTCTCTGGAGCAGCTGCCTCGTAAGACATCTGTCTGTAAAACCTATGAGATGACACTGTATTCTTCTGTTTTGTTGTACTGCATTTTCCTGTGTGAGGTTGTGTCGCGTTATTGCTGTTCACACTGCCCCGTGAAGGTACTGAAGGCAAATACATCCACTTTGTTTCTGTTTTGCTACTGGATGTTTGAGGAATGTTTCCTGAGAAGCGTTCGGCGCTCTTAACGGCAGACTGTTTGTTATTATCAACTGAAGGAGATGAAATCTTTCCCTCCGCTGAGCTCAAAGTTTCCCCACAAGAGGCAAGCGGTGACAGCTGGCTCAAAAACTCCTCCACGTCAGGTGAGTGGAGAGGACTGGTAACCCACTGCTTGGTGGAGCTTAGATCCTCCCAGGGCTCCACCAAGTCCAGGTCCTCTGAGTTTCCTCCACATCCTTCGTCGTCGTCAAGGTTCGGTTGCTCCAAGGTGTTACGTCTCTCCTCCAAACACACTGAAAGCCTCTGTATAAGTTCCAGCTCAGGAATCACACTCTTCTTTGCCCCATCAATGGAGATGTTTTTGTTTTCTTGATGAATTTCATGTTTCTGTGATTTGTCTGTATCATCTGCTCCTGAAAAGCCTTTGACTGTTGCAGCATCCTCTTTTGTCAGAGGTTTTGTAACTTTATCTAAACATGTTTCCTTTAAAGCGAGGTGGCACGGCTTGGTATAAGCTGGTTCGTCTTGTCTTAAGGGTGTGACTTTTGGATGCAGTTTCTTCTCTTTCTCATCCACCACGTCAGCACTGCAGGCATTTTCTGTGCTTCCACCAACAATTACATCAAAGTTTTTGTGAAGAGAAAATAAGATGTCTGACTCAGACGGCTGTTTCTTTGCAGAGTCTGATCCAGTGGCGAATACACGATCACTCAGAGAGGTATTTGAAGACTGCTCCCTACATAACAGAGATAGAGATGGAGAGCTGCGGCTTCGCTTTGACTTGACGTCCATCGTTAACTTTGCGCCCTCGCAAGTGCTCCTGAAGCCGAAAACAGGTTTAAAAGTCTCATCCAGCAGGTCAATTTCAGGTTCGGTTATCTTCAGTTCTTGGTGGAGGTCAGACCACAGCTCTTTCCCAGTAGAACATCCCTTGCCCTGAGAACAAATAAATGAAACAAAGACAGGATTAAATATAAACAAAATGAATTTCCACCATTAATTTCTAAAACAAACAACCATAATCTTCCCCAAATGTGCTGTCTCCCTCAGCTTTCTAAAAATTTCAATAACAAGGGATTTGGGGAAAATAAAACTATATAACCATACGATTAAAAAAAAGTGCAAACATGTCTTAACCCATTTTAAATCAGGAATACTGGGACTCAGAGGACAATGCTACTATTTCCACTTGTAAATCCAAGTAGTCTGACTTAATTTGACATGACTTTGTTACTCCTGAGAATTGGACAGACCAGTGACAAATCTGAGGACACTAGCAAGTAATCAACAACCAACCAATACTGGTCCCATGTGATCTTTGATTGAAGTATTTTTCGTTTTTTATCTCGACTAATTTAATTCTGCCCTTGAGGCAGCACTGCTAACTACACCTTGACGGCAAATGATGTACCAGTTGTATAGCTAAGGGCTGCTTGTGCAGTTCTTTCCCAGGAGATGGCGCTGCATCTTTGCCTTCTCTTGCATTTGCAAGGGACGGCGGTTCCAGTTCAGAAGTGCTCATCCCTCCTTGACCTTCTTGCACCGCTTCTTTGCTTGTATCTGAGGAAAAAGCATGTTTTTAGATTGTTTTCATTACATCTTATTATCCTTTACATCTTATTTGACCTGAACAAGTCATTTTAAAATATGATAAAGGAGAGATGTAGTCACCCTCTGGCAGTACTCTAGAGGTCGGCTCCTCTGTATTTTTCTTCTCTGTTCCTTCCTGCTTCTTCGGTTCCAGCTGGGGGAAAGTGTTACTCTTTCCACTGTTGCTGCTCTGCTCTGAGGTGTCCTTGCAGGGTTTCAGAGAAGCTGCTTTGTCCTTGGTATGCCCCCTGCATGGCGTGCTGTTAGAGCTGATAACAGCTGACACACGTAGGGGTACAGACACAGCAAAAGGCTCAGATATGTTGACGGCTCGACGCTGATGCCTCGGCGATGACTCCAGTGGGAAGAAGCTTCCTGGGAAGGAGGGCCGAGACGAGCTGTTGTGGGAGGAGCCTGAGTACAACATCCTCCTGCTTTTCGGAGACGTGGGCTTATAGCCGCTGAGGTCATCACCTTTGAACACCTTCAGTTGCTCTGGCAGTGTTTTTTGAGGGGGCGCAGAAGCACCTGGTGACCCCTTTTGGCTCATGCCAGAGCTCCAGCCACCTGTTGCCCCACCAGCTTTCTTCCCTTTAAACTCCCAGTTTTGGTCATGTTCACTCAGGTCATAGAGTGAGTCAGATCCCAGCGTTCTGGATTTTACATCTGGAATGAAAATGTTGCCAGGTCCACCAGCTGGACTGTTGTTTCCTGTTCTGTCATCATCTGTGCAGTAAAAATAACACAGGTGATGAATAATACAAGTAAAAAATATCAGTTCACTGTAATAGATGCAGCAGCAATATTTTAGAATGAGGCAAAGACAGCGGTAGTTTGTGAAATTACACTTTTCATGCAAATGCAATTTTCATGCAAATTAATATATCTAGGTTTTAGCCCCACCTGTTGGTAAGGAGCACAAAGACTCCATGCTCCTTGACGGACGTAGAGCTGCCTTTTCTATGGAAAAAAGTTCCAGTGATATTATCACACTTTCAAAGGACGATGACATGGCATCACTTTTTGAGGGAACTTTAAAGTCAACAATATATATATATATAAATTTGAAATCTGTCACACTACAAACATCAAAAAATTCATACTAATATGTAAATGGCCTTGAGCAGAGTTCAACCAAAGAAAAAGGGAAAAAGCAAATATGAGGGAAAACCCTTGAAAAGAAACCTGATTTTGTGAGGAAGAATTGAATTCTTGTTTACTAGCCCAGGAATTATCCCATGACCCTTAGATTCTTGCATCACCTTGGGAGGTGGAGTGGTCTAAAATAGTCCAATCAGGTGCCCTGAATTAAAACATGCAGCCCTCTCTTATCTGCAGAAAACCCACTTAGATGCTCTACTAGTTACCATTCCTATTTGTCCTGTAAGGATGATCTCTAGCTTTGTCTCTGTCTCTCTGTTTTTTGGCTTGGGGAACTGTTCGTGTTCACATTGAACTATCTTAGACTGCAGGAACAACATATGCACAAAGTGACCTTTCCCTCAAATGTACATGAGTGATCACTGTTATCTTTCCTGTTGGATACTTTACCTGTTATCCCCTGTGCTCTAATGAACACACTACCATTTCGGCTCAGTTTTCCCTTGGAATCCACAGACCTTCCCAGGTTGAAGATAGACTTCCACTTCTTTGATTTCCCAGAAAACTTTCTCCTACAGACAAAGAGATTTTTAAACCTAGTGCTATCCCAAAGCTTACTCTGACAGTAATAAATACAGTAATCATGCGTGCATCAGACAGTCAAGCATCAAGCATGTAATTTGTAAATTATACTCATAGTGACTCAACAGACTGAATGCAAAGCTGTCATACTTGCTGTCTGATATATCTATGACTGTGTGGTAGAGTGTGGCAGTGCTGGTATCAGGAAGACTGTTCTCTCGCTGACGTTCTCTGTGCACAGGATGGTTTGGACTTAAGGAGCGGGCCTGAGCTTCTTCCAGGCTCATGAGTTTCATCGGTCCACACTGGCCACTGATTGGGAGTGTGGCATACTTCTCCCCACACATCAAACTAGGTCCTGGAGAGGTGGAATAAGTCAGTTTTAGGCCTACCAATCTCTCACAGATTACTATGTTTGTAGTTTTTTGAATGTCATACCTTCTTTGGGTTTGATTTGCATTGGACCACCGCTGAAGATCTGATCTGTGTGGTTTAGAATGAACTCAACCACTGACTGTTGTATCCGCACCTCCTGGAAAGCCATGTCTCCGTTACCGGATGATGCTTCAATGTTTTTAGATCTAAGAAAATAAGAGAAGAAAATACGAAATGTTAAAATCCTATTTTTGCACATTTTCCAAAAACAGGCATTGTAATTCATTAGAGAATGCTTAGAGATTATTTGCATGTGAGGGAGGTATTTCAAGCACATCCATGAAACAAAGCTCACCTTAACAAATTTGGAGCCCACACCAGGGCCAGGTTACGCGTATGCATGTTTGTCTGTGTGCTTAAGGTGGCGAGGTGGGCCAAGTGCTTAGTAAGATACTCCAGAGTCCTGAGGACAGTTGATAAACACTTCTTGTCACATTTATTATAACACTATTAGTAAGAACAAACAAACAGGACAATCAGTTGGACAATTTCTAAGAAAAAAAATGGCTAAAGTAAAGGAGTTCACCTGAAGTGAGGGGTCGGCAGTTCTTTGATGACCTTCTGAATGTATAAAAGTCTCTCATGATCTCCCTGGACTGAGACCACTTCCTGCAAGTAAAACAGACATATGTCCATATCAAAAGAATCAGTAACTAGGTTTGGTAAAATAATAAAAAGATTTAGATGATTGATCACCATGTCTAGCCAGCACTGTGTTAATTATTCATTCCCAGCTCATGATTATGGTTTAGAAAATGTCTGAATTCTGAAGTTGTGCTACTTAACCCCAAATATGAACTAAATTCTCACACTTGTGGTCTCTGCAACGCTCTTGAAATTCTTTCCGATAATGATCTTTGATTTCTCTGCAAAACATGCATACATATCCTTACTCTAACATAAAATCTAACAGCTGGTTTCCCCCAAGATCACCAGTTAACACAATCAGTGTATTGATGAACTGCAGGGTGAAGCTAGGATTGCACTGCATGGTCCTGCAGGTTTCCACCCAGCCCCCAAACCAGCCTAGTTATCCCTCCTGAGCAAATGTAAACAGACACGCTGGAGTGCGTGCAGTCAAACTAATGAGATTGAGGCCTGAACAGCTGAGCAGCATGTTAGTTGCATTTGTTAGTCATGTGTGAGGTTGTCAAAATGTGCTGTTGTGCAGTCTTGTGCTGTTATGTCTAATGGCCGAAGCTCAAAAATTGAAGTCAGAATTACATAGTACATCCAAAAAGAGTACAATCTACAACAGATCAAACGGGTGTGGAAATGAAAACATGGCCAACATCCAATGCGCAACCCATCTAAAAACTTAAAACCGGGTTCATTCTCTCTAAGACAATAAGAAAGTTCTACAGTAGGGAAACAGTGTTCCAGTGTTATGTTTTTCTTCGTATTACGCCATTTCAGGATTACTGGAGTTTTGAGGCACGAGGCAGGCACAAGCAGCAGAAGACGTGTGAATGCCAAGGTATGCAAATGGCCTATCAAGGTACACAGAAAGCTACACAGAGAGAGCACAAACCAGGTCCACAGTTTGGTATTCCTGTTCCCTTCTCCCTAGCTCCTGTCTAAAGTATCTTTCACATCTGCAGTTTGCCCAGAGAGTAGCCATAAAATTTCTCTCTGGTATTAAATGTAGATATTGTGTCACCTCAATTTTGGCCCACGGGACATCATTTAGGATCTCATTACTTTCAGTGTTTTTGTCCTTGCTTCATTACAAACCTTAAACCCAACAGTGATCCAGAGGAGCCAGAAACAAAATGTTTTCAGCTTTAAGTCAAGCCCCTCGGTTAAACAGTGCACTGTTATTTGCCACGACAGCCTGGCAACAGGGTAACCAACAAAAAACACAAACATAAAAGATAAAACACATCATAAACACTTAGTCTTTTACAATCAACTTTGTCATAAAATATGCAGGGTCATCAAAACTACCACTTTTAATAATGAAGATGATAATAAATCATTCTGTGGTAGAGGGAATGTTTTTTTGTTTTGTTTTTTGTATTTCTGTAATGTGTTCTTTGCTTATAGTTCAGTTGACATCTGCTAATGGCACTGTATTCTCAAGGGAAGAGATGAAAACAGCAGATCAACAGTGAGCCAGAGAGCTGAGGTCACACTCGTGAAAAATGATAATAAATAAGGTCTGTACAGTGTATCATGTGGAATAAATACTCCTTATTGACTTATAGTGTTGGGGTTGCCATTCTGTCTGTAACTAATTACTCTTTGTGAAGCATGAATTTAGAATAAATCTGCTGTAAAATGACAACATTTTTTTCACCCTTTCTCCAAACTTCAAATGTGATTTGGTTGTACTCACGGTAAATTTGCTGTATAGCTCATACGTGAGCAGAGGATTGGGTAGCTCCCTGAAGTACAGCTTACATAAGGAACCCACACAGTGGATGTCCTGGAGGTACACTTCCTTTGTAAGGTCAGGGCACGCCTCAGAGCAGAATTCCTGCCTGTGCGCGCACACACACACACACACACACACACATACACACATACACACACACACACACAGTTAGCTGAATGCTTTGATTGTTTAACACCCCTGCTAACTACTGTCGCTGTGCAGTGTTGCATTGTTATGGCAAAAATCAGCAAAAGATGCTAAACAAGCTGAATACTAATCTGAGAAAACAATATTATGTAAATTTAACATACCATGATGATTTATCCTCAGATTGACTAATTTTAAATGCATAATTTGAGATAATAACATTTGATTCAGCATAGCAGCAGTTTCTACTGAATAACTGGAGCAGCTCCAAACAGGATGCACATGTATACTCAAGTAATTACTGAGAATATGTACAGAGGTGATACACACAGCACATACACTGTAGTCAGAGATTTTAAACACTCGTGTTTGTTATAAAGATCATCCTTCTTAATCAGTATCATCTGATGTCTATGATATTCTCTATGACTCAAAGTTTTCAAAGCCTCGTGCAGCTGCACAGTATCATCAGATGGACTTTTTTATTACTGTGAACTCTGAGAAATGCACTATTGTTCAACAAACACGTTGCATGAGTACCTGAGACGCTGGATATTTGAGGTGACCCCCGACAGTCTGTAGATCCCGTCCACAATCCCATGTTCCTCAATAAACTCTGCACATTTCTTCAGAACCTGAGGAACTTGAGAATTAAAATTGTGTTAGAAACATGTCGGAGAATCTCCACATATATTTTCTCCTGTTTCAGCTCTTTAACACTGCCTCGTGTTTAAGGGTTGCACATTGGACCTTGGTGGTCACATTAAATCTCAAAAGCGAGGAGAAGAAGGAAAGACTTCTAAATGTAACGTTTCAGTGGTAACAATGCAAGTAAGGTTGACTTCATGGTATGGGTTTGTTCCACTATTGCTGTTTTCTATTCCTTAGGGCCGCTGATTGTAGGTGGACTTTGGCAGGAAGTTAAAAATGGTTTGTTTGTTTCAAAGGAAGGTTGACACACCCAGTCCTTGTAGCTGGTATTACTTACGACATTTCCTCTAATAGAAAACGGCTTTTGAAATGTTACCACTGACCTCCACAGCTCTCCGAACCACAGTACATCACCTTCTGTACACAACTGTGTTTGGTCAGACTTTTTTAAAAGTTAAAAGATTTAACTGAGGCTTTCCAGTGTCTGATAAATCACATGCTCTGATTCAGTCAGACCACAACTTCCCTTTGGCTAATTCTGAAAATAACAATTGACTTCTTGATCAGTTTACTTGGAAAAAAGCTGATCCCTTCGAAATTTCTGATGCATGCAAACTTGGGATACAAACAGTGGCCTTTGTAAAAACATAGAGCTAAAGGAGAAGCTGACTTTGTTGTATTTGTGACTGCACTGATCACTGAGATCAGCAGGCTTTTAACTACACACTCACACAGATGAAAAAAAGATGTTGGTTTATCTTGATTGGGAACTAATGTTAATGAAGTGTGGTTCTCTTTAGATATAAAGAACAACATGAAATCCCATTAATTTGTGTCTCATATTTTAAGAGTCTCCCGTAGAACAGATAGAAAATAATAAAATAAAAAACATCAGTTCCACATGCTGACTCATATTTCTAAACCTTGTGGCTTGCTGAATGAACATTATTTCATTTCATGATGTATGAATAATGATTTATTCTACTGATTCTACTGCTTTGTAGACTTCCTTTATTTCTAAGCAAAAAAGATGATCATTCTGCCAAAAAAAAGGTAGAATCCATCCTCCGCAAAATGAGTGTGTGAATATTTTTGGCAATGGTCAGTGTCTGAGTAATCCCTGCAGACCCAGAACCTTCTATTTACACGCTGATCTATTTGACTTAATTGGACTTTCAGCGACATGCCTGTGGTCAAATGCTGGATGATGAACAACTCTGGAGCCTTCATTTAGAGTCTCTCAGTGTCTGCACTGAGGGAAGATTGCTGCTTCTTTTATTGGCAGCAAAATACAGTTTGACTCTCTACTGACTTTTACAGATGTTATAAGGTAACATATAAGATTAAATAACGTGTGATGCATGGCAAGGATCATTTTGAGTTAAAATACGACTCGGTCTCGGCACAGTCAACAGATGCAAGTTATTTGTTTCTGCAGTTAAGTTCAATGTTCCATTAAACGCTGAAACTGCAGCTGCCGCTCAGTGGTTGGCTTTACAAAGACCTTTAACAGCCCTGCAGTCTTTTCTCTTTCTCAGGTTTTTTAAACGTTCTTTACGGTAACACTGTCCTGTGTTGACTAAAGCACCTTTAAAGATTCAGGGCCACATTAATAAAACCTTGCTATAAAATAGGCGAAGTGAAACATTTTTGTAGTTCAACACTGTTCTTCGTCCTGAGGGAACATTTTTGGATCATGGCAACATGACCCAAACGTTAGCAACAAATTACAGAACTACATAATCATGACCATATTTGTCAGCGTGAAACAGGAAGTCTGAATTTCATACCTTTTTTTTAGATCCATCTCAGATTTTGACTTTGACATAGACTTTTAATTCATTACTCTCAATTGCTAATTAGTATTTTAGATATTTCAACAATATTCTGTTGGGTATGGAGATCTAACAGCATAACACTGTCTTGGATTTTCAGTGAGGTTGTGATGCTAACAAGGGATCGGTTCTGACTCTTACTATAAACAGCCCCAAGGTAGAGCTATGGAGAGAACACCAAGGCCATCAGGTACACTTTAATACCCTGCTCAGAGATTTATTTCAAAACAAAAAGGTTTTCTGATGGTCACCATATCTAAACTTAACATCCACTTTGTGTCTTGTTGTGCGAGTTTGTCAGCAGCTTCCAGTGGTACTCAGCTGCTTTTATTAAAAGGCAGCCCACAATATGTCTGCTGAACATCCATAACGTGGGGGTACGACCCATACCTCCTCCTCCCTCACTTCCTGCTCCGAATGCCCCGCCTTTGAATGTGTCTGTTCCAACAGGTCTTCCTTAAAGTTATCCTCAACATAGCTATTCATATGCCTCTACACGTGGGAGACTTGTGTTCTCTTTTTTTAAAAATGATTTCATCATGGTGCTCCCAAAAAAAAATCACAGATGATGGCTGTGAGAAAAGAACAAGGCTTACCACCAGAAGAAAGAAAATGGATCAAGGGATAAAAGAACAGAAAGCTCTCAAACAAACCTGCTCACATATTTGGATCTTTTATGACACGTTTTGTCTGTTTCTGCTTCTTTGGTTCCTGGCTCATTATTTTCTCTCATCTATAAGCAGCAGCACCACCCAGTCTTTTGTTAGACACAAAACTAGTCATAGGAAACTATAGTCACTGAAGGAAATTGACACAAAAAATGTAAGAGCCACACCCAAAGTCACAAATGACCATTTAATACAGCCAATGGGTGAATGAATGGCCTTCCTAAATGTAAAACACACGTACACCTACAATTCATATATGTAACCTTTGAACAAAGCCTGCATTTCTTACACTTTTTTTCTTTTTTTGTCTTAATTTCACCACATAATGTGCATGTAAAAGGTTATAATAGTTATGATAATCTAAGAAATGACCATTAAAGCTCACTTTTCAGTATAAATGTGTACTAGTCTATGTATGAATCAAATAATTGATGAAAGAAATCATGTTTAGTTTGATGATAGCTGCTTGTAAAAGAGAGTTAGATTTTAAAGAAGGCAAAATAAAAAAAAGTTTACCATCTTGTCCCGAATTCTGGAGATGTTCTGTCAGGTCACAGCCGAACGCATTTTCACTTCCTTTCTTTTTGGTCTTCTGCTTAGTCCCTTTATTCTTCATGTGGCTCCAGTTAGTAGTCCAGATGATTAAAACAAAAAGATCCTTGAAAGCACGGCCACTGATCCATATGACCCCGAGAAAAAGGTTGAGCCTGTGGGTCAAAAAGCAGCCGCATAGAAAAATCCCAGCAATCGGCTCCCAAAACTCTGCATCCGCTCACATTCTGACTAACCACACTGTTGGAGGCTGAGAGCAGAAGTGACGTCACGGTTTAAACTTAAAGTCCTTTAGATTGTCATTACTTCGAGTGATGATCAGAGAAAATACATGGCGTGACTGCTGCTTGGCTGGGACGTGGCAGTCCGCTGCTTTATCACTGAAGGATTTGCAGAAACAGCATTAGAATCGGTTGGTTTCCTGTTGTTTTTTTACCCCCAGCCAGTCTCTCTCTGCTCCTTTCTATCTCCTCCTCTTTTCCTTCATTCCACACAGTCTCCCCTTTTCACTGGTTTCTCTGTAGCTGAGGAGGCATACATGTATCATGAGAGGAAAATCCCTTCAGGAACATTAGTTTTGTCTTTTTAATCTGATTTCCCTTCAAGATTTTTCAAATATTCTATGTTTAGAGATGGATTCGTGGCAGTGGTGTGGCAGGGATTTTTGAAATGTTGAGACTGTGTAAAGGGGAGGGAAGTGAAGTGAGAGGAGGAGAACAGCTGACTTCTGTTTCTCTCCTAGTTTAGGAATTACTGACCTCTTTTATTCCTCTTTTTTTCATGTGCCCAAACTCGGAGCTAACGGGAAAGCAGCTCTCTGCCTTCCTGAATGCTCCCAATGTATACAATTTCCTGTCCAAAGAGCCCGGGCTCGAAAACAAAAACAGACGGGTTCTGAAGGAAGAGGGAAGTGGGAGGTGACTGAAGTGAGGGCCTGAAGGGCACAGATGGGAAATGGGGGGAAACTGGGGTGGGGGTGGGGGTGAGGAGATGGACAACACATGGTTCTTGTTACTAACTGCTATGCATGTCAAATTTTTCTTTTTTAAAACTGGACTGCAGCTTTTTCACACACACATTATTAATGAATGCCTTAAATATATATCACTGATGCTAATTTTATAAAGTAAATAAAGTTTTCTTCCACTTCTCCAAGTTTCTCTGTTGCTTCCTGTTTGAGTAAATGTAATCCAATCACACCCCTGCAATGGAGTACACTGCCTGAGAAGAATCATGTAAAACTCCTTGGGAAATGAGGATATACTCCTCATGGTTTTTTTTTCAACTTTTAACAGTTTCACATGGAAAATGACAGATCCTAAAACCCAAATTCCATAAACTGTGGTCTGAAATTTACCAGCTCTAAAATACTGAACTTTCACAGAGGTGATATTTTAAGACCTAATTTTAAGACCCGCTATTATCAGTGTATCTGCCCCTCCTGGACAACTGTCAAACCACCACTGACCGCAGTAATTTACTGGGTTGTAATCGTTTATCAAATCAGACTTCAACACCACAACTGAAAGCAGACAATTTACTGTATGCAGCCATCAAACAGCATGTCTAATTATTTATATACATGTCTGTTGGTTTTGGAGTAAACAGCAACTTCAAGTCTCTGGAACCACAACACCAGATTATGGCTTACAAATGTGTCACAATACTTGCATACACTTAATGATGGTGTAACACTTTTTGGCCTCATAACTGGCCTCTCTACAGGCCAAAAATATGGTTATCCAGGAGGGCAGTGAATTTGATGCTTCTGATCTTTTAATACCTCCAAATATCATTAACATGCCGAACCTACAGACTCAAATGATAAACAATTGGCTTAGCATGCTAAACCTGAAATAGCAACATTTCTGGCCACTTTGGGGCAGTGGAAACAAACTGTTGATTTTTCAGTTCACCTGACCTGCATGTCTTTGAGCTGTGGGAGCAAACTGGAGCAGCCATAGAAAGGACCCTGGACCTTGTTGCTATGCTGTGGTATCACCAAGCTGTTGGGCTGCCCTGAAATACTGCAGTGAAATAATTTAACATGATTGTGATCAGTTTTTACTTACTTTCTATCTAACAGTTAGATCTTTTCAGAACATGTGTGGATTCAACCAACAAGTTTGGACATATACTTGATTAAATCTGGATTTTATATTTAATGTAAAGCACTGTGGCATTACTATAAATTATTGTTCTCCTTGCTGTTGCAAATAAAGATATGAACGTTCTGTAAATTCTTACACTCTTCCATACAAAGGTTACTATATTTACAAGCAGGAACAATACAGCACACATTGTACCAACACCACTGACATTCTTTTAACATAGAAGTGTTCTGACTTGCAGAGTTGATATTTTTGTGTTAGAAGTGTTTTGTGAATGTTACATGTGAGCTAGATGACCAGGCCTCGACAAGACAAAGCTTTCTTTCTGCACCATAGGAAGAGGAGATGACATCATTCTGTCCATCCCGCTCTTTCTTTGCACACTGGTTAAAAAAAAAATCTGTCTACTGAGAAGACATTTCATTGTATCTGAATAATAAGGGATTATTCTTGCATTTACTTTTAGAACATGTCCTCAGAGTGACGCAATGTCTTAGTACATCAGCAGCATAATTTAGAGTCTGTTAGTGTGAGAGTGGAAATGATACAATGAGGCAAATGGACAAAATACTCCTCCTCATATATAAAACATTCTTGATTTGATGGTGAAAGTAAAGCATTTAAGTTGTGTTACTTATTGAGATAGAGCAGACGTATCTAATCAATATTCGCCAATATTATCTGTAATACTAATCTGTAAAGGAAACCAAGGTCATGACGCATGTTCAAGCTTGAGAGATCACTGTGACACTGTGATACTGCACATATTATCCACATTGTGTGACTCCAAATAAATAAAACCTAGCCACTAAAATAAAACACTACCCTGACTGGGATATTTGGGGTGTGATACTGGCCTAGTCATGTTTGGGATGCCATAGCCTATGTTCACACCCAGTATCTCTCCTATCACCAACAATGTGTCATAGAGAGACTAAACTGCTTTTAAAGAGAATGTGAGGCGCTAACTTCATTCACCAAGTAAGTGTCTGACATACAACCCAAGCCCTCTTACAATTGCACCACCTCTGGAACTAGCAACATGCAGAACTATATTCACTTCAAAATCCTGGAGAATAAAATATGATAGTAACTCACCCATTTCTTCATCACATTTTTTGTTCTTGTTTTCCTGTGGTAAAAAATACAGTTTAATCAGGATAAAAACTATTTTTCCCATTTATGTTGTTTTTCTTTTTCCATTATATAGTCATCTACCCACAGTCCAAACAAACAAGACTTAATCAGATTGTCACCAGGCATTTAGGCTACTGTTGCTCAAATTGCAAGGCAATAAAAGCAATCTTTCTGTAATTAACGAGGACAAGAGACCACACTCAAGATGTTTTTCCAGTAGTGAGTTATGCTCTCAAGGCCCTCCACTGGTCAGATCCATGCACTGCAGACTGTTACCATCTTGTTGGACTGTTAAACAACATGCTACCATTAGACATTAACATAAATTCCACAATATATTAATAAGTGAATTATTCACGGAATTCTAAATAAGCAGGGAGAATAATTTCAGAGGAGGTTAATTTCTATCCTGAAACCATCCATAGGAAGGGATCAAGGCATGGAGCTGTGGCCATGACTAAAATTTCCAGATTAAGAAGCGACCAGAAGAGCTGCCCCTGGATATGTACAGCGTGACGCAAGAGCACATATGAGGTTGCTGATGAGATGTATCAGGTCTGGTTTGAATTAGTATCATAAAATATTAGGATGTGAACCTTATAACAAGCTACAAGCACCACAGGAAAATGAAAACCAATATATCCCAGGCATGACACAGCAGCCTAAACAAAAACAAGCCTCAAATATCATCAGGACATAATTGTCTGAATTGTAGTATCTGTTGAACACTGTAATGTTCAGGTGAATGTCTTATAAGATAAACCAAAATCGTGGTGCCAAAACTGTGGCTACTTTCCTCAGAACACATTAAACAATGAGATAATTCATAAGAAAAAATACAATTTATTAAATGTGTTCTAAAGAGAAAAACAATCCTATTAGAGGCGAAATACATAATCGTCATGATCAGCGTTCTCCCTTCAACATAAGCAAAACATGACACATCACCCAAAATCAACATACGAAATGGATAGACCAAATGACTTCATCAAAAAGTTAATATGGCATTGCTTTGAATTTCATACAATTATTCATGTAAATTAAAAATTTCCCCCCAAAAAAATGTCAGTGTAATGTTTGATGCTACAACGCTCACAAATTTTCTTGGTTGTGATCATTTTACAAAAGACGTTGTTGTGTAATGTGCGCACTTTACATATTTTCACCTATAAAAGTTTTAAACCCAACAAGTAGTAAGCAAAACATTCATTCAGGAGTGGAGAATTGACTATGGAATAATGAACAGCCAGGACGCAATCAACACAGAAAACCTGGATTCTGGTATTCAAAATGTGTCAGTGCAATAAGAGCATACTGTAGATTTATGGAGAAGAAGCTCAGTTCATCAATTGAGCCACAATTTACACACTCACAAACAGAAAATGCTGTAATTTAGAGCAACCTGTAGTTATTATGAAGCTATGTCTAAAAGTTACAAATATGAAAATATAATGAGTGACTCAAGTAAACTGTCTTGAAAGAAGTAGGACTTTCTGGTCAGATAAATAAAGACATAACATATTGTAGTTGTAACAAACAAACAGCTACAATACCTTCAAAATATATATAGCTGTTTCACAAATTTGATATGAGTGTATGAGAAACACATTTCTAAGCAACATGCAATGATCAAAGCATAAGTATGCTGATTTTTCTTGACTGAAATTTCTTCACAAATGATAATAGTAAGAAAGATTTATATTTATCGTCTCAAGTCTCAAGCAATTATTAATGAAAAAATGTGAAAATAATAAATAAGAAACCATCACCAATAATTTTTGCTCAAATATATAAGGCCTAATGTTGAAAAAAAACAAACATGCAGTATAAGAAATTCTTTCATCATTATGGCTCAAAAAAACAAACAAACTTATTTTCAAGACAAAACATTGTTCTGCTAAAGTTCTTAAGCTCTGTAAATAAAGCCGGTTGGCTCAAGGCAGCCAAAGTCTTTTAGTCAGTAACAGTAATAATAATGTAGGTTTACTACAGAGCAGCCAGAGGTTTAAGAGCAGACAAAATTCTAAGAGAAGAAATAATAATATAATTTAACCTTCTGATAAACTTTTCACATTTATTACATGTGTAATAAATAACATGAACGAGGCTGCATTTCATGTAAGTTAGCGTCCTATGTATCTCCCACTGCAATAAGTAAAAATGTCTGCCGAATGACACAATCAGCCTTCTACATATTATTATTGCTTTTCAGTGGTCCTTGAGTTTTTCCTCTCAAAGTTCATGTGTTGTCTGCTGACTGACACTTTATGATACAGAGCAGTAATATTACCAGGATGTTTTAGATGAACAAGACCCCAGATATTTAGCATTACTACGATTTCTAGGACTTCATTGATATGTTCACTTTGTCTTCTATGAACAAACACCAGAAATTTTATAATTGGATGATGAAGACAATTTAGATTATGAATTCATCTAAACTATGGATTCATAATTTGTTTTTATTTTGGTGTTAAAGATTTGTTGACCTAAAAAAAGCCTGATGTCATCCACTATGGTTAAACACTGTAAAACATTAAACCACAGCAAGTCTATGGGGGATGATTACTTTTTTCAGGTACTGTTGTAGGCTATTGCTCTGTTGCTGTTAGTGTTTTGCCCTTCTGCTATCTAGCAGCCAAGCATCAATTAATACAGCTTAAATGCACATTACTCTTGTGAACTGATCCAGTGCTCACTTTACATTACATTGTCTACAGCTTATCACAAACCTATCCCTTTCAGTAAATCTCATTGCCTCAAAGTCTTTAAGCAGCCTTAAATCAAACCTTAACATGAACTTACTCTTATGGGCTCTGCGCACCTACACCGGTGTTCTGTTATCTGACTTGTAAGTCCTCTGCTCAAGCAAAATAAGCGACAACACCTGTGTATGTGTGTGTAGAGACCTAAGGAAGTCAATCTATCCACAGAATGAAGCACACAAAATACACACTGTCCATGTGTAACATATAATGCACGCAAATAATAAGGCTTATGCATAAAAGAATCAAAGTCTGACAGCTGGATGTTTTAGCAATATATTTTAAATACCAGGAATGTTTATGGCCAACTTCTTTATTTGATTTCAGCCAATCATTCCTTTAAAAAATAAATAAATAAAACTGTTTTATTTACTTATTTTTTCTAGCGTGCTCAGACACCTCATGAAGAAAGCCAGGTAATAATATGAAGAAATGAAGGCAGCGTGATATACAAAATTGTGCAAGGATGTACCAGATAATGTCGTTGCCAGCTAAACTTCATTTTAATATGTAAACTAATCAAAACAATGTGCATTTTGTGTGCTTAATATGCTGTGTTTTTACATATGCAGCTTTGCTGCACTCAGAGGCCTGGCATAGTGTATAAAATATATCATAAAATATTTTTTGGTCACAGCAGCTTCCTGCTTGAAATCTCAACTCTGTGGCTTACCAATGTCCACAGTAACGTTCACATAAAGAGGCAGCCTCTCCACTGACAAAGTCTTATATGAACAGCTGTTGAGTCCATCCTTTCTCCATACCTGTGAAGTTCGTCCCAATAACCTCATCCTGAGAAAAAAAAAGTTAATTGAAGAGATTAAATTTCTATTGCATAAATAAGGACACACACATTTAATTAACCTAAAAACCTGAAACATGCATAACACATTACCCCGTATCTACATTTACTGACCTGTCCTTGTTTATTTCATTGCCACTGTCCCGTTTGTGGAATACCATGGTATAGCGAGCTACATCAGCAGGTGGCCGCACAATCTTCATTTTCTGCAGCTCAACCCTGCATGAGACATCAGACCCACATGTATCTATTGATGAATGAAGGAATATGCACCACACACAATCTGCTTCAGATTGGTGCGAACAAAAACCGATTATTTTAAATGCTGTTTTCACTTCTTTCTGTCTCACCTGATGCGAAGGTCATCGTCCTCTCCCCCCCAACCCCAGTAAATGTTTGAGAATCCGTTCACTTGAAGAAACTGCTCTTTGCTCATGGCCGTGACTCCTCCAAAGTATCCTTTGTAACGCAGCCTGAGAGTTGAGGATTACGAAGAAAAATTACAGTTCTTTGTTTACAGATGATATCGAGCCTTTCAAGGCAATATCATGCCTGAGGAGACGGTCATCCATTAATGCTGCATTGTTTATCTACAAGGATATAAAGTTTAACTGCTGACTCATAACTTACAGGAATTTACTCTTAGTCATATACTCACTTGTATCCTGTGGCATTCCGGCCAACTACCAAGTGTTTGGGCTGCTTGTCACAGACATATGAATTGTGATCATTCTCAGGAACCAGGTCGACATCATGGAAGATGAAGCACTCCCAGCTGTAGTCCTTCAGGGCCTCCAAATATCCAACATTCAGTAACTTGGCACGGTTAAAGGTTGCATCACCAGCCTTTAAAGAAGGAAAAAGAAAATCATAAAAATCACAGTTTGCTTCAGTGGTTTATAGACCGTGTACAGTTCAAAGCTCAGTGCAGATATTTCTGTTCTTTCCTTGTATCTCATGTGTCACTGTGCTTTAGCCACTGAAAAAAAAAAAAAAAAAACACAAAAGATTTTCAGTAGGCAGCAGGAATTGCTGCAGCTCAGAGAAATTATTTAATGCTCCTTGTTTAGGCCTGTTAATACCATAAAGTTATTTTGGAACTTATTTATTGATACTATTTTTTATAATTAATCACCATGAAAGCCAAATACTACCTTAGAATGAAACCAGATGAGCATACAAAAGGTAAAAAAAAATAACAAAATATTCAGTACAATTAAGTTGGAAAAGAAATCAACTCATCTCCATAAATATGTGTTTGTACAGACATGTGTGCACTGCATTGAAATTACAAGATAATAATCAGAAACTGAGCGTACATGGTTGACTTGCCTGTCTAGTTCTGTCCCTTTACTGGCACATTTGTACAACAAAGACACACACAAAACCATTCAGGCTAATTCAGGATCCACATGCCTACTGATAATAATCACTTCCCCTTGGAGCACAGACAACATTATTTGGTTGCAGATGATTTGCCTTTGGCATGTGAACATGTTTTGCTTCACTTGTTTCTTTGTACTTCACAGAATATGACTTTTCATTATTTGAAGTCTACAATGTTACAAGTTTCAAGTCTCCAGTCGGACCACACAGCTGGCTGAAGGGTTGAATTCCTGCAACTTCAGTGCAGTACCCTGATATGCTAAGTTGATTTCATATGAAAACTGCGTGACATCAACCTGTGATCAGTGTGGAGCAATACCTGCTGGATGACATAAATGCCGTAATGTAGCTGCTGCCTCTGCAGAAAGGGGTGCAGGTGGTGCAGGAGGTAGAGGAGGTGTCTCTCTCGGTTGCGATGAGGGATGAGGATCGCCACGCTCTGCCTCGCTCTACAGTCTGGGGGCTCATACTCGCCCTCAGTCACTCCTTTGTTGTCACTCTCCACATCCTTCAGTTTCAGAGAGGACTCGAAGGACAGCTTCACAGCTCCCTCTGTAGAAACAGAGTTATCAAAGTTAAACAGAAATCTAAGTCTCAAGTGCTAGTGATCATTCTGTTATATGTCATTCATACCACAGTCAGCAGATTAAGTCACGAGAAAAGTAACACATTTAAATGAGGCTTTGCTTAACAAACAGTTTAAAACATTTTTCCTACTCTGTCATTTCATTTGTTTTGCTCTGTTCTTTAGCCCACTCAGTGTAGACAACATGTAGCACCTACAGTTACAGTTAACAAGTAATAAGTCCTAAGACAATTTTGTCTTGCTTTTACTACTTTAATTCCTATTATTTTATAACTGCTTAAATGTTGTTTCCCACCATCATGAATAGCACAATCAACCATCACTAGTCTTGAGAAACTGATGTTCATGGCTATTTAGCAAGCAGGCATCATAAGCAGACCAATTTAATTTACTTCTGAGAAGATGGCTACTTTTCTTTTAAATAACAGAGTTAAATCAAAATAACATACAAGTTAACATAGTCAGCTGTATGTTTGCGTGTACTTACGTAGTAATGGTGATTCCTCAGGGCACTCGCCTTTTGCTGGTGGAGTATTTAAGTGATCAGGTGCTGTTGTCCAAGAGGTGAGTTTATCCCTTAGACTGTCTCCTTTCACAAGAGTTTGTGTTGTACTAGGGGAAACCTGGGCGGATTTCACTGTTTCGCCTGAAAAAGTTGCGATCCATACCAGCAGCGAGAGCGAGAGGAAGAGCAGTACAAAATATTTCCCCCTGCGCAAAATCTTGCACACAGGTGAACAGAGGCCCATCGCTGTTTTACTTTGCTAGTGTGACACAGTGAAAGTGGTGACTGTAGATCCTGTTAGCTATAGTTTAAGGTATTTCTTCCATGTAGGACATTTCAGCAAAAACATGGACAGTCACAGACTCACTGACCAGTCATCCCATGGTGATGAAACATAGTGGTGATCTAGACAGTCAATCGATGAAGTAACAAATACTTATCCATGAAAATCCATCTCTGAACCCTCAAAATCCAGTTTAAGGAAATGACGCCAAAAGATGCAGAAATCTGAAAATTCAGTTAGAGGGAAAACCTGTTACTAACCATGACAGGACAGGACAGGTTATAATTTTAAAGAGATATATCCATTACTTTCATACAACAACAAAAAACACCAGATGAGACGTTTTCCTAGAAAACAAAGATCCTGGTAAAGTATCCTTAGCGCTAGTTCCTCATTTTTCTTTTCTTTACTGTGTTGTCCAGATCTATTTGTTCTCTTACACACGACTGAAAGGACTTCCTGAAAGATACATTTATACTTAGTAACTGTACACCTGTCTTTTTCTGTGCCACTTGACAAAGTTTAGTATCAAATTGCCTGGCTGTTAAGTCTAACCTTTCTCCTCTCTTGTCCACAATGAAACTGAACCCCTCACATGTGACTGCTGTTAACTCACAGGACAGCTTATTAATCAGGGTTGCAACTGACCTTTATTCTTGGTGTCAGTCATTCTGTCAATCATTTTACAAATTAATCATTACTCTATATAGTGCCTGAAAATAGCGAAAGCAAAAAACCAAAGTGCCTATCACAATATCACAAAGGAAAGACTGATCATCATAGCTGTCGGCCATTAATTAATGCTGGCTGATGTTCTGTGTATCGATTAAGCGGCTAATTGTTTCAGCATAATCATCAATCTTTGCATAACAAACCCAAAACTCATCTGTAATGCTCAATGTTCTTCTAAAAAAATAAAACGTAGGTTAACTTTAACCGTTAAACCGAAGGCGGACTTGTACGTTATAACCGTTGGTATTGTAACGTCAGCTAAACTGACCTGAGATACCAGCAACAAGCAAATACGTTTAACTAGAAATGTTTAAATTGTCAAACAGTCAGGAGCTTCTGTCTCTAGCAGGAAAACTCATTGAGAAAAACGTTAAACGTTGACATTTTGTTTAGCAACTGTCCTCTCACAACGACTCCATCACCCTGCGTGATAATGTTAATTTAGGGGACGGTGACATGCTAACGTTGGCTAGCTGAGCATCACCGTGATATCTGCTGCTGTTCGTGGAAACACTACCTTTCACATCGCTGACAGCTCCTTCTTCTCCTGCTTACTGTCAAATCTGTCCACTCAAATTTTGTTTCGTGAACTGGCTGTAAACGCGCCCAGATGTTCATCTAACTGTAACTGTTAGCTAGCTGACGAATGCGGATGTTGTGCTATTAAGTTACTGCCAAGTGCTGTAAAAGTCATACATTACCTTATGCAGTCGCACACTGTGAAGGCAAAACACAGTAAGACTTTATTTCAACGCAAGCGAGTATTGTCCTTTCCAGTCAAAGTTTGGTAGGCACAGCTATCTTTCACACAAGCTAACGTTATCATGGGGTTATCAACCAAGAACCAAACGACAACACGCCGTCAAGTCATCATAAATACACACACTGAGGAAATGAGCAAGGAATGGTGCGTGTGTTCTATAAATACTTCCGGTGGGTGTTTTTTTCAAAATAAAAGTAGCCATTTCTGGTCGCATTGTGCCTGTGTTTTACATCTATATACAATGCAGCCTTTGATAGTTTTTCTCCAGTTCTGTGTCGATCTAGGTTTAATGTTCTCAACACTTAAATAAATAAAATATGAAAGCAGGGCCTTATTATTTTTTTTTTTTTTAGATAATTGACTTGGACTTGTCTTCTTTTCCTTCTTAACCAGGACTGGGGCTGTGATGAACACTCCCATCACACAATGCTTCCATTTTGTCCAAAACCTTGTTTCACTGTGTCCTGCAGATCAGACGTATACAACATGCTGCTCTCTCTGCTGGGTTCCACTGGCTCTGGGGGTAAAGGTCTTCCTCCTGCTAACAGAGGAGAGAAGTTGTCCAGCTGCTCCAGCCTGCTTCAAGTCAGCCATGATCCTGAATGTCTCAGCAGGTGTGGGGGGCGCTGCAGTCCTTAAATGCCTTTTTACCTACTTTTTTTTTTTTTTTCAACAGTTTCCCTCATCTACTGAGATATTCCCCTTTGGAAAGATCCCTGTGGTGGATTTTGCTTGATTTTTCTTCTTTCTTTCTGTATTTTCTTGGATCCTTTCCTAGGGTGGCGATGTTGAGCTACAAATGTCCAAGCTTGCCTTGCACAAGCTACTCTTCCTTCCTCCCTATCCTCCTCTTCCCTGCAAGGACATGACTGTGTGGTGTAGGCCTATAGCAAGAATGGCAGTAACATGTGAGATAGGCCTGCACTATTTGCAGTTGTCATAGGTCTGTAAAAAGCAAGCAGAGAAAGTTCTTTGAAAGCCCCTGCACCAAAATACCCTGTAAACCTTCATCAGCATGTCGATCATTTTGTTTTGGTTTTTTTAAATCTTTTTTTTTTTCTTTAAAAAAGTACGCCCCCCAGACATCCCAAATAAGGTGCTGTGGATTTGGCAGTGTCATGCTGAGGAACTATACTTCCATTTCTTTTGTTGTCTTGTGTTTGACCACAATAAACATAATCACTAAGTATGGAACATTCTGTCGACATCCAGTAATTGTGTATTTACTGTATGACTCATGCATCCTCTAGTCTCGTCAAACCAGTTTAGGAGGCTGTGTTGTGAAGTGGTTAAAGGTTGTTTCATGCTACCAGCCAGGTCTTTGTCCTGAACATCATGTGTTACCTCCACAGTGAATCTGAGTTGTCTGTCCTAACCAAGCTTTGATTTTTTGTTATTGTTATGTTACAATATTGTAGATCTATCTATCTATCTATCTATCTATCGATAGATAGATAGATAGATTTTCTGAGATAAGAGTTCACTAATCTAAACAGGATATAATGTCCAAAGGGGGAAAAAAAACACCAGCAACCTTAGGATCTAAAATAATGTTTTTAATTGTAAAAAATCTGTTATTATTAGCAGGCTTAGCTTACATCAGTGTTACATTGCAAATAATGAGAGTCACAGGATACAGGTATAGTACAGTCTATTAGTTGCAGTGGTGTTGTTTTCCTCAAGTGATCTTTTTGACAAAATGTTAAGAAAATTTGAAGATGAAAAGGTCTATATGTAATTGCATTTCAAAATAAAGTCCAGTATACACCCTATTAATGGGACTGATACAGCTGAAATTTGACATGTCCATACATATGCTATCACATCAGAGAACTCCTCCTTGATTCCTCAAAGCTCAAGGATAAAGTAACTGTTCCACTTCCAAAGCTCACCCTTGGCTTGTGCTTTCCTGAAGTCGGGTCACAGTCATTGCTGTTGGTCTTGAGGCTGATGGAGGAGGACGGAGTCGAGGCAGAGGATCCACCAATGCTGCTGGATTTTTTTCTTGAAGCTGTGCTGTGTTTTAGTGTAGCTTTGGCAGCCACTTTGAAAGCGTGGGCTGCAGTGCTGCATCTGACCTCCTCTGTGGTGTTCCTGGATGGTTTGAAGAGGATGATGTAAACCTTATTGAAAAAGATACAGGCCAGCATCCCAAAGCTGGATGCCAGTATCGCAATGACCTCCACTGCTGAAACAAACTTGCCGTAAGTACTGAAGTAGGCAGGGATAAAAGAGATCCAAACAATGAAGAATATAAGCATGCTAAAAGTAATGAACTTAGCTTCTGTAAAGTTTTCTGGAAGTTTCCGTGATTTAAATGCAAAGAAGAAGCATATAGCTGCTAGGAGACATGTATAGCCAATAAGAAACCCAAGAGCCATCACAGAGCCTTCATTACAGGTGATAAAAATGATCTCATCAATGTCATGATTCCTGTAACTGGAAGGAGGGGCATTGTAAAGCCAGACTACACATATCATAACCTGGACAAATGTGCACAGAAACACCAACAGAAACTGCAGGTTTAATCCCCACCATTTACGATGGAGACTTGTAGGGATCTTGGCTTCAAACACTAAAAGCACTCTGTTAGTTTTCACAAGGATGCAGGAGATGCAGAGAACAAAGCTGATCCCAAAGGCAGGTTGGCGTAAACGACACGTCCAATCCTGTGGCTCGCCAATGAAGATGAGAGAACTGGAGAAGCAACACATAAGCGAGAACAGGAGGACGTAGGACAGTTCTCGATTCGAGGCCTTCACTACTGGGGTGTTGCGAAATCTGACAAAGACTCCCATCACAAAGGCTGTCAAGAAAACACCCAGTACTGCACATATGGCCAAAGCTATCCCGAAAGGTTCTGTCCAGGAGAGAAACTCAATTTCCTTCAGGAAGCAGAATGTGTGGTTCCCATTAGACCAGGAGTTATTTGGACACTTAGTGCAAACGCTGGCATCTGTATAAATAAAAAAAAAATCATGTTTGTTAAAACTGCAACAGTAGCAAGGTGTTACATTAGTATTACGAGGTTGTGAATGTCTGACTTCTTCATACCTTTATGATAACTGTACTCCCCATCTGAGCACTCAGTGCATTCAAAGCAGCATGTGGGCATACTATCTATGATCCCCTTTCTTGTGCCAGGTTCACAGTCCTCACTGCAATTAGAGAATGGCACCTATAGGATGTGAAGTTGACAGAATTGTTGCATTACAAAGAGCAGAAAATACTCTTAGAATGGATGGAAATACACATTATTTGTATATATATTAAAAAAACAACAACCAGGACCCCATTTCCCGAAAGCAATTTAAAGCTACACATAAGTGGTCACTCATAGTGATGAAGCGTAGGCAAAATATCACCCAACTTGTCAGCTTCTCTCAGCTCTACAAATTATTTTAGCATCTTTAATTTCACTGTTTTAATTTTACAACCCTCAAACTTTCTGTTAACATTAAACATCTGTATGCTACCTGCCCAGACAGACAAAGTTAGCTAATGTAGCTAATCTGAGCATTTTGTGGCTAAAGAAACAGAATTTCTCTCAGGAGTTGGTGGAGAACAAAACAGGGCTAAAATGGAGTGAAAATGGACTTTCATTCCTCAGGCTGACACAGGCATGACTCCAAATGATTGCTAATGTTGCTCCGTATCTGCCAAATATGGGAAGAAGCAATTGATTGCAAATACAGTCACCAGAACAACATTAAGAGGTGATAATATTTCAGTGCTGTGTTTGCAGCTTGTTTTACTGCCCCCAGTTAGCCAAAAAAAAAAAAAAAGTTCAAAAATCTGTTGATGCAGACTAAGATGGAGTTAGGATAAGATGACCTCTAATTGATGTGAAGGAAAAATAGGAGGCCTGAAAATTTGTAATAATGAACAGCATGCAATCCTCTGCTTTATTGGCAGGTTTCACTGTTTTCCTTCCTTGCTGTGATTATCTGCCAAAAATTGTACGAATATCATGCCAGGACAATGAGGAAAAACACCAAATGACCGGAAACACAGGAATACATCTGCCACAAAACAGTTTGGCTGACCTCTGAACTATAGCCATTCCACAGAATCTTTGTCTTGTCCATGAACAGTTTGGCTCCTCTCTTAGCGTGCATGTTGTAGTATCCAACCTCCTCAAACACCACAGAGCCATCTTCAGCAGACCTGTGCCAGTTTATAATGGTGTAGTTCGCTGCCAGGTCTGCATTCTCACCAAATTGCATCTTTATCCCCATACTGTTGGTGTAGTTCAAATGTCTGAGCTGCTTCAGGACCTGTGACACACAGACGCACATTTGAATGATTCTCTTATCAAGAAATTAAATTTAATTGTTTTGATTACGACAAAATGCACTATTTTACCTGCCAAGCTTCCATTTTCTTTATATCTGCACAGGAATTGTTGGCAAAAAGTCCATGTCCAGGAGTACAGGTGAGTATGTCCTGCAGGGCCTGTGCAATGGAATACACTGCAACATACACATTATAGGAGATACGAAAGTATGTGTAGTCCAGGTACGGGGTCTCAACACTTGTGATGTCTTCCTCACCAGTACACAAAGGCCTGAAACTAGTGCTGCCGCTTTCTTGCAGTCTTGGGCTGTCTTCCAGATAACAGTTGAAGGTTTCCTCCCAGAACTCCCTGACAAATTCATTATGGCTATCTTTCTTTGGTTGGACTTGTTGTAAGAATTCTCTAAAGCCGGGTATACGTCCCGCCTTTAGAGCAAAGCCAATAGTCCCTGCCACAACATCAAGATACTCTGGTTTAGCGATAAGGGAGGAGCTTGCCCATGCTTCGCTGGCTAACCAAATGCGATCTGTGATGTTCCTCCTGACCATCTCTTTGATTAAAGGCTCAATATCTGGGCCGCTGGCGAACACTACGATTACTTTAGCTGTGGAGTTCTCAATCCTGTCAGCCAGAGCTTGGATTTCATGATCCTCAAAGTACTGAGAAATAAGTTCATTTAGGTGAATACAGATGTCACGCTCTTCCATTTCCTTCTCAAACTTTTCGATCCCTGGGCGTCCATAGTCGTCGTCAGAGGCTACAGCAATGACCCAGTTCCACTGGAAGTGCTCAATGATGTCTGCCATGGCTGTGGCCTGGTACTCATCTGTAGGAATGGTTCTCATGAAGGACTTATACTGATTCTTGTTGCTCAGTAAACGACTAGAGGAGGCATAGCTGATCTGAAACAGGAAAGATTCCAGTTAATCTATCAGGTTTTCATTTTGTCTTTGATCTTTACCAGGGTTTTGTTATTTTGTTAAAAAAACATCATCCATGAGGTATTACTTTTCCTATCAAGGGTAAAATCCATTGCAAATTAATTTTATGTGAACATAATTGTAAGGCTATGTGACATTTGCTCTGAAATATTGATGTGGTGCTGATAAAGCCGGTGTTCAGTTACTCACCTGAGGAATATAAAACAGACCCAGCAGGTTTGCGACTGCTGTGGAGATCGCAGATCCAGCTGCTCCTACTACTGCAATAGTTGATGGGATGTGATCAGTACAGTTACAAAATTCATCTAAATTCAGGGAGTCAATCTTGTTCTGGGCCACAAAACTAAGTGTTGCTTCCAGGGCTTTTGACACCGTGTTGCATGTGTCAAATATCCTGTAGCCCAGGGTGATGTTGGGCAAGAGTGTGCTGCTGTTGTTAATCTCATCAATTGCAAAAATCATGGCCTGGAGCCAACGGAAACCACGGAAATTGAACCTGCAAAAAACCACATGTCATGGATTTTAGAAGAGTTGAACACAGCCAGTGTTCAAAAATACTTTTTGTCAACACATAAACCGGTTTCAAATTTTACCTGACACACTGTGTGGATTCTGGTCGGGCTGCAAGGTCCTGGTCTTTGGATGAAACACCAAAGTGTATGGGGAAAAGACCTCCGAGTAAAATATCACCGGTCATCTGTGCTCTCTGATGAGGCCCATAAGTTGAAATAACACAGCTGGACCCCAAGATTATCAGATAATGCAGAACTAGTTTCATCTTACTTTTTTCCCCCTAACAGGAAGGATTATTTTCCACAACTCCTCAGAATGAAGATATTCTCAGTATAATCTTCTCCTACCAGTCTGCCTGCTGCACTGTTTTGTGTCATTCATGTTTGCACTGATGAGAATACCTATCTGTAGGAAAATAAGGGGGAGAAAACTGTTATGCCTTTGTTTCAAAGTAATCAAAAGGGCTATGATTACATCAGATATCCATTTCCCCTATAAAAATAAACATGTACAAAAGGAAATTTCATTTCAAGCCTGGAAAAATACTTTTCATTTTTTTAATAATTGAAAAATAAACTTGTGCTGTAGTAGTGTGCAATAAACAATCACTGAGCTCACTCTCCCATATAGACAGGGACAGGATGGTGAGAAGAATGGTGTTAAAAACCAACATGGCCTAAGGCTGTTATGACCTGGCAGGACTACTAACTCATATCAGTCTTTTAAGAGTCTGGATTGTGTAAATGAGTTGACTTCCCTTGTAATATCTCTAAACAGAAATCAGTTTCAACATTTAACACCTTAGTAATGGTCATGTTGCTTGGAATATACACTCAAACAAAAATAGAAGCAGGATTTACATGAGCAGAGGGTGAAATCACACTCTAATGACCCTCCTTCCTGCAAATGCTCAGTCTCACGCTGTGGCCAGTCAACCCAATCACCAGCCTCACTGCATTTGGCTAATACTGCTGGAAAAATGCTGGGGCAGAGCTGTGATAATGAAGTAACTAACAGCTTTGAGAGCAACTGTTTGCCACATTAACCATTATTGAGACAGTTTAAGTTCTACACACAGTCACATAAAATCTATTTTAATTTATAATTCATATTATTTGAGATGGAAAGCATGTTTTGTATTGAAAAAAAAAATCAGACAAAAGTATAATAGAATATAAGTAATTATCCAGTCTCCAGTGTTAGTATCCAGTGTCCCCCAAGTCTCCTTTTTGTAAATAACAATAAAAATACAAATCACATAATTTCCATTTGTTCCAAACTGATAAAAATCAATTAAAAACACAGTTTTCTGGCTAAGCACAATCAGCAAAGTAATTTAAAGTAATATTATCTGTTGTTGTTTACTGGTAAATTAACACGTATGCTGCCTTTCTGAATTCTCTAAAGAAATTCTTCATTGCTTTTTAACTCCCAAAGTTAAACTATTAAAACATCAAACATGGACAATAACACAGGATCAAACTTACCACCTGAGCGCCTGAGTGTGTTTTAAATGCACTTAAAGCATTTAATCTGCAGCTATACACTGACTCTGAAAGCCTTTTCCCTAAATATCCAGGGTGCTGAATGAATTCACTGGACAATGCTTTTAGCTTCTGGACCTCTCTCTGCAGATGAATCATTAACAGAGAGAGGGGTAGTCCATTTCCTTCAGCTAATGAAGTCTACTCAGAGTTCACTCCTCCTGAACCAAAGTCATCACAACCTCAAGTATCAGAGAATGAGTTGGGAAGGTTTCTTTAATTTGAAATGATCTACTATTAGTTCAGCACTACAGGAATACAATCATGCACCTACTGTCACCAGCAACATTCAGAATATGAGATAAAAGAGACAGGTACTTATTCCAAGTTGTGTTTACGGATGTTTGAGTCTTTCATATTACAAACATATTATACTTCAAGAATTTCAGTCAGTGATCAAAACCTCTGGCTGATATTCAAGCTTATCTAATGTCAAACATATCTTAAATTAAGCCCAGAGTGCTACAGAGTAACATGACCATTTCACCAATGAAAAAATAAAATCATCCACATGTCTGTCAGTACTCTGGGGGCACACAGAAAATTTCCTCTATTCCTCAGTCATTCTTGGTACCTGTGTCTCTATGTGCTTGACATCCAGTGATACGTTTTTGCATTTTACCAGCAGAGCTGCAGCATGATACCAGGAACCCCTAGAGGCAATGGATTGTGCCAGTATGTTCTTCAAACAATTAGTTGTCTCCTCATGCTCTGATGAGCCAGTGTTCAATTTGTTGCTGAGCACTTGTCTCCAGATAAAACTATTTCGGTTTACAACATGTTGACTCATCTGTGTCCCAACCCAACACTGTGTTCATGAGACATCCTACATCATGGGAGATTCTAAGACATTAAGGATAAAACGTCTCAGCTGTAAATCAAATTTTTATCTGTTTCAATTAAAGGATCGCTGTGTAACATTTATGGGGATATACTGGCAGAAATAGAATATGCAAAAGTATGTTTTTATCAGTGCACATAAAATCACTTAAATACAAATAATCACTGTGTTTTCATTCACTTAGAATAAGCCATTTCTATCTATAGTGGGTCCTCTTCCACGCAGTCCGCCATTTTTCTACAGACAAACTGTACCACACAGTGGGTATGTATAGGGCCTTTTTTGTTTTTACATTGACACTGCAGCTTATATATATATATATATATACATATATATATATATATACACAAACCTCTTCACTTGACAGACTAGTCAATGCAGTAGCTGGTGGCATTTTGTCACCTGAGGGCCATCCTCTGACACACTTGGAGGGGGAAGGGGATGGGGGCTATTCAGTCGGTTGCAATCTGTTTTCTCACTATGAAATGCCACTAAATCCTGCATACTGGTCCCTCTCATCAGTAAAGTTGATGTTAAATTAAAACAAAGACAACTTCACATGAAAATATGCAACAAGTTATGAAGGATGGAAGGGACAAAAATTTATTAAGTCTTATTCTTTAATTTAAAGCCAATTCGATTAAAACTGTTGTGATATTCATCATTCATAATGCAAAATTGAGTGGAAGTAACAAAAATTAATTGATACAAATTGAAATGATGAAAATGCTTACAAATTAACAAGTGAAATGATTAAATGTATGTAAATCAACAAAAGAGTTAAAAATTGTCAACTGATTTGATAAAAACAAGCAATCAAATGGTCTTATCTAGTAATGGGAGGATGAAGCTTTGAGACTTCTATTCATTGTCCAAAAAGCCAGGATATAACATATTTTTGCTGACTTTAATTAATAATGTACCTTATTTCACATGAGTTGCAATGTTGATTGGAGGATGATAGTAATTTAATTAGGGTTTTACTTTTATAACATTGTTACTTGATATCAGGTGGAAATATTTCATGCTTCTAATTATGACTTTCTAATGTACATTGTCATTGTCATCAATTATTCTCCTCTATTCTTATCCCACTAATGTTTCGGTCAAATAGTTAAACTGAAAATCTTTCAGAGAAATTCAATGAAATGTCTTCCAAGGAACCAGTAATGTTTAGCGTCAGACATCCTGAGTCACATGGTTTTCTTCATTTTAGTAGAACCACAATGATTGACACTATATACTGAAACAGTGCGCTTCACAGGAGTGAAATGACCTTTGGAGCTTTGGGTTCATCCACCCATCTCTAGATTTATCAGTACATTTTTTAATTGATTGACTTTGAACTGACAGTGAATTTGACACCCAACATTATTTTTTTCTGCATCTGAAAACCTAATTTTAGAGTAACACTTTAGTACAACCATACTTTTGATAATTTACTTAGGCAAGAACTGAGCCCCAAATTGATCCTGATGCATTGCATGCAAACCTCTCTGCCACTGGTACGTGAATGCATGAGTGATGACTTAGATGTCGTCTGGCTGTAGATGCCTCCTGCCTCCCTTCTTCTTCCACTTCTTCCTCCCATTGTCGCTCTTCTGCCACTTCGTCTTCCTCAAGAGTGTGAGAAATAAAACAGAAGGATAGAATGACTTAATACCACCATTCATGGAATAAAAAGTCCTTGTTCAGTTTCCAAGACAAGGTGATAATTCACTTTTGTCACAGTTTATTATGTTCCAGCCTTATGCTGAAACAATTTACAAAAAATGTTCCCTTATCAATCTAGTCTCAGTGCCCCATTATGACAAAGCAAAAAAGTGAACTTTAGAAATTTTTGCTAATTAATTGAAAAGAAAAATTTAGAAATATTTCAGTTTTTACTGTTATGATAAATTTGCAAAGATTTCTAAAATTCTGTTTTTGCTTTGTCATTATGGGACATTAAGTGTAAGAATCTGTGGTAGTCTACAGCAAATATCATACTAGTCTACCCCTACCTGAGGATTTTTTGATCAGCGTAGCAGTCAGGAGGTCCCACATCACTGCAGGAAAAACATATCTGCCTTTAATATGTCAGTCATTCATAAACTACTGAATTCCTTCCTAAATTCCTTGCGATTTTAAGAAAGCGCAAACAAATAATCACATTATTAGAAAATGAAGAAAAGAAAAGTTCATTCTTTCCATTTGTTAACATGCACACTAATAATTGTAAGCTACCAGATTACAACAGTGGTGGTACATGGTTGGTACACAGAAACCTCCATATAAGGATTCATTTGTTTGACAACTTTCTTACTAATGCTGTGTTAGTGTCATACTCGACTTAAGGCAACTACCAGTTCTGAGTTGGACATAATGTTCATGTCAGCACTTGAGTTGTAATAACAGGGAAATATTCAGTAAACAACTTTTGTGATGGGCCAACCGGAACCTCACTATACAAGACACTAACCTGTGAGGGTCTTCTCCATTACTGTAGGCAGTCCCCTGTACAGCATCCTGGCCAAGCAGTGAACAAAAACACACAATAAAAACTACGTAAAAATATATCCATTGAATAAAACTAGATTAAAATAAATAGTAAATCAATTAAATAACTGGTAGTGATCTTACCTGTTGGGATGAAATGGAAAAAATTTCATCATCACAGTCAACTACACCAGGGGGTCCTTCAGCATTGTTTGCTGAAGTCTGCAATATCATCAAAAATGTTTTAGGAACAGTTTTGGTATCGTAAGCCAATCATTTTATGACTCAATTATAATACAAAACGTATAATTTTAACTGCAGTGAGCTTAAGTTACTCTACTATATGCTAGCAATGCTAGCGTATGCCATTAAAACGAGCACATGTGGCACCATGACTTGAATCTGATTCAATTCATCGAGTCAACCAACATCCAATTACAAAACACTACGGCACTTCCACTTTCCATTTTCAAAATACCTTTAAGCCAAAATGTTAACTTACATGGTTTATTTTAACCATGATTATCATTCGTCTGGTTACACCTGTTGGTAACATGTGGTCCATGGAGTAATGGCGTCTGTATGGTGCGAAGTATGTGATATGCCAGACTACGTGATGACGAAAACTGCGTAGACTACGTGATGACGTAGTCTGGCGTAGTCTTTAACAAATATTTGTAAACAAAACCTGAACTTTGGATAAAGCCAGGTTCAAAATTCTTGCTTCTTTTTGTTGACATATTAGAGTCAAAAACAGCAGCCACAAAAATAATCAATTTTCACCATGTTTTTAGGAATAAAATGTTATGTAAATCAGGATATCCATGATATACAAATAAATTCAAAAAACTAATTTTGAGAAAACAGCCTTTAAAGATATGTATTGTAAATGAAATCGAGAAACCCCAAATAGACAAAGTTTAACTCCTGAATGTGTATTTTGGACATTTTCCTCCCACTAGTGAAAGGAGATGAAGCTAAAAAATTTACCTGTGCCTTTTTAACCTGTAGTGTCTCACTCACCTCTTAGCTTAAATCCAAAAACTTGAAAAAACAGCATTTTGCTTTGTCCATATTGAGAAAAAGCATCCTGTTTGGGGAAAAGAAGAGATTAACTAACATTAAGCCATGTAAGTTGGCGGAGAGATTTCTGAACTGGTTCTTCTGCTTTACACAGCGATGTACATTCAACCTTTGATGGAGAATAACTAATGATGCAACAACAAACAAAAGAGATGCAAAACAAAAAGGCAACACCCAATGCACCAATGTGGCCAAGCAGTGAGTTTTGAATGTGTTCAATGTGAAAGTCATTTTTTTAAAGTGCTCATGCATTGATCATGTACAGTTTACATAAATTTGACCATTTTATGCACTTTGTGAAGCAACTTTACAAGTGGAATCATGCAGAATTTCAATTAACAGAAAAGATTCATTGACCAATGTAGAACAGTCAAATGTGGCTTACATGTCATGTTACATGCAACACAATTATTACAAATAAAACATCATTTCAACTGTACTTGTCCTTACCACCCAATGGTACTTCTATGGTGCAACCTGTTCACCCTGCAATAGGCTTTTGAATGACCTTGACTCACTCATGTACATAGATACATTTTATATGCAATCTATGGTACATACAGTGTACATGTACTGTACAGGCAGTAGTACTCTAACTTTAGTTTCTATCTATCTATCTATCTATCTATCTATCTATCTATCTATCTATCTATCTATCTATCTATCAGGTGTCACCTACCTGGTGGTCACTTTGGAATGTACCTAGCGGACTTCAAGAGCTGTCTGATCAGCAAGAAGAGAAATCCTCAAAGGCAGGATTGCTAACATTGGGGGAACCCCAGCTCAGTTGTCCCAGGCCCCAGGTCAAAGGAGAACTTAAAATGGCTTTGGAGATCATCCTGTCCCGGGTACAAGCAAGATGCATGCTGGGCCTACTAAATGGTTTCCAGAACCTGTATTCACAGAACTGAGAATACTGCCCTCATGTGGAGGATGAGGACAGTGATCAAACACAAATCATGGGGATTACAGACAAAGGAAAAAAATAAGTAGGGAAACGGGAGGATAACAGTGCCTTCATTCATAAGGCATTAGGGGTCATTGATTGGTTTGATTAGTATGAAAACGAGTCACCTGCTGTGGCCTTCACAGTCACTGGATCTCAACCCACTGGGAGAGATTTATTTTTCCTTTACAGGAGTAATTGGAGGAGTTAAGGTAGAAAATCTGAGGTCTCGACAAATTTCAAGATCTTGAGATAAAAAGTAAATGATAGGGATACTGTATGGTCAGAAAATATCTTCACACTTCAAATCCTCAGATTTGTGAGACTTTGTGATGGTTGTACTGTTTTTTCAACATTTCAGCCAACAATAGAAAAAAGTCTGTTAAATTTGAAAATCACACAACAAATATGTCACATTTTTTATACTAAAGGTGGCGCAGGGTGAAAGCAATACTTAACAGGTCTCAATTTCCTGCACTTTCCTATAAAACTATGAATTACAAATGATAATGTGTTTACTTGTGATATTATATACAGCCAAACTGAATTTTTATCTGATGCTTTGTAACATTTATGACATTGTTTGACATGCCAGTGGTGTCCTCAAACAAATCATTCATGTCCTGTCTTTTTCAGAAATGGCACGTATGTCTGAAATGTAACATAATGTGTCAAAAATGTGAGTTGTGTGAAGAGTTCACAGTGAATGGATTTATCCTCACATGTAGTGTGGCCCGGGACAGATCAAAACACAGTCACACACACTGCTGCACTCAGCTGAAAAGGTAAGAATGTCTTTCTTCAATTCAGTAAATAAGCTAAGTTAGTATAAAAATGTGTGTTTTGTTCTTCTTAAAGTTTTTATTTATCTATTTTTTTTAGAAAAGTTATTACTTGACTCATGATACATCACATAAACAGTAAGATAATAAATGCACAGTAATTAAGCTACCTACTGCTTTAATTTCTTCCTGTTTAAAACGCACAGGCTTTTAAAAGTAAATAGTAAATAGTCCAAATAGTATGAAATGATTAGAAGTGATTATAAATGTGGGATGACTAAAAATAGGTAATTTTGCTTATTTGCCAATAATATTTTGTGGGAATGAATACCATCAATACCTGTGCACTTTGTGATAAGAGTAATTTATGAAAGGTGTGTTAGTGTGTGTGCCTACAGCTTACTGAATGTAAAATGAAAAGTCATATTGTTCATGTCTGAGTGATTGGAAGGCTCAAAAATGACCTTCGCTGCATCAGTCTTACAGCACAAACAATAAAATCATATGGGCATGGTGTGAAAATGACCTTTTCCTGTGTGTATCTCACACTCCGACAATTTAATAGTTTCAGACTGTTGCAACATTTGCTGATCTTGAGTTTGAGTAAATTCAAGATTCCTGCAATGCAATTCTGATGAAATGATCTATGACAAAACAAACGCTGCAGATCTGGATAATGTTTAACTTTTAAATAAGTTTTCTTGTGTCCAATGTTTTGAATGAATTTGAGCTGGTTGTTGTGTCTCTTGTTATTTTTGGAATTACATAGTGTTTACTGAATTTCTATTTGAACTCACAAGCTTTACATTTTTTTGTCTAGTGACTGTGCCTGTGTCAATCCTCATACTATTTTTGTGTGCTGACAATGATTACAAAATGTCTTGATTAATAGGATGTCTGGTGCCAAGATTCTGCTGTTCCTGCAGAGCCTGTCACGTAGGAAACCTCTAGAGCCTGAGGGTGAAGTGTCCAATTTTCGGCGTTGCCTGACCACCCTCGACCTGGTGGCTCTGGGGGTCGGCAGCACACTGGGGGCCGGTGTGTATGTGCTGTCGGGAGAAGTGGCCAGAGCTGTGGCCGGGCCAAGCATCATAATCTCTTTCCTGATAGCAGCAGTGGCCTCCATCTTTGCAGGACTATGTTACGCTGAATTTGGTGCTCGTGTTCCCAAGACTGGCTCTGCCTATCTCTACAGCTATGTGACTGTGGGAGAAATATGGGCTTTTATCACAGGCTGGAACCTGTTGTTGTCTTATGTTATAGGTAAAGATAATGTCTCTCTGAATACATTTGTAGTATGTGATGGATGTTTAACTGTTGTCTTGGAAAATTCTCCATATAAATAAATTAAGCCTCAATTTCCCCATAAACTTGGTTTTATTATGAGTCTCAATTCTAACATAAATATTTAACATATTTACTAATCTCTTTGAGAAATTGGCCTTTTTTTCTCCTGCTTGTTTGCTTTTTTAAGGAACATCGAGTGTAGCCAGAGCATGGAGTGGGACCTTCAATGACCTCATTGGAAATGTCATTGCCAACTCTCTGGGTAAACAGGCTGCGATGGATTTACCTGGATTAGCTCCCTACCCAGACTTCTTTGCAGCTGGTCTCATAATGCTCTTGGCAGGCAAGTTTTATGATCCAATTTATCATTGAAATGTATGTGTAAAAATGAAGGAAAAAACGTAAGATAATAACATTAGATTTTTGATATTGAGTATCTTTCAGTTTTTGCTGAACAAGGCTTGACTGTTTTCACAGTCATGACAAACTTTATATTTTTTGTGTGTTTTCTTTCTAGGGATTCTTGCATTTGGTGTGAAAGAGTCAGCCATTGTAAATAAGGTTTTTACAGCAGTTAACATCCTGGTGTTGCTGTTTGTTATCCTCTCTGGCTTCATAAAGGGGAACATCAACAACTGGTACATCAGTGAAGATTCTCTCCTAAGTGGATATGAGTATGTATCATACAGCATTTCCAGCATACCACACCACTGTGTCCAGGTTGATACTGTTAATTGAAAATATTCAAGTGATTGTGAGTTATTATCTGTCAGTTTGTGGATTATTACTGAGTGACCAAACATCATCATGTCTGTTCTCTGCAGAAACCACACATCACTGAATGAAACCTCCAGATATGGCAGTGGGGGATTTTTCCCTTTTGGCCTTGAGGGAACTTTAGCAGGAGCAGCCACTTGCTTTTATGCATTCGTTGGATTTGACTGCATCGCTACAACAGGTAAGGTAAAGGGGGTCCAGCAAGACAATTTCAAGTAAAAAAAAAAAAAAAAAAAAACATGTAAAAGCATCAGAATGACTTTCAGCTGCAGTTGGGTGGGACATAATTGAGACATAAACATGTTAAACATATATATTTCCAGTTGTCTCAGTGCAAATAAACACTGAAAAGAAAATAATGTACACTCAAAGACCTTTTAGACATGAGTATATAGTAAACAGTATATATGTCGTTGTGAATGTACAGTGAATTTACATAGATACACTGTAAGTGCATACGGGGGCATAGCATAATATACAACACAACAAATGAGTATAAATTAAAATGTGTTTTTCTTTAGGAGAAGAGGTTCAAAACCCTCAGAAGTCAATCCCACTCGGCATTGTTGCGTCCCTCCTCATCTGCTTCTTGGCTTACTTTGGCGTGTCTGCTGCCCTGACTCTCATGATGCCGTACTATTTGCTCAGTGTTCACAGCCCACTGCCTGTGGCCTTTACGTACATCGGCTGGAGCCCTGCAAAGTATGCAGTGGCTGTGGGATCTCTCTGTGCACTGTCAACAAGGTATGAAATGCAGTATGTCGTTTGCAAACCCCATTCTATTCCAAAAGTTGAATTTAAGAAAATAGATTATTTTACTTAAATTGTGTGTTAGAGGTTCATCAGCAAAAATGGACTGTACTCATATATACTCATATATACATAGCGCTCGTCTAGTCATACTTATCACTCAAAGCACTTTACACAGCTAACCCCTACACACATTCATACAGCGCTTGTTCTATATACATATGAAGCACTCTAACACACACACACACTCACACACTGACGATACATCAGGGGCAATTTGGGGTTCAGTATCTTGCCCAAGGATACTTTGGCACATGGATTGGAAGAGCAGTGGATCGAACCACTGACCTTCTAATTAGGGGGCAACTCGCTCTACCTGCTGAGCCACATCCCGTTATCATTGGCTGACATGTAGAATATATACAGAGCATACTGTAAATGAAGATGATTGGAATCACTATTAACATAAACAACCAAATGGTCATCGATGGAGTTATTTGAGTTTTTGTCCCACAGCCTACTGGGATCAATGTTCCCGATGCCCCGTGTTCTTTTTGCCATGGCCAGGGATGGACTCCTCTTCAGACCTCTCAGTAAAATGAGTGACAGACAAAGTCCTGTCATAGCAACCTTGGCTTCAGGGATTGTAGCAGGTAAAACAATGAATTACAAGACATAATTATTTGAAGTCTTTTCTTTGTATTTTTGTGGATTTTTTAGTCAGTTCCTGTTTTGTTTTGTTATATAAACCTCCTCCTGTTTTAACAGAAGGTGCTCATCCTCATGCTCACTGCACAAAACGGTCCATGCACACCACACTGATTCTTAACGTCTAAATGTATTTATTTAGTTGAGGGACAATATTTGGCAAAAGGTTAATGTTTTCCTTTTCAAGCTGTACAATACAGAGCTGAGTAAATCTGCAGAATATACGTGACAACTGCTGAGTTAAAGCACACAGTCCATCTCAAACTGTAAATACACTTTCTCTGCAATATCCTGGTCTTGATGTGTTAGTCACGTCCTAAACATTAGAAGCATATATGTTCTCCAACGGTTTCAGTTACATGAATTTTATGGATTAGAAAAGGGATGAGTTGATGACCAAAAAAATATTCACAGAAAATGTCAAAACTGTGCTTCTCTCTCGGTACTGCGTGAATTTTGCGTATTAAATCACTGGTTAATAATTTTAGATTAAACCCCGGGTGAAGTTATAGTTTAAATATGATTTAATAAAATTATAATAAGAGAGATGTTATTTAAGTTTATTTAAACAATTTGTATTATTATTATTCACGCCTTTTCAGCTATCATGGCGTTATTGTTTGACCTGAAGGCGCTGGTTGACATGATGTCCATTGGAACCCTCTTTGCCTACACACTTGTTGCTATATGTATCCTCATATTAAGGTATGCCTCATCATAAGTATTCACTATAATGAAACATGTATAATAATAATACTGTAGTAGTAGTGTGGGTGCTGTGGAAAACCTGACTAAATATCACCTGTAGGTAAAACAGTTACAACTACTGTCAAAATGTTTTGGTCAATGAGCAAATAGTACACTGTGATTGACTGCCATTATAACAGCTTGCTGATACTGTGTAATTTCTGCATTAATTCCATTTAATTACCTTCAGTGGTAAATAAGATAAAATTTATGTGGAAATAACATAGGAAATAACAACGAAACAAGAATAAAACCCCCTGAACCTCCTGTTTAAGTCACAGCTATATCAATATATAGAAATAAATGTTATATCAAACCTATGCCTGGGTAAATTTATTTATATATCCTCACTTTTACAGATATCAAGCAGATCTCAGAGATGATTCAAGCGTCAGCAAACCAGAACCCTTCACAGTTAGCGGAGTAATATATCCTCCTTCACAAGTCACCACGAGGACATCAAAAAACGTGTCTGTTTTAACAGTTTTTATCAGTAAGTGATCTTCTTAACATCCTCCTTAAGTATTATGCTGCATTTAGATGATTTCCATTGTTAATTATCACTGGAACTTACATTGTTCTCCTCAGTCTTTTTAGCTGTCATCCTAAGCCTCCTCATATCTGGGGCTGTAGACTCCCTGCAGGCTCTTGAGTGGTGGAGTTTAGTTTGTGTCTCTGTGATCGTACTGATGCTGGTCCTCAGTATCCTGATCATCTTGAGACAACCACAAAGTACAACAACTGCAGCTTTCATGGTAAAACTACCTCATCTATCTTAAGTTCTGGTTTTCTGGCAATACATCCAATGATGAAGTTTTTCATCCAGTGGGATATCATTATTGAGATTATAAACTGTCACAATGTTTCTGCTTTCGTACAGGTTCCTTTTGTGCCATTGCTTCCTATTTTCAGCACCTTTGTCAATGTATATCTAATGGTTCAACTTGGATCAGACACATGGATCCGCTATGCAGTGTGGATGGCAGTAGGTATGTGAACGACATCACCACCAAACACACACTTTCATTCAACAAAAATATGCAAGAAAAATCAAATAATATGAGCATGACCATTGGTAATGTAACTTTTCTTTCAACAGGTTTAATCATCTACTTCTGTTACGGGGTTCACCACAGTGTGCAGAAACAAAGGCTTCAAAATTCACACAACCGAGTCAGTATTCACAGCATTTCCACCACTATAGTGCAAAACACTGAACCCGGACAAGATTATATTGACTAAACAATGTGACAATACTGACTGATAAAAGCATTCGGTGGGCACAAAGCAAAATGCTTTAATTTCAATTAAAATGTGGCCAAGTTCAGAAAGTTAGAAAACTATTTTAATCATGACCTCTGACCTCTATTATGTACTTGTTTTCTGTGAAATTTAATGTCTAGAAAAGTTTTTTGAATATACATATAATTGAAAAAATGTCAGTGTATACACAACTCAGTTTGACAGTATCCCTGTGTGAGGCTTCATGCAATATTGTGTTTTCATTTTACTGTTTCACTTCTTGATATTGGTACAGCACAGACCTGGAGTGTGCAAGATTTTATAGAGAACAGAGTAATGGTCAATGGTGAAGTGCCACTGTTCAAGTACGTCTTATAATCAGGACTTTGTAGAAGTGACAAAAGAAAAAATTAACACTGTAAATTAATATGGTTCTTGCAGTGTGTAATTAATTAATTTATAATCATTTGACCACATTTGGTTGAATTAAATTATGGTATTTAAGTTCCCTGCATTTTCCTTTATAGGTGACATTGTTCTATTTCTCACAATTATTATTATTATTATTATTATTATTATTAACTTTTTTTTTTACATTTAGCAGTTTAGCGGATACATATGTCCATATATAACATATACATATATACCCTAATGCTGTGTTTCTATCACTCTCTATTATCATGTAAACTGTAACAATCTTGTGATATTTTGTCAAATAAACATGACCTTTAAAGTTCTGGGTCAGCGAGTCTCCACATTCCTCCTCCTGTCTCCCTCTCTATTTTCCACATAAAATAATGAGTGTTCCCACTGCTCTCTCTCTCTCTCTCTTAAGTGCCACATTTATTTACAACGCGTGATAGGAACTCATGAAAGACGCCTTAGTTTATGGAGGTACCGTTTACACAGCGCACCATGTGAACCCAGTCAGCCAATCAGAGAGCAGACTGCAGGAGCTGTAGCCAATCGGTATCTCGCGCTGGAGGGGAAGCGCATTGTTCAAAAACCAAACGCAGTCGGGTAAAATAACTCAGCTGAGGTTGTTAGTTAGTCACAGGTAGCCTGATTTGATACAGGTTTAACCCAGTTTCTCCAGTTTAAGTCTAGTACTCGAGTTTTGGCGATTTAGTCAGTTACTTAAAAACATTTAGACACTGGAAACCAGGCGCTCGTCGCACTTTGGACTTTTGAGGTAAGTTAAATTACTTTACTTTTTAAGGTGGGTCATCCTGTGCTTAACAACAATAAGGTCACAGTGAATCTGTAATTATGAAACAATAATATGAAGGTTCTTCGTGCAGATAGTGTTATTTTGGTGGAATAACGTTACAGCTTCTCGTGTACGTTCATGCATAACGTTAATTTTATGTATTCACACACTCGCCTCGTGTATATGCTCCTTCTATCCAACGTACCAATTAGCTGAGGGACAAATAGCCTAAGTCAGTGTATGCATAAGAGCTGTCATTGCTCTCTTGAAAACCTGCAATGCCCTGTTTGATTTTTAAAAAACGTTTGAGGACATTCATCCTAACTTGTTTCAGTTGGAAAAAAGGTTCATTAACATATTTATTGGTTTCAATGATGAAGCTGTTCTGCACCAAAGCTAAACCTGTCACGACAGGTGATAGCCTGGGAAGTAATTTTCCTGTTTGACTGCTTAAGCAGGTAGTGTTTGGCTTTGAAGGGCAAAGTAGGCTTCATTCAATATGTGTGTGTTTTTTCAGCTTGTTTCATGACACACCTTATTTTTTTAGTAATCCTCTCCTGCAGTGAGCTTCTGCCTAGAGTGTAAAAATTAAAGATATAACACTTGATTATATCAGTCAAACTTGTTCAACTGACAAATAGTGAAACTAGTGTAACAGAGCAGTGCTGACAGGTCTTATTGAGCCCTCAAATGTGCATTTTCTTCATATCATTGTGATGCATATATGCAAATAGAGATTACAAAGTGGCTTTTTCCATAGATTTTGATAGCTCACAGCTAAGTTTGAATAATGTTGAAATATGCGATTACGTCATACACATGAAAATTTGTCTTCTTGCAACAGGTAAGCATGGCACTGTCTTTGTCTTCCCCTTGTGGATGCCCCTCTGATGAGGATGAGGAAATGGCTGTGTTTGAGTCTACAGCAGCAGAACACGGAGGCCTGAGCAGACCACGTCTGCCTGAGATCTCTGTCATTTCCCCCGGCCTGGATCCGCGCCCATCCACTGCAGAACCGGTGAGAGCTGACCAGAGCATGCTTTGTTTTTGAATGTCTCTGCAATGTGCCTAGTGAAGTCTTCACTGTAAACAAATGAAGATTGTTTACATTCCGCATTTCTCACTGAAACACATTGTGTGTATTCAGGCAATCAAACAAAACATGTTGAACACATTTCCCGGCAACAAGCCATTAAAGATGTTTTAAAATTGTTTGTCTAGAAACTAGCAGTGAAATCTGGACTGGTGAGACAAGGAAGTGGTGGTGAAGGAAATACTGAGAGGGTGAAGGTTTATCTGCGCATCAGGCCACTTACTGAGACGGAGAGAGAGAGAGGAGAAGAACAGGTAAGACTTTGAGTTGCAGGATCAGATGTCACCTTTCAGTTATTCATGATAACTCCAGTTACACTGCATGTGTACTGATTGTTAAAATGATAGCTTTTAGTAAATGAAGTGCATTCATTGGTTTTAGTACATCTACTCACTGTTAACTCTTCTTTTAGGGCTGTGTGGCTGTCCAAGATGAGGGGACTCTGCTTCTCAAAGCTCCAAAGGAGTCTCAGAACATGAGGACTGCAGAGAGGGGCATCACCCAGAGCATGCACAAGTTCAGTTTCTCTAAGGTACACCTGTGCTCAGTGTTTACATATTGCTGAAAATGTTGATGGACAATATGGGCAGATGGGTGTGAGTAGCAGCAAATGTCAGTAATAAATACTGAAGAAGCTGGAGTAAAAATATTATTCAATATGTATCACATACTGATGTTGTTTTCATTATCCATCTGTCATAGATCTTTGGACCAGAGACCACACAGCAGCAGTTTTATGAGAGCACCATGAAGACAATGGTGAAAGATGTGCTTCAGGGAGAAAATAGACTCCTCTACACTTATGGCGTCACCAATTCTGGAAAGACGTACACAGTTCAGGGTAAGATTTTATTCTTATACTAATAATGCTTGACCTGGATTTGATTGCGATGTTATGAAATTGATTTGTTTGTGCTTTTTTACTTACAGGCAGTGGTCGAGAGACAGGCCTCCTGCCCCGAGCTTTAGCATCCCTGTTCAGGAAACTTCAGGGTCGTCTCTACGGTGCCATGGACCTGAAGCCTGTCATGTATCAGGATGTGAGACAGCTTGAACCCAGTGAGGTCAGGGTGGAGGAAATCCGCAGAAACTCTCTGCTCAAAGAGGTAAACAGAAGAACCGCTTTGAAATGAAAAATGCAATTTCCTTGTCATTACAATGTGCCCCAGCTTTCATCATGCCATGTATATGTTACTAATGTTCTTTTGTCTCCATAATCCTGGCCTTTCCTCTTACTGCAAAGTCTAATTTTCAACAGCTCATCCTGAACTTGGACACATAGATACAGATTCCTTCCAATTCAATGTAAACTTAGCTGTATTGGGATCAGCTTTGACTTTGATGTGTTGAAAAATATTCAGGTAGAACTGACAAAGCTGAACCAAGTCTGTGATGGACATATCAGTGTCCTATGGAAAGTGTTTAGATGATGACTGACTTGCAGTTTTTTAGAGAGAGATTTTATGAATCTCTTGCACAACTTTTAAGTAGTTGGCTCAGATATACAATGATATGTCCACATACCTCTTAACTGAAAGCAAAGATCACTGACAACATAAGAAATGTGTATTTATCCAGTCAAGTGCAGAAAGACTGTATGTTTATCTCAGAGTGAAGGAAGGTCTTGTGTGTCACTCCAGTAAGTGGATGTTATTTAAGGAGATGGAATGGAGCCTAATTATCTTTTTGAAAAAAATACTGTCTGTGTCTGTTCTGCAGCTTTTGAAATCTCAAATATAAATCTCCAGCAGCTGTTAAATAAACAAATCACACATCAAAAAGTGGAAGGCAATTACAATCTCAATGCCATTTCAAGGGGCCTTTTTAAAAGTCATATCTAGGTTCTTTTCATATTTATATTGGCTGATTTACTTTTAAAAGAATTTGAGTATTTTCTTGCACAGACAGGAGCTGACGTACTCAACTTATGTGTTACAGGATGAGAATTTGACCTCTCGCCGAGTTGGTACCACCACAAACGGGGACAGCGGCTTTGGAGGACTCTCCTCAACGAGTAACATTGCCAGCCAGCTGGAAGGTGAGGGAGACAGTCGGACCTTCATTTAAAGTCGTATCACAAACCAGCCGCTGAATGTTGGCCCCCGTGAACAGACGCTAGTACACTGACCGTCGGATCAGATCCTGAGATGCGTTTAATCGTGTTTTGAAATAGTTTGTGACTAGTTTGTGTTTTTTACTGTCACTGTAAAAGCCTTTTCTTTTGAAATATAACACACACTGATTGTTGACTCTTTTACTCTCTGTAGACACTGACAGTGTTTGTCTGGAGCCGGACAGCCTTTCTCACAGTGGAGGGGACGACCTGGAGGAAGGAGTGCAGTTCTCTATCTGGGTGTCCTTTTATGAGATCTACAATGAGTTCCTGTATGATCTGCTGGATGCTTCACCCTCCCTGCAGCCCAGAAAAAGAGTCACGCTGCGGCTTAGTGACGACAAGCAGGGCAACCCCTATGTGAAAGGTAACACAGGAATAATACATCAATCATATTTAGTACATTGAATTAGTTTAATTACTATAGTATCAGTTGGTGTTAGTGTGTTTACTTTGTTATTACTTTAACATGGAGCACAGAAAATATGTTTTGTCACTTCTGCTTTTCATGTTGCAAGAACATAATTTTTTGCTTCTTCCTCTTGTTATGTCAGACCTCACCTGGATCCAAGTCCGCAGTGCAGAAGAAGCATGGAAGATTCTGAGGGCCGGACGTCGTAACCAGAGCTTCGCCAGCACCCACCTCAACCAAAACTCCAGCCGCAGGTAGGAGCACATTCAACTTTTACCTTTCAAAACCTTATTTTGATTAACTTTGACTGATCTGTTTGACTTGGACTTATATTATCTCTAATCAGAAATTTATCACTTATTCAGCCACAGCATCTTCTCCATCCGTGTCCTGCACATTCGCCCTGAGGCAGATTCAGGCCAGGCCATGCACATCAGCGAGTACGTCATCTTAATTTCACCTACTTGGATGTCCCTAAATTTCACAGGTTATCTGTGGGTCTTGAAGTGTTTCCCTAAAAAAGAGGCCTTCAAAGGCATTAAAAATTTAACAAACGTTTTAAACATTTCTTCCAGCCGTCTTATTGTTTTCATCGATATCACTCATTCATAGTGAACCCTGCAGAAACCCTGATTTCAGTTTTGGTTTATTTTGATTTTTGTATCTTATATAACAGTGCTGTGTCTCCTTTTTTAGACTGACTGTGTGTGATCTGGCTGGGTCTGAACGCTGTAAAGAGCAGCGTAATGGTGAGAGGATGAAGGAGGCCAACAACATCAACACCTCCCTTTTAACACTGGGTCGCTGTATCGCTGCTCTGAGGCACAACCAGAACAACAAGTACGTGTTTAACTATAACTTGGAATGAAGGTACACCACCGGTGATTGTTTTTAAATATTCCATGTGGCAGTGGTTGTGTAGTAAATCATGGAAACATGGTTAACTGCTCTGGGCATCCAATAAGTGGACCTTTTGAGTTAAGATGATTTTGTCTCACAAATACTTGCTTTCTTTGATTGCAAGATATTTGAATATGCTATTTGAGAAAGATTGATTTTGAAAACTTTCTAATACATCCACAGATCACGACCCCCTCAAGTGGTGCCCTTCAGGGACAGTAAACTGACCCGGGTGCTGCAGGGTTTTTTCTGTGGCCGGGGAACCTCCAGCATGGTGGTCAACATCAATCCATGTGCCTCCATCTATGACGAGACCCTCCAAGCCCTCAAATTCTCTGCTATTGCTACCCAAGTAAGAAACACTGTTGTCTATCCAACATCTGGAATTTTTAGAGTGACTGATTTAGGGATAAGCCCAAAGACAAATAAAATATCCCTCATATCATTTTAGCTGGTCCATGGCCCATCCACAAAGACCAGAGTGGCCTACATCCTGTCTCTACTGCGCGAGCCCACAGGAAATGGTAATGAAGGGACGGTGCTAGAAGAGGAGGAGGATGAGAGTGATGTTGAAGATGGAGATATCACCATGTTAAATACTGAGGTAACTTCCTCTAACATCATACATGAGAGCTAAATATTTACTGTTATTTTTTATCTCCACAACCACTTCAAAAACACTTATTTACTTTGCGATACATGTTTATCTATTAAACAGTTGTAAACTGTTGCCATTAGGCTTTCAACAGTAGTGTTTTGTATATTTAAATGAACATCTTAATGACGCTATTAAGATCAACTACAATTGGTAACCACTCAAGCAGTGAGTGTGTAGAAGGAGCGTTTGTAAATTTCCTCGTTGTGGGACTAATAAAGGATTATCTTATCTTCAAATGTCTCAAAAACACTTGTCCAGTGTTCCTAACAGCTGGCTGTGCTTTATTTAGGCTTTGCTGCAGGCCATTGACGTTCTGAAGAGGGAGGTGCAGCGCCAGCGGGAGGAAAAAGAGGTTCTTGAGGCAAATGTGAGAGAGCAGGTGGTCTCTGAGATGATGGAGGTCATCACTGGCATGCAAGACGGTTTCAGGTGCGTGTGTGCTTCATTTAAATCAGAATGTTTGAGTTTTTAAGATGCCTTTTTAATACTAACCAAGTTGCATTGAGGACATGCATTAGAAACATTTCTGTTTTAGATGTGAAATGTTTGAACTTGTACTTTGAGAAGAACATGAAACGATAAGAAAATGTTGGACTTTGAGATGAATACAGATATTTACTTGTAATGTTTTTTTGTTTGTTTGTTTGTTTTTTACCTTTTTAGTGAGACCTTGGAGGCAGAAAGGGCTTTAATTGAAGAGCGGTACGAGGACAAGATAACCAACCTGCAGAAACATTTGAAGAAATTCTACAGCCAGGAGCTGAAGGTGAGAGTTCATGATCAGCTTCAAGTATCAAGCACCACTTCAGGCAGTGTTTCAATACACATATAATCTGTAAAATCTGCACTTCAGTTAAATAAGATATTTCCCAAATACAGCAAGCACCCACAATACTAATAAAAAGATATTTGAGTCTATGTGCTATGAATTTTCACTAGTTTATTTCTATTCATCATTTCTCCTAGGAGCGTGATCAAGAGATTGAAGCCTTGTCCGCTGCCCTTGAGAAAAACAAAGAAGCTGGATCAGTCCCCACGTCGGAGCCACAGGGAGACGCCCCTCGACGTTCTCAGCGCCTCACCACCCAGACAGATCTTGGCAAACTGCGCGCTGAGCTCGACCAATGCCGCGCTGAGCTCCTCACCAAGACACAAGGTAGAGTCTGACTGAGAGCCTGCTGTGATTATGTGTTGATGTTGGGATATTGTTAATGGTAGTTGACTATCTTGCTTTGTTTGCCCCCCACAGAGCTGATAAAGCTGAAGATGCAGCTGGAAGTGCCAGGTTCAACAGGCACTCTCACCGGTGCTGCTGACCGTAAGCTCGAGGAAGGCCAGCGGGTCAGTCATTGCTGAACCATTTAATACAGTTTTGTTTTTGCTGCATGCAAGTCTCCACCCTCATAAAGACTGAAATTTTGACTCTTTCCTAACAGAACCTGCGACAACTGCGTCTGGATTTGCAGAGGCTGGGGATGGACCTTCAGTCCGGCGAACGAGCCTGCTGTCGCAACACAGGAGGGGAACGGCTGCGGCAGGCATTAAACGCAGCAGATGAGACACTTGTAAAACAGGTACAACCACAGACATATATTGTAAAATACTATGTAATTTATATTATTTTCCAAACTAAGCTTAAAATTTAACAGGGTGCTTCATCTTTTGTATTCTGAGAGAAAGTTTTTGTCCGTGCAAAGAAATTACTCCAGGCCTAAACTGAATTTACCCAATAAAGGTTTCATTTATCATTTTAGTTTGATAAGACCAGTCTCAAATTAGCAATTTTAAAAGGCTAGTTTTGAGAGTAATTATATTTCTCTTCACTTTGCTGCTAATTACGGATGTTCTAACTTTAGAGACGCTGTAATTAATAGTATTTTAAAGCAGCATCTGTGCAATTCTCAATCTAAAACACTTTGTTTTTCTCTCCCTCTGCTCTCTTCACTAACAGTCTTGACGCACAGCCAGCTTTTAAACTAAATCTAGGTTTCTAACATCCACCAGGTGAAAAGTGCAAAGCATGTTCAAGAGCTGCATTTTGCTTCACTTAACCTCCAACCTTATCCTTCACCTTCCCCTCCCCCCTCTGCGGTCTTGTCTAACCCTGTTGACTGACTTCTTCTTAGGACCAGATCCTGGTGGAGCTCCAGAACGGCCTGATACTTGTCAAGGCTGACTTAAGGCGGAAAGCAGACACCCTGGCTCAGACACAGGCCACCCGGCCCCAGCTGCCCCCGTCCGGCTTTTCTGCCCCCACCACACCAGGTTCCTGTAAGAAGAGGGGCTGCGGGGCTGCCGCATCAAGTGATGCTGAAAACAGGCCTCCTCAGAAACGCCCCTTTTTCCAGTCTCTGTTCCCGACACGCACTCCAACACGTAAATACAACACTTGTCCTGTTGAAGAACCAAACGTCACCCCCTACTCACGGATCTTGCGGTCTCGCCAGAGGTCTCCACCTCCCAGCCCTGTCACCACCCCCCGTACTCTGAGGGGGAAGTACTGAATTAGTTAGAGCTTCAAAGGAAGTGTGTCCTTTTCAATATTATGCAACAACAAAGTCATACTTGCTGGTAACTTTATAGTATTTTTATATCTTTTTTTTAATGTATGTTCACTTTTTGCAGTGCGGTTAACTCTTGTTATGCCAAATACAGTTATGTTCATGCCAGTAAAACAGTTAATGCTTTAAATGAGGTAAGGTTCTCTTGAGCAGTAAAGCTGCTCAGTGTAATAGTTAAGGGCTGTATGGTAATAGTGCATGTGTGTGTATTTAACCTTCTCTGCCTCTGCAAGTCCTCCACAAGCCTTTGCTGTAAATACTTTTGTTTTCTCTCAATAAAACCTATGAAAGCACATTTTAAAATGAAATGTATTCAATGCACTAATATCAACATTTAATTCACTGAAGTGTTTTCATGTCCTGTACAAAATATAAAGAAACAGTCCTTGCATAGCTGGTATGCTTTATTTAAACTATTTACATATATACATTGTTGACTGCAAGTCAAAACATGATTTGTTTATGTGCTGTCTTTGTTCTGTTCATGTTGTGTGTGTATATGTAAATAGTTCAAGGTGTCTCCTCTTCACACTAAGTGCCTGTGCTCTGAAGGATCCTTTCTACTTGTGCTTTTTTCATTAACCAAGCAGTAAATTATATAAAAACCTGCCTGTGTATTTAAAAATCTGTTGAAAAACCTTCTGTCTTAAGTTCACTGCCGTATCTAAATCAGGCTGTCACCAGCATTTATTAAAACAGCTTTGATTGTTTATGTTTGCAGTATAGATTTAGTCTTATCCTGGAGAAAAATTATCAGGATTGCAAATTTTATAAACAACTGCAATTTTAATGTCATAAACAACTCTGCATACATCCATAAGTAAATCCAACACGGTCTTTTGGCAAAGTCTATCAAACCTCTAAGAGGTTTCCTCTCACAGGAAACACAAATTGTCCATTTTAAGGCCAGTGAATAAGAGGCTGGGTGTCAGGGTGTAAAAGAGATGAGGTTCAGAGGAGACACCCTCCTGACTGGGGTGTTGTTGTTTGAGAGCGGAGCAAACAGATCTGCCGATGGCGTCTCAATCTGATCTCGAACCTGTGAGATCTGCCTCAACAAAGCCTTTCCCTCTTCCCGAGCCTACAGACAGAGTGACCACCAACACCAGTTAGTGTGTTACTGCTACATTCTACTACTACAACTAGAAGAGGGTGCTCAGATCATGCAGGCACACTTACATCGTTGTAGTCACAGCAGCGCTGAGCGCAGAGGGACGCCTCGTCATATAGCTTGTTCTTGAAATAGTACTGACCCAGGTACCGCAGGGCTGTGCTCACCTCAGCGTGCTCCAGTTGTTCCTGTCAGCACAAGATTAGAATTAGTTTGATTATATATTTCCTTAATATAATGCCCATTTGTGATTGTTGATCATCTCATTCAGTAACCACAGGCATTAATCTGCTGCTATGACAGCCTCCGCTCCTTTGGAAAGGCTTTCCACAAGATTGGTTACAGGGATTTACTCCTGTTCAGCCATAAGAGCATTAGTAAAAAGGGGTGACAGGGCTGGGTTCACAGTCGTCTTTCCAATTCCTCCCAAAGGTCTTAGATGGGTTTGAGGTAAGGGCTCTGTGCAAGTCAGTCAAGTTCCTTCACACCAAACAAAACCATTCTTTTACCTGGCTTTGCGCACAGAGAAGCTGTCATGCATGAACAGGAAGGGCCTTCCCTGAACTTCTGCCACACTTCTGTTGTAGTAATAATTTCCTTAACTGTAACTGAGGGACCAAGCCCCAGACCTAAACTGCACATAGGTTTGTAGACAGAGGTGTTAATGCATACACATTCAGAGACTTCAAAACGCTTACCCCACAAGAGAAGATGTCTTGGATGTAAAGCATGTAACACTGGGCGGCATCATCAGACTCATTCAGCTGTTCATGAAGCCTATCAAAGGAATTAACAGAAATTACATCAAGCACCTATTTCTGGATAAAACATGAAACATGTTGACATATGACAATGAAAAAAAAGCAGATTGGATCTTTATTTTGTGCTTGAACATTAAAGAAATAGATAAACTCAGGATAGATATACACACTTACTTTGCCAATTTGAGTAGAGCCATTTTCTCTACGTCTCCAACAGAGTACGCCCTCCAGTAACACTAGACAAAAACAGTGTCATGGTCTATATCACACAAACCAGAAACCTTAGTGAATTTATGACACAAACAAGGAATCACTAACTGTTTCAAAATACATACTTTCTTGGCTTCCACTTGCTGTGACAGTTTTTCGTAGCTTTCACCCAGTGCAACCAACATGCGCGAGTCATTGGGCCTACAAGAGTACGTCATAGTAAATGATGATTGTTTGATTTATGAATGTTGCATATCTTAACATTTTGTTTCAAAATACTTTTCAGTCTCTGAAATCATTATGAAAGCCCTATTATTTAGTCAAAATCCATACCTGAGTTGGTGAGCCTTTCGATAATAGTACAAACAGTAAAAGGGCATCTTGAGGATCTCGTATGTCTGACCTAAGCCGTACCAGGCACGGTAGTCCCGCTTGTTCACCTCAATAGCATGCCTGAAAAACATGAATAAAAATGAGGAAATAGTGTTCACAATACTGATTCAGCCAGTGTGAACTCTACTGTTTGTGAAAGGTCTGGTAATGATTAAAACTCCATCATTCACACACTGAACAAGACGGTGACATATCCACCAAACGTATATGTTTCCTGTGCTCTTCATTTTCAGTCTGACCTGTAGGCCTGGATGGCCGCTGAAGTGTTCTTCATTTCCATGTATTCGTGGCCCATGAGGGTCCAGGCACCGAGGCAGCGAGGGTTCAGTTTGAGGGCCCGCTGGAAGTACAGTGCTGCTTTTTCATGCTGAGAGCGTAAGCTGTAATAGTTACCTGTGGATGAGAAATGTGATTTATTAGCACTTGTACAGGAGTTGGTTTTGTTCACAATATCTCAAGGCTTTGGCCCTCAGTAACCCTGAAGAATAATAAAAAAGTTGATCTATTCTAAATTTGTGCAAACCCTATTTTTGTTAATAATTTATATTTATGAAAAAAAACACACAACAAAACATAAAAAAATCATTATTTTTCTTATTGAATAAAATAGAGAAAAACAAGCACAGAACAAAAACTACAGGGGCACTTGTAAAACTTACTATTGTAAAACTTTACCTATTTTACATTTTAACAGATAAATTAGATTTGTAATAGAGTTTCTTGATAAAGTGAATTAAACTAATCATCCTGTCACCACAAAACTGCTGTAACACTACTTTTGTGAACAGTGGCATTTGATCTGATTAGCTCAATGCTTACCGATGACGCAGCACGTTTCCACTCTGTACTTGTCGATCTCCACCAGGTTGTGAGCCAAGTAGCTCAACTCAGGCTTCATGCTCTGTGGAAGCACTAAATGCCATCAGCAGCACAAACAACCAAACTTTCTTTCAACAATGACTTTTTTCACTTAGATCTTTTACTGACAATGTGTGAACCCCTGATACCATCTAAAGGTCAAATAAAAATATCAAGATGATCTGTCCCACTTAAGGACAGATGGTCAAGACGGACAGACAGACTTATTACCTGAAACGGCTGAGGGAATAAGTCAAAACACACTTTGTCTTTGTTAATCATTAACGTGTCACTATAAGCAGTGAACTCACCTTAACATAAAGCAGGTTGGAGAATGTGTCCATGTTGTCAATGCGATATGGATCCTGGTCCCTCAACTCATTGAACAGAGTCAAAGCTTGGTCAATATCTGAAATGAAACGAGACAGAGTGCTGTAAAGACTAAACCTGCCCCCATGACGTTCTTCTGACAGGCACAATTCTTGTTCAGCAGGCAAAAAATAAACCTCTGATGTTGTGGTAGGCCACAGCAATCTGGGAAATGATGTAGGTGCTCTTAGAAAAGCCGGCCTCAATGAGGTTCTGGTATTTCTGCAACGCTTCTTTGATCATCTGCAGCTCTGTGTACATGTGGGCCATGAAGAAGTCTTTAATCCAGCAGTCTGGTAGAGACAGTGACTTTAGCTGGGGAGAAAACCAGAAAGGACAGTTTAGATGGTATCATTTCAGACTTTTTAGAAAATAGTTTTCCCAGTTTCTTTGCACTGTTGACATTCTGTTTGTTCTGAAATGTAAAGTTACTGTAAAGTTAGCAATGTGGCTGTGTTTGGAGGATTGACTTTTTTGGGTGTACATGATTACTATAGACCTGGGCACATGAAAACAATGAGACTGTGCTAACCTAAAAATAATCTAACATTTCTAAAAATGTGTAAAACAAAGTTTGTTACCATTTCAATGTTGGTGACAAGGTTACTGAGCTCCAGCCAGGCTCCCCAGTGAAGAGGAAGTGTGTGAATTGCCTCAACAAACACATCCACAGCCTCCTTCAGCAGATCCAGCTTTCGTAGCACCACCCCATACCTGCGCTCCCATACACACACACACACGCAAACATAATACAGTTTATCAGCAGTCTTCATCCCATTCTTCTGCATAATCTGAGACAGCGTGCACAGTTTGGAAGAAACATTCTTACAGGTACAGGGTGAAGCCGTCCAACTCTCCTGCATTGTGCTTCTTACTGAGCTCAACCCTCAGTTCTCGCAAGGCTTCATTGCGAACCTGACCCTTCTCCAGAGGACCTAGAACCACACACAAAAACACATAAAAGCTCAGTATTGAAGGGTGACAAAAGCACCTTTAGTTCTCATTTATTGGTCCAAACAGACAAGTCCTCACCCAGGCTGTCCACAGTTTCATCGTCCTTCTTTTTCTCACCTGACTGAAGACAAATAAGGATACTATTCAAAATGGTTCACATGCACCACAAACAAAGTAAAAGCAGTCTTTTCATGAAATGAAACCAAAGGTCAAAGGATATGGGGATGCCACATATACACAGACTCTTACCAGATAACGAGAATACATATAGAGGAAATAAGCCTTCTGACTGCAGCAGCCTTTCAGAAAGTAAGCAGCACGGTCATACTCTTTCAGGTCAAAGTAAGATTTGGCCAGTGTAAGTGCATCCAGGTCTTGCGCATCTTCCTGTATTTTGGACAGACAATGCACAAGGAACACAGCCAGTAAGAATAAGAAGTCCTGCAACAGATGGTCTGGTCCCCACAGAACCCTGATCTCTCACTTGAGCCAGTCTGGGATTACATGAAGGGACAGACAGACAACTGTGGCATGTTATCCCAGATGCCTGGAACAACTTATCTGGCAAGTAGCTTGAAAAATTGTGCCTGATAGAACAGGTGCAATTCACAAGGAAACTGAACCTTTTACTGCGTTTAGTATGACATTTATTGATGAATATACACTACTCACTTTATTTTTAGTGCCTAAAAATACGTCTCCAATACGTCTTTTACATAGTACCATATGGACTAACATAATTTTAAAACTGTTTACAGAATGATAAAAATGATATAATGAAAACAAATCAAATCAGAGAAGCCTTAGACCTGACAGTGTACAAACCTCAGTAAAGGGAGCTGATGGGGGTAATTCATCCTTAGGAAGGGGGTCCAAAGCAAATGCCAACTCAGAAGCCCTGAAAGGTAAACCAAGGAAGCATGTAACATATAACTGTAACACTGATTATGGTCAGGGTCATGTTTAGATACGGGGTTTGTGCGCTATCACATCAGATTTCTTCTTGCGCAAAAAGCTTTCTTTATAAATCCAAATTCCGTCCAGTATGTGTTTGCTAATCGACAGCATTTAACAACAACAGCTCAGAAGTAAAACCAGTAACGGCATTAATGCTACACATTACGTACATTGCTAACACCGATACTATACATCTATGCTGTATTGTCAAAAAACAAAAAACAAACTGACAATGAATTTACAGATTGTCTTGCTCTCTGGATACACTTGACTTTCTATAACACCACAATGAAAAAGGCCATCGTCTTGGATTTTTAAGGCAAGTAATAATTTAACGACGCTCTTAGCTGAAATATAAAGTTACCGTGTTATATATTAATGTAATTAGTAAACAGCACTAGCTAAATTGTTAAAACGAGACTTGTCAACAGCACTGCTAGCGTAGCTAACAGACAGGTAACCTGGCATTAACGTTTTGTGTTAGTTACTGAGGTAACAGAGCAGAAAGACAGGTAGGTAATGGCACATTAGTCAATGCCAGTCTCACCACTTGGCGCTGTGTAGAAGCCCTCTTTCTTTACAGAGCGATATCACCGATATTAGCTGTTTCTTGATTTGCACCAGGTCCCCAAACTCACTACAGAGAGCCGCCATTTTCATATTTTAGCAAGCAAGCGTGTGATTGGTGGAAGTTACAAAGCGGTACCAAGAGTGACGTCACTTCTTCTTCCTCTCAAAATAAAAGTCATTGTAAATATTTTGACCCTGTTATATATCACAGATATCACAAATCTGCACACACTACTATGTATTTGTATCATAGCCACATGTGATTAGCCTAACAAGTCTTGTATTTGTCATAGTATTTCATAGAATAGCTTTCAAACCACAACATTATCAAGCAAGAGCTATATTAAAGACCATTATTTATTTATCTATTGTAAAAAGGACACAAAAACAAAAAAAAAACCCTGAAAAAATAGATCTCAGAATATGTGTGATGTAGGTAAATTAATTTCAATTATTGATTATATGGTGACTATATTAATATATAGTCTAAATTATGGTCCTTTATCTGTAATGCCTCCTCAGTAATTTCTTTCTCCTGCAGTTTTGTGTCATTGAACAAATGCTGAAATATCATAAGTGGTAAAAAAAAAATTAAAAAAAATAATACACTTGAAATTAATAGTATATTACATCCTACTTTGTATGCACACCCGTGTCGTGCCCATTTAGAATAGCAACAATGCTGCTTTGTTTTCTTCACCTGCAATCATGTACTGGATAAAGACATGAAACATCACCATGGCATTTCCTCTATATTTAGCCTTTGGCTGAGACTTCTGTTAGCCCAGGGCTTACAGCTATGTTAGCCCTGAGCTTACAGTTATTTCACACTCAAAACATCAAATGTGGGAAATCCCCACCATTAACCCAGGGCTTAACCCTGCTGCATACCAGGGTTATCCCTGACTTTTCGAGGTTATACCGAAAGGATCAGGGTTAAAATAACTGACGTGAACTGGACTTACAGCAAGGCAATAGGATGTTCATTGTCCAATCAAATTATTGTGATGTGGCTATATTGTAACCAAGTGAGGTGCTTCGAGTACTCTGAAGATAATGTGAATGGCCTTTGTGTGAATTTGTTTTCGTAGCCTGTACTACAAACATACCACCTTCCTTCTCCTTCCCAGTATAGTTCATTCCATATATTCATCATGGTCACCATGCAGGTATACAGCATTTACACAGTTTTCAAATGCTTGCTGATGATCCCTAAAATGCCCCAGTTACTATTTACAGTAACAACAATTCTAACTGGCTATCTATTCTTAGACCTCTCTTTGTTGAAATCATGCTGTTGAATGATTAGACTGCAAACATCCCTGCATTACTTTGTAAAGGTACGGAGGGGTAAATCGGATTCTATCGGACAGTAATACTTTCAGCAACTTTTCAGATCATCATTATGATTGAGGTTTGAAATGTTACAAACAACTAATTTAAAGGACAATGGTTATCTTGTGCCACAGGTCATTTAGATGTAGACAACCCACTGCCACTGAAGTAGATTTTGATTTCATTTTAAAAGCATATTTTAGGTGATATAACAGAATACATTGTGGTGATTCAAGTATTCCATAACTATCCAAACCTCTTGGTGACCATTAATGACTAATACCTTGGTGACAACATAAGTCTGAGGTCAGAAAATTCACCATATATTAACAGCTGTCAGACTGTCAGTCTGTATTTATGTCTTCAGAAAGGCCTTTTATGCTCTGCTAAACACAGCCCCTGTTCTGTCAATATTATTTGCATTAGCTTGCACAGAAACAGCAGTAACTTATTTCATCAATATCTAACTCAGCAGTGAGTTGTGAAAGAGCAAGAACATTATGAGTCTTTCTTGTACAATAATGTGTCTTATTTGATTGCCTGCCCAGCTCCTGCCACTGGCCTCTGTGCTTGGCCCTGCTTACTGGCGCAGAGCTGACATGGCTCATCATGTTCCTGTCTGTCAAAATCAGCAGCATCACTGGCTTTGGGATTTCCACCACACTGCACAGAAGTACAGGCACTGATTCTCTATGTGTAATATTCAAATTCTCACTTTTTCCCTTGGTATGATAAAATTATTTATTCACAGTTTAGGTTTTGGAATGTAGACATTCATTAGAATGGAAATGGTTCACTTACAGTTTTCAACCACAAGTTCAACAACACTAAGACAGATCTGATCAACCATGGACAGACCAGTAACACAAAGTTGAAAACTTGTAAGTGAGAGGAATTCTTAATGCTTCCAAAGGCTTAACAGACAGAATGCTGAGCCTGATTGATAACTCCAGGACCAGCATGCACCTTTGAAATATTAGACTAGCAGGTGTTCACACACTGAGACGGCACTAAAACCCACATGACAACTGCAAAAGGCACTTTGATCCTGGAGAAGGCACAATTCTTATAGTATTGTTTGGCCAAGATGTTTCTCTTGTAAGGCTTGGATTGCATCTCTTTCATGTACACAAAGACACACAGATAACACAAAGTGATATAAACTTTGAAATAACAAAGTTTTTTTTTGTTATCACGGAGCTCATAATGGGTGATGTCCACAGCTGCCTTATTCATCAATAGAGCAACAAAACGAAAGGAATGCATGATGCAGCAACTCTATCTAATGCTGGGGTTATTCTGCATAAATTAAACAGTAGGTGTCATGGATGTTAAGCTCTACTTTATATATTTTACATACCAATTGATTATTTTGTTGTTCTTGTTGTTTTGTTTTTACTTGCATAACTGTCTATTCAGTTGGTTAAAATTTTTCTGCAGCAGGTGACACTTATTTATTTAGCATGTGCTGTGCATCTTTGTTGGACAAATAGGCATCTTTAATGTTTCACTCAGCAGAATACATATGCAGTGAGCAGACGTTTGGCAGATGGGGATGGATTAACGGAGTACCTAATTTTTCCAAGGGGAGGCGCTCTCTAACTGGATTCACAACAGTAGAAGCAAGAAAGTACCCAAGCCAGTGTTTTACTGGTATAACAGATTAAAAACTATCATCAAAAACTTTTTTAACATTATGTAGATTATATCATCAGAGCAAAAGAAGTTTTGTGTTGATAATGAGTTTTCAATGAAAGTGCTGGAGCACAGCGATCTGCCAATACCATCATAACTCCTCCACAAATCTGACAATGACGTTGAAAACCCACATCCTTCTTCCCTTCTCTTTGAAAGGTACCGTAGGGGTAGTGTGTTTGAAATGTCTTTCTTAATTGCTTGAGTTTTATCCAAAGAATTGAACTGGGAATTTAGCAGGAGAAATTAATTGTCTCTGGTCCCCCAGGGTCTCCTTAAGGGTAAGTGAGGATGACATAGAATAGTTTTCAGCTCAGTTCACAGCAGAGAGAGAACAGGTCCTCCACAAGAGTGCTGCATGATACTGGAGTTCCGGTTGTTTGGTCTGGCATGACACATAAAATCCACCACTTATTTAACAAAAAAACTTGATGTGATGATGATTTTCCATTATTTTCTCACAAGACCACAGAACATAATTTCCCTTCATTTGGATGTAGCATCTCCATTACCCTCCCCGCACTTCCTTCTCTCTCTTGGACATCCTCTGTCGGACATGTCTCCCTATTTTCTCCACAGAGCGAAAGCCACTTAAGAAGACTGACAAAGTAATCAAGTAGCACTGCGGTTTACAAGGCCGAGCACATGGCTCACTGAGCAGGGTGAAAGAGGTGCAGAGACAGGCCATATAGTCCATCCCTTTCACTCAGCCCTTCCTCTCTTACACATACGCAGTTTACACACACACACACGCACACACACTTCTGATGATTTTTTCCCCCTTGCCTCTATAGTACTTCATTTAAACATTCCCAACACACACATATACACACACACATCCTGCAGGTATGGGCCAGTGAAGTGCATGACGGAGCTGCTGAGACAGAATTTTGAGACAGCTTTGTAATTGAAAGGGAAATAATGCCAGCAATGTGCTTGATTGTTTTTGTAAGGGCATTTTCATCTGTGTATACTCATTCACCTTGGGACTCAGGGCTGTCCGTAAAAATCCATATAATGCAGTAATTATTTAACCACGTTTTGATTTGCTGTTTTTTTTTATCACTAAAATATTCCAATGTCTGTATATGTGAATGAGTACAGATTCTCTGTATAAATAATAAAATGAATACTGCTCAATTTATCTCTTCAAAGGTAGAGATCAAAGGTTCAAATGAGCTTAATGCAGTTGGATTTTTATCTGTTTCAATACATACTCATCATCAGAAAAGAATCCAGGCTTCTTTTACTTTTTTTTCTTCTTCTTCTCTTATTTCCCTTTGCAGCTGTGTATCAAAGCAGCATTAGATGGAAGGGGAGATTTGAATCCACTGGTATGGCTATAGGGAAGATAGCAACAAAGAGCTTGAAAATAACATGAGCACAAAATGGCTGAAATAGATAGAAAAGATGTTTCAGCACAAATAGAAAAAACAGCAATATTTTCTCCTTATAGCGAAACATTTCTGTACATCTGTTCCATTTGTGTAAGTAAGCGTGAATAAGCAGCTTTACGTGCATGCCCAGTCCCTGTGGTTTTGATCAGGACCCTGTGATTGGCGGTTGATGATGTTGTTTAGTTGGACTGAAAACAGCCGACAGCCATGTCTCATCAGGGCAGCCACCACCTGAGCACTGGGCACTGCACCACCACAGTGCCTTCACAGGGATAAAGTCATGCACTGGTCTGCACTTGGTCATATTTATGGCCTTAGTATCATCGTGACTTGGTAAAATACATGTATTCTCCTGACAGAAAGGAAAGTATGCTATTCAGGACGTGACACTGAGGCAATTTCTCCTTCTTTTACACCTCAGTGTGTGGAGATAGGTTCTCTCCTGCAGGGTAATCTTTTCTGCTCAACTGTTGTCTATTCTTTACCATGAAGAAAGTGTTTTGATAGAGGTTATATGAGGAGAGACAGGAGGAAGAGAGGGCGGGGGTTCTGCAAAAAAAAAGAAAAAGAAAAAAAAAAAGCTCCACATTTAAGTTGCTCTCAGTCAAGCAGAGAGTGTGCTGTGACCACATCCTCCATGTCAAGGTGGCATGTGATGTGTCCCAGTGACATGTCAGGCCGTGGATAATGGCTGAGACAGATGTGTCATGTCTGTGCACAGAGGGGGTTGGGTGGGGGGGTGGGAGATATCGAATGGGATTCATTTGCCTTTTGGGACAGGTGCTGAAAGGAGCAGGAGCAGACACAATAAATCTAATGTTACACGTAACCCCCCCCCCCCCAATTCAACTCAACAGGACACTGGGAACATGTTACTGACTAATTCGTACGGAAAATCTCTGTCAGCAATATGCTTTTACACCACTGTTATTATTTCCTGTAATGTGATACTCCTCTTACTCTTCGTCTTCTGTGAGAGAATATGGATTTTGCTGGTAGCACTCATGTGGCCAGCTGGTCATAACAAATTACAATAAGTCAGTCGGAGTCACCCTTGATTTAAACCAGACGCTGAATCGAATTTAAACTGAAACACGGAAAAAAAAAATCCCTCTGGTTTCACTGAGTGCAGATTTTTAATAATTTCATATCACAGGGTCCCTGGTCAACTGCAGGAGTTATGGTGCATGGATGAATTTCGACATGTAATAAGCCAGTCAAACATAATTATCAACAGATGTAATTTAGGTCAGAAATGGCAGCACAGAGCGTGGTTGGGGATGATAGGTTGCTGCACCCAAGGCAATGTAAATACATTATTTAATATTTTATGATTCATGACTTTGTACATGAATTCTGATATCAATTCTTCTTTTCCTCAGAAGAGATGTTACAAATTTACAACAGAACTACATGTTCTACTCTGTTCTCTCCATCAAATGGTGTGATGCTCTCCAGTAATTAATCAAAGGGCTCAACAGTGTGTATCACTCCTTTTCCAGCTCATCTAGTATTGTAAGTTAGCTCATTTTTAATGGAATGCCCCCAAAAATTAATTGACAAAAATGTTTTATTAGCATTAGAACAACAAAGTGTTTCTTGGCCACTGCAGGAACAGAGACTGATGATGATAGTATCCAAGATCAATGTAAATGTGATGTACCAACCGACTTGTCATAACAGTTCATTTGGACCTCCTAAACACCAGTGACAAAGCATATACACAGTTTTAAGACTGTCTCTCTCCTAGACGCCCAGAACTCTGGAAATCAACACCGAGGTTAAAGATTTGACCTCTCCAGCTTCAGTAACGACGCTGCTATTTTGACCTGCTGCTGGGTCAGCCGTCGCAAACTCACACTGTGGAGCCAAATATTGTTCAAACTCCTGAATGCTCTATTTTAAATTCTGGTGGTGATCCCAAAGTTTCTTAAAAAAAACAAACAAAAAAAAAAACACCAAACATGTGAGTCTGAACATTATGAAATGATTCAAAACACATTTAGAATATTTCCATCTGGTGTCAATGTGCATAAGCTGTGACCACTGACACTGACATACTGTATCATCACCTTTTGAGCTGATATGAGAAACTTGTTAGCAAACAGTTGCTTATTTACACAGCTGCTAACTGCCCCGCTATGTTTACCAGGTAGTTGCTGTCAGCTGTTTGATGGTGTGCAGGTAATGTGCAGCGGGTTTTTATAGCTTTTTTTCCTCCTGAAAACAGTGACCTGCTGCACCCAAAAACAATCCTACAAGAGCAGTGAGAGTGAACCAAAACAGTATGGTTGCGGACCAGACAGCATTGATTATAACCGCTTTAAAGCTTAAGAGGATTAAAACGGGGAGAAGTGTATGTTAAGGGGTTTTAAATATCCAACTGTTCAGGTATGAAATGAACTCTTGCAAACTATTCAGACCAAAAGCACGACTCTGTAACAGAGCTTGAAATGACCCCTCCAGACCATACTATTTTTCATGCTGACAGGTGAACTGAAATACCCTCTAAATTTAAAGGTGAGGTTATTTGCTTCACAGTCGGCGCCACATCTCCACATACTGTAGCATTTCACAGTTTTGTTCACCTCTTCCACAGAGTCCATTCTTGTTCTGTGGAGAGTTCTTTTCCATTGTTGAGACTAATGTTTACATCCCGCTAGAAGCCACTGCCTTCTTTTGTGAAGTGGATGGCCACGTCTCCTCAGTGGAGGGTTCCCACGCTTAGCACTGTTATCGTGCTTGGTAACATTAACCACACCAAGCTGCCTTTTGAGCTCCCAAACGACAAGCGAAAGATGACATGCCCCTGTGGACAAAACACTTGAGTTTCGTGTCAAACACTGACGCTTACCGCCTGCTCCCACAGGCTCTGCTGGGACTGTCTGACCACGTCATGCTGCTCCTCTCAGGGAGTGTTTCAAGCGTACAAACTCCCTAATGTTCATAGCAGCTTGGGTCAATTTAGAGGAACCCACTGACACGAGGACATCACACAGTGCATCGCTGTGTGTGAAGATATGTGCGCCATCTCAACCGCTGACAGTCAGCTGCTCCTTTTTTGAGATCAAGGCCCAGAAGCAGCGGCAGCAGTAGTGTGCTGAAGACCTCATCAAGCCTTGAAGAGAGGCGAAACATCACTGAGTTCCCATTATGCCACTATTTTATCCCCCCGATTCAGACTGCTCTTGGCGTTATTCATGCTCTTAAATGGTGAAACTCTTTCAGCTCTTAAAAGCTGAGGAAGTCGTGCTCATTTGGAAACCAAAAAAGCATCCCTTCCTCTCCTTCTCTCTCTGTCTCGCTCTTTGTTTCAGGCTTTTAAATATGCGCAGTGGCCTTGAAACAAAATTAATTAACAACTACGCAGAATAATTAAAAACTGATGTTGAACAAGGACAAAAGAACGATTAAGATGGTTAGACAGCTGATTTCAAAAAAAGGCTCACTGCTTTGTGCAATCTACAACTGCATATCAAGTTGTATTTTCATTTTGAGTGACATCTTTATGTGTTAGGTAAAGTAAAACTAACTACAGCCATTCTTCATAATTATGGAGTTTTGCATATTTTGAAGATTATTAGCTAAGATACATGTGCTTTACCCTTAGAGAGGGGAAAAGTCTATTCTCCTGATTCTGTTTTCTGTGGTCAGGATGTGTTATTGTCATTGAGGCTCAATCAACAGCATATGACTGAGCTTTTGCTTTAAATTCTAATTAAATTTTTTACATGAATGACTTTTGCAGTGCACAGAGAGAGAGGTATTGAAATTTTATGGTTATATTATTAATATAGAACCCGTCATTCAAATGAGTGACAAAATAGCTTAAATATTCAGAAACTTTTTAGGTATACCAGCGGTTGAGGATGGAGCAATGCATCTGAATTTCTTTCAGTCATACAATCACAATGCCGAGAAATGATTAAAAATTCATTTTCTAGAGGAAAATAAAGAGCTTCTTCCAGACGTTTTCCAAACGTCTGATGGAAGCCATACAGCGAATTGATGCAAAAACTTCCATGTGTTGGAAAAGTCAGTCTTTCAGCCCCATATTTTATTTAAGTTGAAGTGTATTTTGTGTCCTCATAACAGAACATCATGCTGTTATATTCTAGTTAATATGATGTATTCACACACACAAAGACAGAGAGAGGGGGTGAGTGAGAGGAGAAGGACAAGAAATGAATTTTTCATGTGTAAACACTGGGAAGTCAGAGCATTTTTATAGTGTTATGGTTTTACAAACCAGAAAAAAGAAAACACACTTGCATATCACAGCAACACACTACACTGCAAATCTACGCACAGACTCTGTAACATGGTTCTAACACAGTTTTGTGTTTTATGTCATTTTCTGATGCAGCTGTGATGTGATTAGAGTGTTTTTCTGATGTGTCAGAAGCAAAAGAAATATATAATCCACAGCCCATAAATACATTAATTTTCTTAAAAGCCTTGAACCATACTGACTATAGCAGCTTCATATAAAGCTTTTAAGAGGACGTAATTATGATTTTCAAATATTTTAAGGATTTAGGTTGTTTTCAAGATTTAGGCTTTACGTGTGATATTGCAAATAATTCAAGATGATTGTTACTGTAACCTCTTATGCCTAAAAAAAGAAGGGAAAAAGAAAAGAAAGAAGGAATGCTCAGCTAGGTCTCTAATGGTTTTCAGAAGAGTTGTTTGTCATGAATCCTTAGAAACCTGATGAGAGACGCAGAGGCCTCTGATGTAGTCAGTTAATGTGGGGCTACCCTGAATGTCAGAAATATAAAAATCTAAACCATAGTGCCCCATTTTTTATTTCAGTCGTGTCTGCAGCCAGAGGTACTCTAAAGGACAACTCTTGAGACAGCTCCTGATTAAATAGATCTATGGATCAATTTTTCATCCTCAAAACCTTTTTTTAAATGACTCAAGGCAATTACTGCAGAGTTTGCCAAAGGTCTCCTCTGTCTCTCTTTTCCTTTCCCTTTGCTTGCATCACTCACATCTGCCTTTGTAGAGTGAATGAGTAAAAGACTGCACTAATAAAAGAGCAGCCAGCCGGAGCTGACTGATTGAATTAATAAGCAACGTAATCATAGCTGATATGTAAAGTTATCTACAAGCCAAAGTATTAGGAGCACTGGGTGTAGCACGCAGGAGAGCGACTGGCTGCCTGTCATATCCCTGCATCTGCTCTCTGCTGCTGTCAATCCCATCTCCACCTAATTGCTTGAGATAGAGGGTTGCAAATTGTCTTAAAGAGCTCCCCCTCTATTTAATTTTGCTCAAATAAAAACTTGGAGATGCGTGATTTGTTTATGGCTGCCTCCTTTGAATGTTTACCGCTGTGTGAACCAAAATAAACTGAGATATTTAAAGTGCCTCGGATTTCTACACTCAAAGATACACTTGCAGTTATAGTTTGAGAGGCATTGGATTTTATACCATGATATGATTGAGTACAGTATTTCACTACTGGCAAATGTTACTTAAATATTACAGGATCACTTCCTGACTCAAGATGAGGATTAATTCAGGATTCATAAATGTGCCATGTGGCTGTTACATAGTTTTCAGCTCTATTCAAGATCGCACATTGTGTCATGCGTTCGTTGTGTGGTGTCTATTCAAGCCAAAAGAATGGCATATTTCATCAGTGATTTGAATTAAAATTCATGGCTTCAAGGCTTTGGGTTAAAAGTGCCTTAAAGGACAGAGCCGCAACTAGCTAGTCTTTATCGTAATGTCATTGGAATGCATCACACTAAATCGCTCTCATTGTGTACAGAGTGAAGAAATGAATCATGGAAGATTTGTAGGAAAGTGCTGTTCAGCCTAAAAAAAATGAATAACTTCTAACCATGCGCCTCCCCGGTGGTTGGGGCCACCAACTCCACCAAAAACTGGATGTATATTTTTTTTATCCAATGAGATTCACAGTGGTTTGGAGTGAAATGTGTTGACAACTATTGAATAATTTGCCATAAGATATGGAACAGATATTAGTTTAAATAGTTGTGGAGATGCCCCTTCCATATAGCACCACCATCATGTCAGTATTTTGTCCAATACTTTAGGTTTTTGACCAGATACATTCCCATCAGCCAATATTTACATACAGTCTATAGAGCTGCTAGCATGACTGTGGATTGCCCTGTTTGATGTTGGTATTGTAGAAGACGTTTTTGCAGGAGAAGAAGGAAAACTGTTGAGGGTAAATGTTATAAGGGTCATAACACTAAATGAAGTAAGAGATCCCACACAGATTTTTATATGTTACCCAATAATTAATTAATTGATTGATCTATCTATCTAATTAGCTTGCCTGTTTCACATGGCCAAGGAAAACAAGTCAGTGCTACAGAGTGCACAGGAGTGCCGTAGCACTCTGATTATATCATCAAATCCTGGTATACTTACCCTTAAAAAAAACAAACAGCAACACATAAGGCAAGTCCAGATTGTTCTTGTTTATGGTTCCCCCATGGTGGAATGAGCTACCAAACACTATCAGAGCAGGGCCCCTCTCTATCTTCAAGAATCTATTGATTCTTGAAACACCTATAACACCTTAACATTACCTAACTCACACTCACTCTGCACTTCTTCACCTGATCTCGTTGCACTTTGTCTTATTGAACAGATTTAGTGGTGCAAGGTTGCTTTGCATAAAAGCATCTGCCAAATGAGTAAACGGAAATGTAAACAAAAGGCAGAATCCGGCCTCAATGAATCTTATATGAAACATAAAAACAGCTTTTTCAGCATATTACCTGTTTGTGTTTACATCTGATCTATATTCTACAGCCAACTGTTTTATATCAAAAATGTTTTTACAGTGTGAGCTCATGTTGCACCAGTGGTCAGAAAATCAAACTGATTTTTGACAGTTTTGATGCTTCACGCCATCCTATCAAATAAAATTGCCTTTCTCTCACTACACAACACCCCACTGATTTTCATTTTAGAATGATCACTCCCTACATTATGTCCCACCCCAGCACCCTCCATCAAAAGAAAATACATAAAATTAAAAGACAAGAACATGCTATTTTTTCATACTGTGCATCCTACTGTGACTATAACAAATAATGATTGTCCAGACTTTGAATTTGCTGTCCATAAAAGCATCTGGATCCACAGTTAACTTTAACTCACCTACACAGAAATACCATTAGAAACTAACAATGTCATCACCCTGGTGGCCACACGCTCCACATGGCAATAAACAATTCTACACACTTATTAATGATCGCACTCCTGACTGTACCTCAGGCTGTGGCCGTGTTATTAATTTTCATGTAGAGGTGTCTACGTTTATTTATCCGCAAAATCCCTGTAAATAATTGGTGTTTGTGGTGGAGAGCAGCAGTGTGAAAGAGTCACTGATACCCAGTCTATTAACTTGTTGACACTTTGGGGTCGGCCTGACTCTGGGCTAATGTGGAGTGTGACCGAGCAGAACCATCTTCATTATCCCGGCGTAATGTTTCATCGCTCCGGGCTTGTGCACTGATGGCCACCCACCCACATCTCTAGCGTCTACCTCTCTTCTTCTACTGCTCTGTGTTTTCTGTCTTCTGTAAACGCGTGGGTATGAACGGCTGCTCGCCATCCAGTATTTTTTTTTTTTTTTCCCACTGATTTCTAGTTTATTTCACCCTCCGTCTATCCATCTCCTTCTTCTACTCCCATCTTTCTCTGTAGTGTCAAAGCTTTATTGCATCATCTTTCTTTGGTGTACTTGCACCCATATTTTCTCTTCTCATTTTGCTTTGCCTTGAGATGTTGCCATCTGTCTGCACTCGCTGGCCTGGCTGCTCTTGTATTATTTATACATCTTCTTAACAATTTTGTTGGGCCAAATCACAGCTGCTCTTCGTAATTTTGCCTTTCCTCTGACTTTTTTTCCCCGTCTCTCTACTACATTGAGGTTTTGCAGCTGATTTTAAGGTAACAGACCAAGGGCACCCTGGCGTCTCTTGATACCTAAAAAATTTTTTGATTGACTGCTGCTTGAAAATATTATATTTTCCTGTAGTCAATAGAGTCAGTTATTTGTTACTGCTATGTGAGAAAAGCAGTGTTATACAACTCAAAATTGCATGCTATGCTTTTAGCAGTAATGAAATTTCAACATTGGCGTTGGCTGTGGCGGGGAGCCAGGGGAACAAAGTGGCTTTTGAAACATGTCCCCATTTGACTTTATTTGCATTCTTGATCCTTATTATAAATCATTGCACATCTACATGAGCTGTGCCAATTAAGGTTCAGGGAGTAAACAGTTTCAGAATCATTATGCATTAGGGGAATAACAAGTAATATGAAGCTGTCCAGAAGAATCTCTCACTGCTTTTCCACTCCTTCCCCAGACTGTCATCTTGTCACTTGCTCTGTCAGGAGCTCTTAAGTCACGCTAGTCTGCATGCATGAAAGAAAAAAAGAAAAAACAAATTACCTTTTCTTTAGTAAGATTAATTGACACAGATGTGAGGAGGAGGAAGAAAAAAAGTAGAAATCAACCAGGTGCAAACTATTGATTTAAATTCAAAACATGACCTTTATAACACATCTTCCCCAATTCACTCCCAAATTCCCCAACTCTCTCCTCCACACACTGTCTAATAAGGCATAAATGCTGCATCCTGATCTTGGAACTGCTTTTAATTCTGCTTTTAGATTCAGTCATAGCAGGAGAAAAACTAAATGGCCTAATTACTACAGAACGATGGAGGACATGTTTATTCTTTTAACTGGACTGATCATTATCTGATGCAAATAGAAAAGCGAATGGGAGAGAGGGCAACATGCTGGTATTGTATGATTTATATGCAGCTGAATCTTGAGGCTGTACATTATAGTTTAACACTCAATCTCAGCTTCAGCAGATTTGATTGACAGTGGTCCGGCAACATCAGCAAAGCACCAACTGTCATTACATTTTGAATCAAATGCTGCTAAATCCTGATTGGTTCGTGGCAGTATGTGACATCACCTTGTCCCAACTGAACTCCACTCATTTTTATCCATATTGAGAAGACCAAAGACAAAAATAGAACACATATCTCTATGAAACATCCAAAACTGTTCTGACTTTGGCAGAAAATGTTGCGTTCAAGTAGGGGTGCCATCACATAATAGTGAGATGCTGATAGAAAAAAATGGGTTTTCAGGCCCTTTAAAGTCACCCATGACTAGGGCATGCCATCACCTACCACCTTAAGTATGACTCTGAAGTCTACAAACAGCTGGAGTGCCTATGTCAACACGTCCTCCTACTGGCCTGAACTTTCCCTGAGCTCCTAGCCAGCGAGTGCAACATGATGAAAACCATCCTCCTGCTCTCTGTTATGATTGGAGGAGGCTGCAGTCCAGTCTCTCCCTTGGGGTCAATCGTGTTGAACCTCCTGAAGAAAGAGTTCAGTTGGATGACAGAGGAGGTGAAGTCTGAGAGACCTCTGTCTGAAGTATTACCATGTTTCTGAAGTCACCATACAAGCATTGTAATTTTGTTCTGCTCATATCACAATAATGCACACAGGCGTCTAACAAAAGCTTTTGCAATAAACAATAGCAAAGGTAGCTACTGTATGGATGATGCTAAACCAGCACTTATTACTATTTCAGCTGTTATATGATGACAAAAAGAAAGAAATTGATTTTTTCTTAAATGTAACAATTCAAGTCAGATGGACTGAGCGAAATGAAAAACAATATTTTCGAGCTCAGGAAGACATAACAAGATAACTACATTTTCCTCCACCAAAGCTACTGGCATGATAATTGCCAGGGCATTAATACTCTGAACTCACAGTGACAACAGCGTTTATGTGTTTTCACCTATTTTTATTGTTTTATTCAATATTGTGTGTTTATACCTCACTGAAATATGTTTCACAAGCCAAAAATCATTATTGTGTTAGTAGCATCAAATAGATGTGCACACGCAACAGTAACAGTATCAATTGATCTCTAATCAGCTTAGAGAGGTGACAGTGTGCAAACATGAATATGAATGTTGTGTATGTATCTAAAACCAAAGGTGTTAGATTGGTTTCAGCTCTGAGCTGTTATTATTGCTGTCGTTTGGACTTCTTTTAAAAAATATATATATTTTTTTGTATATTTTTTGCAACCCTCAATCAAATCAAATGTATCACATCATCTTAATGAGTTCCTCTTAGTGTGAAATAGACTGAAAACAACACCCACTGGACTAGACTGGGGCGCCCACAGAGACTCCCTGATGTTTTCTAATCATTATCTGCCACATTTCATGTGTTAAGGTTGATTCATGAGTTATGACGTTCTCCTCTGTACCGTCAAAGCTTGTTTACAGATACAAGTACACGCTGATCCTGTGTGTTACCCTGACAACAATCACTTGTGCTTTGTTCTGCACCTCGATCCAGTTTGACATCCTCAATTGATTTCACGTGTTGTGATTGGCTGAAATGTCACAAAGGTGCTTGTAGTGTTTGACATGATCGCACTGCTGATGTGTTTTCTACAGCTGTCAGGGACATTACTCAATGCATGAGTAATGTCTTTGACCTTGAGACTGTTTTGCCCATTTGACCCTAAAATGCACTACATCCAGTCAGAGAAGATGCAGCTTGTACACTTTAATTTCCTTAAACCTTCTTGAACCGCTACTGTATTTTAACCTTTTTTTTTTTTGGTTCAGGTCTGCATCTGGTCTCTATGCGTTGCTGCCACACCCGGGCCCGTAGCTAATCAGAGTCTCTCTTTCTGCACTTAGCTGTCCTTTTTCCCCATTCCCAACAGCACATCTTAGTAGCCCTGGGTTCAACACCAAAGTCCAGCAGGCCCTCAGGTATTCCTTCAAAAGGCATTCTTAAGAAGTGTTTCCGTTCTATCTGGTTTGTAGCAGATCTGAGCTGATGACACCATCCTATGTCAGGTGACTTCCTCACCTCCCACCTTGGTGTACACTCATGGTGTAATGATTTCTAGTGGAGTGGGTGCACAGCTGCGTGTGACGGCTGCAATAATTCTGACCAGGCGGGGCGGTTGATTTGAACTGAAGATCAAACAAAAGCGCTTGGGCCACTCTGATAACATCACATCATGTAAAGTGTCTCTGTCCCGAAGAAACCAGGCTGAGTTTTCAGTGTTTTGGTGAAATATTCAGCCACTAATATGCATGACATTTTTTAAGCTTTTACCTCAGGGTTTAGTGAACTGATGTCGCAAATCAGTCGGGTGAACTTATGAATAAGTACAGAGTCAAAGTTGGCACCTGCATGACACCATCTCAAGCTGTTGCCTGACGTGAACTGTGAAAAAAATGAGTTGTTTGGGGACAGTTTCCTGACTTGCTATACTATGGACTGGACTTGGGGCGAAAACATACAAGTTTCAAGTTAAAATTCCCAAACATTAAAGGGATAAATAAGACATAGGTATAGTAATATGATGGGTCTCAGTTATATATAAACTTTATCAGCTGTTTTAAAAACGTTACCAGAGCAAAACCTGAGATACTTGCAGCACTGACTTCATGAATTTCAGACTTGGGACTTGACTTGACGCTTTGCTCCCAGCAGTCCTGGGACTTCTCTGAGACATGCTCAGCCTCTGGAATTACATTAATATGTTCTTAAACTTATATGAATCTTCTGAAATCAAAGAAATATAAAACTCTCTGTAGGTTTTCCCCTACTTTCTTGGCGCTCACGGAATGCCTTGCAAGCCTTCTGTTCTTCTGTAAGCTGGCCAGAGCCAATGGATTATTCAATAGTGTAATGAATGAGTGTCAGAGCATTCAGCTCTGCTGTTGGGCAGAATGATTTCTCTCTGTCTACCTCACCACCACAGCCTCGTTGCTCTTATTGATTGCCAGGCCTCTCAGTTATTACAATAATGATCAAACGGGTCGAAGAACAGAGGCTGGGCGGTGCAAGTTCCAGAGGCTGAGACATGAGAGCAAAGGCAGTGAATCATTGGTTAGGACCACATATGAGACACTAAGCTAAGTTTGAGTATTATTTGTAATAGGGTGAACAAATTCCCGTATCCTCAGATGCTTTTTCTTTTTCTTTTTAAATAGCAGTATCAGAATAGTTACTGCAGAAATTGCTTGGCTATCTCCACACAAGAGAAATGTTTTCATTTTATTTGATTTTTGGTAGTCTTTTCTATTTTATTCTTGGGTTGTGGTCTCTTCAAAGTCAAACTAAAATTTAAAATCTACTCACTTTTTCTGGACACTAAACTGTAATGATGCTGTATTATTGCCATTACTTGCGTATTTTTTATTTTTTTACAAGTCATCCTCAGCATGTCCCTGGCTGTCTCCCTTCACTTTGTCTCTAAACACAAACTCTGCAGTCAGAAGGGTCTGGGAAGGATCATCACCTCAGTTCATTTCTGTGTCTGTTGCTCCTCATGGGAAGCTTAGTAAAGCAGAGCCAGTCACTATCCAGAAGCTCCAGCTCTGATGTACGACCTCAATTACAGAGGAAAGAGATTATGGGTCAAATTAAGCCACTCTTAATCTGTACACTCCTCTCCAACTCCCTCTATCACTCTCGCAAGACATGCCACATTCAATGCCAGACTTGTTTAATAAACAGGAGATAGAGTTGTCTATTTGTTTCTTCCTACACTTCTCTTCCTTTCCTTAGCTTGTGTTCTTCTATCGCACGCACTGGTACCCACTTTCTTCACCTCACCTCTACTCTGTCAGCTGTGTCACTGTAGTTTTCCTCAACTAAACAACTGTCCCACAACCGGTTTGGCTCATACCCCATAGTCTCTTATAGACTGTTTTACAGATATTGTTGTGAAACCACCTTCTGTCCAAATATAAATAAGCGGCATCTGTAACCTTTTGTTTTAGAAAGTGCTGAAATCACCCCTTTTTTTTTTTGTGCTATTTTTTGCCCCTAACAGATAGGTATTGGTTTCCTGTGGTACTAAAATGGATATCATATTAACACTGCCACTGTTACATTCTTTACACGCTCTAACACTTTATAATAGAGCTCACAATGATTCAGTATTTACTGTAGACAAATTATCAATAAAATACCACCAGCAATTAAATTTAAGTACAGAACAACAGACTATAGGAACAAGGGGAGCAATTGGTTATTTAAAATCCTCACTTATTTCCTGCACATTGGTTGATTACTGAGCCGGTTTGTTTTTGAAAAAATTACTTTCATATAAGATGTTATCACATCTGCCTTGAGTTATTTTGATCATCTTAACGATCAAGTTGTCCCTCCACAATGGCTACCCGATGTTGTCCGATACTAGGCTGTGGCTGCTCAGCAAATGACATGTGGACTAATTTTTATGATGCTATCATCACATTTCTGTTGAAAATTACTGAACTTGATGCTATGTTGACAAAGGTGGGGCCATTTTTACACCCAAAAGTGCATGTGAGAAAGGTTTTTTTCTTATTCCGTGCCTTGCATCTTCCTGACGCATCTTTAGAGTTGGTAAGCGTAGACAGGAACGTTTTTCATTGGACTTAATTTTGTATGGCACTGTTAGACTCCCGGGACTGAGGCAGTGTGCGTCTAGTCGTAATATCCTGACACTGGTGGGGAGGTTTCAACACGAAATGCTGAACAATTAACTTCTCAGTGAGATTAAATAGGGAATGAGATCTTACATTATAGGAAATTAAGAAATTTTAAAATGGCATTGTTGCAGCAAGGCTATATATTTGTTCCTTGAGTTGGAGGAGATTAATATTACTGGCAAGAATTTGCTGGTGATATTTAATATTTCATACTGTTCATCATTGTCACTGGGAGATCGATGTACCAGAAGTGGATTGACTAGAAGCTGAAAAGACGTTGGTTCTAGGTAGATGGACGATGTTTCCTGTTATTAAAAGCTGAGTTCCTGTTCACGCTCTCTTTAATCGTAGTAAGAGCATATTTCTTCTGTTCACTCTCCTGCACTTCGACTGCTGCTATAAATGAAGCTGGACACATGGGTGGTACAACCTAACGCGTCTGTTGGGTGTGTTTTGTACATTAATATTAGCGTCTGTGTTTATATCTGTCCATGATCAGGGAGGGTGAAATCGGGAGAGTGGGCAGGTGAGTGTGTGAGGGAGGAAGAAGCCCACACATCTCTTAGAAAGAAGGGGTTACAGCTTTAAAGCCCTCGGCTGCATCCTTACCTCTAGGATATCCCATCCTTCCTATTCCTCTCTTTCACTCTGACTGCCTGTCCCTTCATCCCCTAATTCTCCGCATTCTGAACATTTGTGCGTTCTCCATCCTATCCATCTCAGATGAATCCATTAAATTTTCATTTTACATAAAGCAAAGTCTCAGAAAGGGCCTCTGCATTGTACATGTTTCAATAGAGTACTTTTGTGTAAACCTCACCCTAGCAGACTGCAGGCTTTACAAGGTCTGACCACTGAATCTGCAGCCCACCTGCCCCAGTTGAGTATCAGCTGATGTCTGCCTGAGATGGCTTTTATAGCAATGACCAGCTGCCTTTTGTGTTCAAATTGCTCTCTCTTGTTGGTTTTCTCATGGGTATGTGGGTACAATATCTTGGTTGTGCCTGTTTGGTATAGTGATGAATCCTGAATGTAGTGGCTTCATGCCCAGTACATTTGAGAACAATTCTTGTAGAAATAAGTGCAGTGACATGTCAAGGCCTTACACTCTGGCTGCAGCATTTCTTAACAGTCGGCGTTTCTGTATGCGCAGATATTCCTCAGATGTTTGGTTTTTCAATGCTGTGCCATTGGTGTAATTGTGTCAGCCGGTAAATATGGGCATCTGGGCACTGATCAAGGTGGATTTTCCGTATAAGGGTGAAATACCCGGCAACAAGTCGGAAAGCTGTTTTGAGAAAGTTTCATGTACAATGAGACACACCGCGATACATAACAATATCTTATTTAAATGGTGTATCAGGATGAAACAGCAAAGTGGCACATCAACGAACTGGCCAGGCTTCGTTTGCATAAACTAAAATTGCTTGACCTCTATTACATGCTGCTCTGGGATGGTTTGATTTTCCTTTGTGGGTGATTCAGATCAGTGGCAGACCTGTGTCTTCAGCAATCCGTGCCTATTGCAAAGGAACTGTTTGATCCTTGCAGATGTGGCCGGCAGTCAAAATGTTTGATGTGTAATGTTGTGTAGTCTACAAAACTTTGGCCTGCAGCTCCTCGACTCACCGGTTGGCTTTGGCTTATCGCTGTTTGTTTTCATTGACGATATTGGTGGCTGATATTGATTGATCGGTAGATTCAGGGTAGTTAATGATATCTGCACGAACTGTCGGTGCGATTACTGACTGCCGATACTGTGAGGACAACGTTTATATCGCACCACTGGTTTCTGGCGGACTTTATTTTATTTGTTTGTTTTGTGCTGAAATCGTCGTTGAATCGGTATCGTACCTTCGGTCTTTATTCAGTGTTAAGCTAAGTTACAACAATGCTGGCGCCAGGCCGCTCAAGCAGGGGTGCGAACCGCCGGATGGTAGTCGCTGCTGTGTGTGATTTTCCTGGTAAAATTTGCAGTCACTGATTAACTTGACGGATAAAATGCTCGCGCTGAAACACGGCTCTGCAGAACTACAGGCTCTTCTGGCACCTGCTATTTTTTGCTGAACTCCGCCAGACCCGCCGAACAGATATATTCGTTGCCATTTCCCCGGTCCTCGAATGAACTGCATTCCACAGTACGGTTAACCACAGCCAGGCTTCCCGTTGCTCGTCAATACCTCTGACTCTCGCCGGTTTATTGGAACGATACAGTTGTTACAGAAGACGTTGAGAAACTCAAAACAATTTTCAGCATACACCTCCATACCGTGAAATCTGGCCTCCCGACTGAATTATTTTATTACTTCAATTCTTCATAATAATTCTTCTTACTAGTTATTACTAAATAATGATTTGTTGTTTGAGTGTGGGCTTTGATTCTGGTCACATTCTTCTTTGAAATTGGTTTTAATGGTTAAACGTCATGTTTTGCGCTATTTTTTTATTTATGTGGTGATTTTTCTTCTTATTATATTCACAGGCTGCTGCGCTAACGTATCGGGCGCGAGTTTAGCAAACCAGCTCTCCTGCCTGCTGACAATTCCCGTCCTGAATATTAAGGCCTCTTGCTCTGATCTGTCTTCATTTTCTTCTCTCTCTATCTCCTCTCTTGGCGAGCATTGTGGATGTTGTGCTGGTGGATGATGAGCTGGCTTCCCCCTCATTATCCTAATCTTGTAATCTGGGACGAAAATGCATTACTGTTTTAGATATTAAATCAAGATTTTCTTCTTTTTTTGACACCAAATGCTGCAAACATGGGCTCTATTCCTATCAATACGTTGTCTGGGGAACATCATGGAAACTGTGTGCTTCTCTAAGCAGGATGATAGTTGTTAGCATGGACTCAAGACTACCCCACACTGGCCCTCTCTCTCTCCGTTTCTGTGTCAGCCTCATTTCTTCTCTCCATCACACCTCATATCCTGCTGTGTGCTCTCAGAAACATTTCCTCCACCCAGCACCCCAACGCCCTCTGTCTCTCATTTCTGCTTTGGGCCTCTTTTTCGTATTTCAGTGTTTTTGTCAGAGAAAATAAACTGGGTTGTCCTGTGTGCTGACCTCTTGAGTGACTATTGGCTACCTCCCTGGCCCTTTTTCAGTGTGTTTGATAGGTCCTTCAGTTGCTTCTCTTGCTTCTTCTCATCAACTAAACCTCCTGTGGTGGCTTTAGCATTCAATATGGCTGAAATCATCATGCCTCTCACGGTTCTTATCAGCTAACATACCTTCGCGTTTCATATATTAACGGGTCAATATTCAAAACTTCAGATGCTTTGTACCGCTGTTTTCTGCCACTGGCCTCACACATCCCAATTATCTTTCCCCACTTTAATCACTGAAATCGTAAAGCTATATCGGAAAAGTTAAAATAATTAAAATATCACGCCCCAGTAATCATGAAGAGAAGAAAATCAAGCCTCCACCAAAGTACATTGAAAACTGTCTAATATATCAGGTGATAATATCAGTTTATCACCACCTTTCTGCCAATCTAAGTTTTTCCCATCTATAGTCTTAGTCCTGCGCTTGACATTGGTTTGTGCAATTAATATTCCCACAGGTTTAAATTGAATTTTAAGGTTAATCTGCATTTTTGTGTAAAAAAGTAAAGAGGATGATCATACTCAGCACCAGAGTTTGCATTTTAAAAATTGCCCCCGAGCACACTCTTTGGTCCAGAACAGTGCCACTGGAGAGCAGTACCAAAATATGTGAGAGGATGACTCATTGTCATAAAATTTACACATAGGAAACTGATGAAGACCATGCATATGTATTAATTGTTTTGTAGCTAAAAATTCTGTCTAATTCCAACTGTGCCAAACATAATTGAGTGATTAAATCTGCTGCACAAGCTCTGTCTTATAAAATTTTATGATTCCCATTAACTCCCATTCCCATTAAAGCTGTGAAGATGTTTCCTAGGACAAGAAAAATGGCTATAAAGTGGAATCACTTTGACCTGTTAAAACATGATTTGTGCTGTTTTAATTTCTACCAAGTATCTGTATTATAGAGCCATTGATTTAATAAAAAGTGGTAAGTTGTTTTGTTTTACAATTCATATACTGTAGCTACCTTTGAAAGTGGATTTGTAATTGTTATACCTTACATATCCACACAGTAGGAAATGAATGTGTGGTCTATGAATCTTGATTTAGTAAAGCCTTAATTGAACACAGTACTACAATAGATTATATATGTGGTGTCCAGCATAATTCATTATCAATAATCACTCCCAACAATCTTTTTTCTTGCAACGTGATTTAGTTTGTTCAAATCAAACAAACTCCTCAGAAGTTTCAATTCTTTTTCTCTTTGTATTCTTAGTTCAGAACAGCTTCTTCAATATGAAATGCTAATGGATTCACTCAGAGCTGTTTATGCAGCTTTGGTAGAAAAAAGAGCTCCATGTTTTGCATAGAAAATGCAATAATAATGCCATTTATTTGTTGTAAAACCTTTGTGTTAAAGCAGCTGAATGGTTGATGTAGTGAAAAGCCTCTTAGCTGTTTTATGTTCACACATAAAATAAACAACACAGAAGAATAAGGGGCCCTGTCCGAATGAACTGGTTATTCAGGGTTGTGTGTGTGTGTGTGTGTGTGTGTGTGTGTCAGGGGGGGTTGGGGGCAACTGCCCTTGACTATAGCAGCCTGACAAGGACACAGTAGAATATAATGACACTTCATCCCTCATCAAAATCAGAGCAGGGGTGTCTAAAATGTCACCTGAGATGTCTGATTTTGACAGATGTGTTGAGGACAGATTTGGTCCATGTATAGTCAGATTCTCATTAAAGGAATGTTCCACTGTTTATCCACCTTATCTCCATGAGTGAATAGGAGGGGTAATATCTGTCAAATGCCCCATGTATAACCTCAAAGGGTGTTCCACTCGGCCTAAATATGGTGGCCTAAAAGTTTTTTAAAAACTCATACATTTGGTCTGAGAAGTATCTGAGTGTGGTAGTTTGGTTTCCTTTCATGATCAACTCAGCACAGAGGGAGCTAAATGTAAATTCAGAGTCAGTGAATGTAATCAAATGTAAGTTTTCCTGCCTGCCGACTCAGTTTCTGAGTCTCCTAAGTTTCTAACTTATGAGGCCTAAATAGATTTAGATTGTCACTATCAAGCACTGCAGAGGCCCAGCTTGAGTGCAGGGAGATTATAAAGTACAACCTTAAATGCTAAACAGCAGATTCAAAAGTTAAAGCTTTGCTGGTGTGGCTTTGTACTGGCAGGGGAGATAAACCTATCCAAACTAATTGAAAATTTGAAGTCTGTGAAGGTAAAATGTAAAATGAAACTGACAGTGTCAAAGTCTAAAGATTTAACAGTCAGAGCTGCAGGAGTTTTTTGGCAGAATGCAAATGTAAGTGAAGAGAAACAGCCAACAGGCACAGTCAGAACCCAGACATGATGGGATATTGTAGGGCAGGTGCAACGTGGGCCACAGGACCATCAGGGAAAAGAAGCGGTTATGGAACATTGGGGGGGAGGGAGGGGCAAGTCAGGCTCAGAGACTGTGTGAAATCAAACCTGTTCTCAAGTCAAGTCATTCCCTTTGTTTTAAAATTGCTGCAATATCATCCAATGACAAAGGCTCAAAGTAATTTATTCATTTTTTATTTATTGTGTTCATGCTCAGCTATCTTTAAATCTGCTAAGACATCAAGACCTAAAAGTCACTCTGTTCTTTCCCATAGAGAGGTGTCAAGACATCATGGATCCTTTGCCAAAACCTTCCACACACAGCAGCCAACTTCATGCTGACATCACTGAAAACTATCCAGTACACCACAGATTCAACGACCCGTGTCAGAGCAGCTATAGCCTATATGGTCAATAAAAATCAGATTGGCCCCTCAGCTTATAAACCTACTATTATCATAAAGTCCAATTTATGGCATTGTCACATAATCTTTCCATGGTAGATGAACACAATGTTCACATAAATAATTTGAGTCCACAAAACAAAATCTGCATTTCAGAGTTCTCAGGAAAACTCATTTCACAAAATGTGTTGACTTTAGCAGCCTGGCAGGCCTAGAGCTGCAGCATTGTCATATTGGCTATTTAGCAGTGGTTGTAGGGCAATGTTTATATGCATAGCCAACTACAGTGAGGGTTACGACTGCCCATATGGAAGAAACTGTAAATTGTAACTTTTTCAAACATTTAGCCAATCAAGCAGGTGCATTCCATGAGGGAATGAGCTTGTGAGCATTCACATATGTTTGTGTTTGTTTGTGCAGAGAACTGTTTGCAGGATTTCATTTTTGCAAACAGTGGCAAATGAAGAGGTGGTGTTTGGCAAATAAAAATCAGCATAGAGTCCTGGACTCGGGCATAAATGATCAGCTCAAGTTAATCAACACTTGCAGTTAGGATTGTAATCAAGCATTTACATATACAATATAAACTGCCTGGTACATTTTCAAATACACACCTGGACAAAATGTTATGTTTGCCTGATAAACAACAACAAAAACCAAAGTATTAAAATAAATTTTAAAAATGTGGGTTGATGGCAATGTTTGTGTGGGACTATTTTATGGCCTACAGTCAACTCCTTGGCCGGCCAAAGAACAGTCCCACACATTAACACTCGCAAGACCACAAATTATCGTTTTTACACTTGTGTGTATTAAACAAACAAGATAAAACATGTTAATTAATGAGCTTTAAAGATGCTGTTAGGCAAAAATTGGACAGAGCCAGGCTAGCTGGCTCTCCCTGTTTCCAGTCTTTATGCTAATGTCTGTCTGTAGCTTCATATTTAGTGTACAGACATGAGAGTGGTATTGGGCTTCTCGTCAAACTTAAACTACAAGTTATTGAAAAGTTAGCAGCCAGTGAAATGTGCCATTCTCTCCAGAGGAGAAGAGTTGCTTGTTGCCTGAGGACATGAAATAAACATCATGTTCCTTTTTGTCAGTGAGCTGGGGGGAGGGGTGACTGATGGGACTTTACAATGTCCAAAGATATCCATCCGAAAAGTAAGAAAAAACAGAAAAAAAAAAAAAAAAAAAAAAAAATCATCATTCTGGTTTTGCAAACTAAGCAGCAGAAATAAGCCAAAAGCAAGTTTCAATTATGTTATTCATCTATTTGAAAATTAGGGAGGTGGGAAGGAAGAGCTCAATGACATTTGAGCTCTGAAAACACCACACACGCACACACACACACACACACGCTCACTTCACACGTTGGTTGATTTACTGGCTTTGTGAGGGCATTGTATTGACTAACATTCATTTATACGATGCTTAACCTGACCCCAACACTTAACCCCTAACCTAATCAACATGGACCCTAAAATACTGATTTAAAATGACCTCAGATGGAAGATGTGTCCCAACAATGTTATCACCTTATGTGTGTCCCAACAATGAATTGATGAAATCAATGATTACCACATACACACACAGACTCATGCACAGTTCAAAGGGGAAACATTAAGACTCGAAGACTTTTGTTCCCTTGGTTGAACCAGACCTTATCATATTAAGCTATGCAAAAAATGGAGGAATGGTGTGTCCAACAAACAATGTTCAACTGAGCTCATCAGTCTGAAATCATCAAACAATAAAAGCCTTAGATTGATGATTTGGACATTACATGGCTGTCATAACAGCCCTGTTCCACCACAGCCTCAGAGGCTTCATTCACTTCTGTAATAAGATAAAGTGCTCTGTAACAAGTCAGTCAGACAGACTTGGGAGCTGTGTGGATAATGAATATATTTTCTTGGCAGAGAGGAGGATGACCTAATTGAAAATGTGGACTGCATGGAGCTGAAACATTAGATCGGTAGAGCTGTAACTATAGACATCTTCTTTGTGTTACACCTGAGGTGGTAAAAGTAGATCTGGACCTGCTGTGAGTAGCATATAAGCCCCATGTCAAAACACAAAATTGTAGCAATACAAAGTTGTTTTGCTTTGTTTTCTCTAGAATATTATCATTGGATTTTACCGCAGTTTTTCAAACACATTTTTGAACAATGTCATTATGAACCACAGGGAAGCAGAATTGTGGCGGTACAAATTCTTGTCATATGTCTGAATAGAACAATAAATGTCTACAAAAGAAAATGAAGAACAAAAGTTACAGATGATTAAAATGTATCTCTTATTTATGATCTCTTTGTATAACAGTCAGTCAAGGACACAAGACTATGTTATTGCTGAATTGGAGGTTCATATTCTCACACAATTTGACTCATATTATATAGAGACAGCATATATACTGGCATTCATTGGAGACTTACCCTAACCCAAACCATAACCACTTCTTGCCTAACCCTAACCTTAACTTTAACCACTGACCCAAAAATCCACCTTTTCCTGTCTGGGGACATGAATTTTGTCCCCAATTGAACAAACTGTCCCCAGTTAACTGGTCTGAAACTTGTCCCCAAAAGTAGCCCATGACAGAAAGAAAAATACACACTCTTCCATTTTTTCTGGGTTTTACATGTGGATTTAAATAACTGTAATTAAGTATGAAACTGCAACATTATGTCACTATTATGTGACTGGAGGATGCAGAGTCTGCTCATTATTAATAGACCATAGAAAATCAAATAATATAGAATTTGAAATAGAGTTCAAAGCATTAAAATAATTGCAGATGGTTATTACGGCACTCAGTTTTTTCATGTCAACACTTTCAGCCCGTGTTGACAATGGTTATTTCTTACTTCACACAGAGATAGATCACCTCCAGTTACAGATCCACATCGGGGGGGGGGGGACCCTCCCTCTTTCTTGCAATCACAATGAACTGTAAGTAGACCCATTTTCTTTGCAAAATGTCAGAGCGCATTACAATCAAGGTCTCCCACACATGGTTGAAAATAATTGCGCACTATCAGTCTTTGTCTGACAGAAACCTGCTCCACAGGTGTAGTGTGCACAGGTGCAGTGACTGCAGAAAGTTTTAAGGCAACAAAAATGTGATCACACTCTTCCCCTCTGAGTTTTGTGATGTTTGTAAGGAAAGGACTGGTTATTTACTCAGACAAATCCCACATCATAATGTACACAAAAATTCTAGTAATGTTCATTTGAATGTACGGCATCAAAAACACAGCCAAAAATAAACAAACAAAAAAAAAGTTCTTTCCTCATATTTAACTTTCCTTTGTCACAGAAACATAGGTTGGATTCCTCTTGAACTCATGAAACAGTTTTGCTGGACAAATAATGATGGGCAACCATATAAAAAACAAAACAAAAAAAACATGCAGGTTAAGTTGACCTCATTTTCCACTGCACTATAAACATTAATTCAATGCCCATAAGAGAACTTAACAGAGAGAAGAGAATTCAACAATTATATAAAATAGATTTTTATTGCAGCAATAAAATGATTCCCAAATGCAGCAAACAACAGTTTTTCAGAATTTGGAGTCAAGCTGCAGACATTTCAGTCTTTGTGCTAAGCTATGCTAACTGGCTGCTGTCAACAGGTTCATGTTTAGGACACAAACATGGCAGTATCAATTTTCTCATCTAACTCTCAAAAGAAAGCACATTTCCCAAAATGTTGAACTAGTCCATTAAATTACCTAAGGTGGCACTATCAAGAAAGATGCAAGAAACAAAACAACATTCAGCTCTTGCCCTCAGACCACCATCACAAAATGTACCTCAATGTAAAAGCAATGCAGCGCCCCTTTAGCAAACATCACTCTGGAAACTAAAAGTCTTAAGTCCATTTGCAGAACGTCATGGCAACAGAAAAAGTCCAGCGTGCACACAAAGGAACAACATTTAAAAGAACAGTCTGTTCTGTCACAGTTAAAAACATTACAATAATATGACTGTCTGCATAAAAAGCAGAGCTGAAATGAGGCTTTAAAAACACATCCAGTGATGCACTTGCTTACCCTTTACTTGTTTACCCTTTCTCATTCAAGGTGTGTTAATCAGTGAAATCATCCACTGTTGTGTTTTATGATGAATGCTTGCAGACCCTTGACACCCCCGGGTTGCATTGCTGTCCACCCCGCTTCACTATACATGCACAATTAATTCTTCTTTCATCTGACCATGTTTGAAATCTGTTATTTTGTTCATTACGTTTAATGAGAAACATTTTTATTTTTTATGGCAATGAGCCCTGTCTGGAAGCAGACTGTCGTATCTGTTTGCTTACTCTTTATTTTTTAGCTGGAAGGTGGAGTGCAAAGAAGGATGTTTAGTAATCTTTCTCATGGCTGATCAGATAACCTGCGCAAGTGCAGATGAGACAGCCCTGACTTAGCTGGAACAGTTCAAATATAATTAATTGTAGTCAATTAAAACTTGGTGTCATTTCCAACTCAACATTGTCTATTGGATGTTGCATCTCAGGAGACCTTCAACATTTTTTGGGTTAAGATTAGATTCATAAATACTAACTCATATAATAATAGGTACAGGAGCAAAATATTCTCCATTTGGCCAGTGATTGCAACTGCCATCACCAGAAAAGAAGTCGGAAAGACAAACAAAACCATAGAGGAGGACATAGGAAAAATTTGAGAAATTGACTGAAAGCAAGGACAACCAAAAACTGGCAAAGAAGTGATTGTTGGCTGGGGAGTGTTTATACTGGGACTGATGGCTAATAGCAAGCAGGTGTGTTGGCAGGGGATTAGTCAGGTGATGGGTTTCACTGAGGACAGCAGGTCTTTTTCACAGCAGACATTTTGATTTCTCATAAATGGAAAAAACACAGGTGTTACTAAAAGCTTTAATGACGGCTCTGTTCTATTCAAGTGTCCCAGTAAAAACATGACAGTAGAGCCAGCATGAACAGCACACCTGAGACTGAAGCATCTGACTGGAATTCACTCATCATTCATTTTATTATTGACAGCTGCATCTTTCCAAAGGAGATGGTAGTGACACAATGCAGCTGGAATAAACAGAGGAGGTGGACGGAGACAAATGAAATGAAACCATATACCCCAGAAAATCTCACCGCTGGTTAAATACGTTAGATACACAAAAATCATTCTGACTTTAAATGTTTCCATGTAAATCATGCAACGGCTGAGATAATGGCACCAAATCTCCTTTGAGCAAAATTTCAAATGCTCACACATTTAAGCGATGACAACGATTTCCTCTTTAAGAGATTTCCAGTGAGTGGATGATTGCAGTCCACAGCACAAAGTACTTTACTGGATATAGCTACTTTCACATTCCCCTCCGTTTCCATCTGTCAACTCCAAATTATACTGTATATTGAAACACACAAAACAAAACATATTTGGTCACATTTGGTTGCAGCACCAGTTACATGACTGAACACTCTTTCACAAACAAGAGTTATACTGGAGGACCATGAAAGAACTAGTGAAGACGCTGGCCTTGACTCACTGAACATCAGATGTGGAGTGCACATTTAAACACGGGATCCCAAAGCCATTCCAACAACATTATTTGTCAGACTAAAGATGATAAATTAAATGTCAGCACTAACCGCAGTAGAATGAATAAAATAATCGAAGTTAATGGTAGTTCAGCTTTTGTCATTTATGCATCCACTATTTCTGTACTTATCACCTTCAGTATATTAACATAGGAATCTAATGGGATGTAACAAAGATAAACATTCAAAACTCAGGCAAAAATATGCCTCAATGAAAAGACAACAACATAACTGCTATAATGTAACTAAACATAAGGTTTGAAAGTCCATTCTTTTACTCACAGTGACTCTCTTTGTTCTCCTGGTGGTTTGGAGGGAAAAAGGCCTGCAGGCCAAAGGAGGCGGGTTTATATAACTTTCTGGGTGTGGTTAACAGGGATGGCAGGTGATTTCAGGGAAGGCTGGGTATTTTAAACTTGTGACACATTATATTCATTAATTGAACACCAGCAAGTGCTATTGTCTATGTGGAATGTAAATATGATTTACAATATTATTTTCTATGTGAAATAGGCATGTGCACTTTGTTGTACAAAACTCAGACTCGTCAGAAAAAATGGGACTGCTACAGCACAGAGGTGCAGACAGTTTGTTCACAGCACTGCCCCAAAGACAAAATTATGACAACGAGTGAATGTGTGTAGTGAAAGGAAAGCTGTAAAATCACTTCAAACGTTTGGAGTAAAATCCAAATTCTAATAAAATCTTAGCACGCCTAAAGGAATTGAGTGCCGATCATGATGCATCACATCAGTTTCCTCTCCAAAACTTCTCCAGCTGCTCCTCAAGCTGCCTGCGTAATGTTTCTTTCTCACAAGCAGTGGTGAAAATTAACAAAGTACATTTACTCAAGTGCTGCACTTAAGTATAATTTTGAAGTACTTCTACTTTACCTGGATTACTTTTCACCTCTACTCTACTACATTCATCTGGCAGTAATAAGTAATAAGTTACCTTTTCATCATATGAAATACAACACAGGGTTAAAAATAAAAGTAGAGGTTCCCAACCTTTGAAAAAAAGAAGCACACACACAGTACCTCGGTGAGGCTCCTTGTTATGTTTCAGACGTCTCAGCAGTTCCACCAAAGACATTTCTCCTCTAAACTTTTCACATGGTTTCATTTAAATAACTGTTGAAATTATTCAATACTGCACAAAAAACTCCACGTTGAGCAGCTACAACAGTAAAATGCTGCTGACACATTGATGCAGAAGTACTAATAATCTCATAATGTAACAGAGGACATTTCACTGCACAATCAGTGCTTTTACTTTCATACTTTAAGTTCATTTTGCTGGTAATAATGTGCCTAATACAGTTCTCCTTCCATTACTCCTCACAGGGAGATTTATACCTTAATGCATGCTCAGTAGTAAACTTAAAAGTCTGAATTAATGAAGCTGTAGAATCACAGGTAATATATCATCCTAACACTTTATGCAGCCATCATTGGATGCTCTAATATCATTACACAGCAATGAGCCTTTGTCCATATAACCTGCACTTATAGTCCTGACAGAATCATTTTAGCATGCAGTTTAAAATTATTAGATCTGATTTCCTTAAGATATGTGCATTTTCTAACTTTTTAGGTAATCTTGTTTATGTTTACAGTACACAGTGGCATCTGTCTGTGTACTGGTGCAGAAAGTCATTCTCTAGAAAACACAAGAACGGCACATAATATTAGAAACCGTAGAGAAACTAAGTGGGTGATCTGATTAGACTGTGGAGTTTCTTGCTGCACAAATTATCATATTAATAAGAAAACCTAATTTTCCTTCGTGCTTTAAGATTCTGAGTTCATGCCTGAGTTCATGTTAATACATTCCATGTACAATGTGAAGACAAGTACTGTATGTTGACATAGGATTATCTGCAAATGAATGCACTGATTTACTTAATTAATAACCAAATTAACATAACTGCTTATCTTTTATATATACGCACATTACGAGGACAGTGCTGGGATATTAGGCAGCTCAAGAGCCTCCTGGGGCTGCACAGTGGCTCAGTTGTGATTACTGTCACCTCACAGAGGCAACGTCCTGTGTTTGAACCCAAATAGAGCAGTACTGTGTGTGGAGTTTTACCTTCATATTTGCTGCAGTTTCCTCAAAACCCAAATTAAAAATGGTAAGCAAGGAGTGCTGCTGCTGTTGCCCTTAAAGGACAATATCACTGTGTTTGCAAGTTTTAACTACAAATCATCTATGCATCACACTGTTACTGACAATTTGCAGATGTATACCATATGGATTCAGATTTGATGTCTCTACTCTTCCAGGCAGCTGTTGGTTTCCATTCATTTGAACAAAGTTTGATATTCAGTTGGGACACTCATCAAATATGAAAGGTTTGGTATATCTCAGACTTCAACATAGTATGAGACAACCAAAAAAAAAGAAAGAAAAAGTTTTGGAGCCATTGCCCTAGAGACACACCACTAGTGTGGTTTAAAATTAGCAGACTCTCGCTTGAGTTCTGCAGTTCATAACAATGAACATCAAGTCATTAACATGTTCTTTTCACTGAAGATATTTTGACATGCTGCAGTTGGAAAAGACACAGAAATCCAGACATCATAAAATTAAATCTAAACCCTATTTAACTTCACTTTCAGGTACACTCTGCATGCAGGCTCATGATCACACCGTCATGCCTGACTGAGACACTTGAATGCAACACAGCCATTGCTGATGTTATCAATTACACAAAAGTCTGCACTGCATTACCGCAAAATGATATGAAAGAGTTACTGGTAATCTAAAAATGAATTATTGATTGCAATAATGTTCATTGTCATAATACAACGCAAGTTTTGAGAGTCTGTTAATTGATTCTGAAACAGAGAAATGACTAGAAACTAATTTCTGACAATAGCAGCATTATTTAAAAAATGCTTAGTTGTGATGGGAAGTATATGTGATTTGTTGTAAATGGGCTAAAACATGAAAACCACTTGGATTGTTCTTTAAGCCTCTGGAGTTTGGTTTCTGCCTGCTGCTCCTAAATGTTTAGAATAGTTAAAATGCAGAAGATAATTCTCCTCAGGCAGATTAATAAAGCATAACGTAACTTTGAAGACAGTTGGCTGAATTTGGACATAAAAAACAAAGGCCCAGAGAACTCATGCTGTACTTTTATAAAGCACAGGCTGATGCCAGTTTCTGTTACAGCCTCTTTTTTTTCTTGAAATCATTCCACTGTAGCTTGTTCCTGCCACAGTGGTGTCATTTTAGATGCAGAAACCCCAAGACCCTGTAATCACCTCTGTCAGTCAGAAGTAAAATATACTGTATATGCACAAGAGTCCTGGCTCAGTTAGTCCAAAGTGGCCAAGAGCCAGGAAGAACCAGGGACTTATCATTTATTCAGTTTCTAAGCCATTCAGTTTTTAATTAGAGCAAATAAGTCCAAAATAGCACTGAAGCTGTATATTTTAGCATGTATTTTAAAAAATCAGTCATTATTTTTGCGCTGGAATTGACGTTAAATGTGTCAGCAAGGCTCCCAATCCCATCAGAATGTATCAGTTTTTCCTGAAAAAAAGAAAAAGAACATTTTGAAATCTTCTTAGTTCATACACAGATTTCTCTGTCAGACGTGGAAATGTGACTTTTATTCGTCTTTTAACAAATCGGCACACTTTCTGCTATGTCACAAAATTACACAGTTATTACACATTAATCATCAGCATTATTTGGCATGTTTGATATGTCTTTTAAAACAAGGTTAGCGTGTGAAACATATCAATGTACACAATCTCTCAACTGGATTTTCAAGATACAATCTTAAAAAAACGAACAAATTGGGGAATATTCACACATTTTCTTCAAGAATTTAATTCATGGATGGAGAATAAGCTTCTGTTTTTTTTTTCTTAACTCATCAAAAAATACAAGCCATGTTGGATGTAAATGTTTGCTTTACATAGTTTACAAATATAAACAAACTGGTTAAAATGTGAAAATACATGTAAACTCACATTCAGTCATTAAGGCCAGAGCGCACTGGATGTCATTGTTGATCTGATGCTTTCTGACGCAACATTTCTGTCGCGTGTTTATTTATCAATATGTCTCTTCTATGATCTGGTTCTCGTACGTGTATTTGGATACCAGTCTTTTCATTTGAAATATCCTGTCCAACTATGTTTCTGTAGTCTTGCAGGTACTTTTTGTGCCTTGCTTCAAAGTGACCTTTTCCTACTCCACTTCTCAGCTTCCTGTGGCCGAATTTGCGACATGAATGTGGTCAAAAAGCTGCATGATGTCATTTTCCCCTGCAGTGGGTAACTACCAACCTTACAACATCCATCCTAGTCCAACTATGACTCCTAAGCTTGAAGTGGTGATGGACCTGCCTTTGAAAAAGCATATAGCTCATATGCTTCCAGTGCGTTTCTGCCTTTAAACCATCCATCCTTATTAAAACCCCAGTCTTTGTGTCCCATAAAACATAATGTAAACAAGTCCAGTAGTGTGGTCATAAACAGCAGTGGGGCCATACTGCCTCCTCAAGTGATATTCAACATCTAATCCTGCTTTAAATGCATTACCACTCACACTGTGACTCTGCTGTGGGATTGGATGAGCATGTCTAGCTGTGCTCTTTTGACATGTAAAGCAAACCAATGCTTTTAATTTTGCGATATGTTTTTGGAAATGCTCACATCTGTCTGAAGACAGCGGGGTTAGCGGACTGCATCACCGTCACTGTAAATATTACATGACATACAACGATTGTGTTTAATAAAAATTAACGTATGTAACAAAGTTTCCTCACAGAGCTCAGACAGGTTATTTCTTGCAAACTCATCCTAAAAATTAGACAAGTTTATCCCTCTTACAAAAACTTCACTATACTTCTCTTTACGTACATCCCTGCAGCTGAGTAATTTCACAAGAAAATGAGCCATAAGAGAAAAAATCATTAACATCAGCAAAAGATATTTCAGGAAGAGATAATGGCTCAATGTGCTGCTCAATGATCAGAGCAGCCAGCAGGCTTTACAGCCTCCTGTGTCTGTCCCTATCTCTGCATCTCGCTCTCACAACATCTAAAGCACATGATGGGGAGGGAGCACTAAAAACACATCTCCTAAGAATAAAAAAAAGTGAGAGGGTATGACAGCAGTAAATTGGCTACTTTCTCCCCTGAGCCTTACCCCAGACTTCCCTTGCATGCTGAGCAATTTGAATTGTGCTGTAATTGCTTATGTTGCTTTTCTCTGCTCATCACTTCTACAATAGAATTTGATCTCATTACTTTTGCCCGTGGTTGAATTCTCAGCCACTCACCCTGGTAGGAGCAGTACTAAGTGGCGTGTTAACAAAAGAAGCAGAGCAGAGTGACTGTTGCACTCTGCTTTTTGGCGCACAAAGTGAGAGGAACCAAAGGTTGAGAGGGCATACGATCAAGCCATTTTTTTAAACTGCTTTTTTAAAACAGTTTAAGTGTGGTGCAGTTTCTTATTAGCTTCTTGTAAAGGGGATTATCTTACTCAACCACAGTGCGAAGGAGGGAAAGGGAAGAGCCAAAGGGGCAGCAGAGAAATGGACGTGACATGAGTCATGAAATAGAAATCAAGTCATGCTCAGGTCTGGTTGCAGTGGAGTAGACTGGTTATGGGTTTTTGGGAGCACGTATAGTGGATGTGGCCTTGGGCGATGTGCTTCTTGTTAAAAGAGGGGATGTACTTTGAGTGTGAAGCAGGCTCTAGATAGAGTATTTGCCCAGACAGCACTTCTCAATTCACCCATGCACTCATATATCTGCTCACGTTGTTCCCTTCCTTTCATAGGAGAGTGCTCGAGCAAAGACATGGCAGATACTGCAGGACTAGTGATATCTTTTAACTCTTGAGGAGGCAGTCATAGGAGAAACAGAATTAGGAAATACAGTTGGGGTATTTAAAAAAAAAAAAAAAATAAAGTAATAGATTTTTAAGAAGGAGCATTTCCTTTTCTTCCTCGCAAATGTCCTCTGTGTTTCATTCTGAGTGCTGTGATGGATTCGAAAGTGGTAGCGAGTGAAAAATATGAGTGGAGGATGAGATGGAGGCTTCAGCAGCCCCCATCACTTCCAGTCCAGGACAAGCGAAGGCAGCAGCAGCAGTAACGGTAACGCAGGTACCGCTCGGCCAGCTGCTCCCCGACGACTCCCCCTCGCCCCCGATTCAACGTTAGAGTCCTTCTCAGAGTAAGGCGGGATGACGTTGAATTCCTCGCTCTCCTCCTCCTCCTGCTCCTCTCCCTCACTGTCCTCCATCTGCAAAAGCGGAGAAAGAGTGATTCCTCCAATTAGCAGGAGCGGTGAAGCATGAGGGGGGAAGCTCACGATGTAAACTTCACAGGCTGGTCCACATAAACACAGAATTTAAAACTACATGTGAAGAAATCCTTAAGCTGCAACCAAATCGCTAACTTATGATATGACGTGTATGAACCAAAGGAGCAGATACAGTATATCACTTTTATCACAACTCATACAAGCTTTAAATTTAAGCTAAAAGTGTTTGGTGACAGTGTAAGTCTCCGCTATTTGGCAACATTTGAGTATTTGTGCTAATTTGAGTGATGCTGCTCTGTTGTTCAGTCATCTGATAGTGACTCATGACATAAGTGTTCAAACAGCCCAGGCCTACAGATACTGGGGAACTGCGTTTGATGACAGATTAAGATAAACTGAAAATAAATGTCAAAGGCTCAGTAGTGTCTAAGTAAACTAAACTCCTTTGGAGTAGATCAGAGAATGACAATGTTGTATTCCTCTTATCATGAAAGAGACTGCAAGGTGTTGCTAGTCTCAGCTATAAACTTACTGGCAAATAACAAAGATCTGTTTGTTTAAGCAGTTTTCTGTTTTCAGTCTTACTAGTTTAAGCTAATGCCATTCGGGAACGTGTTTCGGATGAAAAGTTGCAGTACAAGAAACGATCAGTTTACCGGTGTGTGTAGACTGACAAATGCACTTACATTGTAACTTTTGACATTATTTGCCATGTGGCTCAAACTGGCCCTGGAGGGACAATTAAGGTATTTTTGAATTGAACTGATTCTAATCATAAGCACTATGTTCTGTATTTCCTATGATTCCTTTGATGCCTTATTTATTATACATTAACATGCATTAAGGCTGATTTGGAGATATAAAAAGCAACCATGCATACTAGGCTCCTCCACACTGTGGTGCAACAGAAATTACAGACGTCAAAAGGAATTAAGGGGCCACTGATGAACAACTCTCTAAAAAACACTCTTCCAATAACTTAGATTTTGATTTTGACTCAAAGTATGACCCTGGTCTTAATCTCTATTAGACCCATCATTGTGGCTAAAACTACAATAACCATGTACTGGCAGAAGTCCCAGATCCAGATCAACACCAAAATCAATTCAATAGTTACTTGGCTCAAAACCAAATCTGTCCACCAAAATAAGCATCTGAGGTTTGCTGCTGACAGAAATAAAACTACAAACACAGTATTAAGACAGTGGTTTCCAGTGTGTGTCAGGAGAACTGGCCTTCATTCAATCCATCCACACAAGTTCGTTAAAACAGAAGTAGGAGGGAGACTGCTGTATATTAACAGGTAAATAGACTCGCTACTCTCCACTGTAAGCAGCAAACAGCTGTCAGCACCGGTACTGATGCTTGCTTGCCCAGCTGTTGTGTTACATTATGTGCTGTTTCCCTGCGGATATATGATCCCAAAGCAGTGAGCATGTGCTATAATCCACTCTCTTTTTTTTAAATTGATGAATGCATACACTGTATACAGTAAGGCAGTAAGTGAATTGGTAAAAGTTGACTTGAAAGATGACTTCCAACAGTGATTGTTTTCCCTTTTTTTAAGACCACTATGACAGGGTTATGTGACCGGCATGACAGGCTGGTGTCAGTAGACTAGTTTTTGGAAGCCTTGCTCGTTCGTCATCTTGCATTGTACAAGAAATTAAACGATGAAGAAGCGCATAGTAAAATTGTGCATGGAAAATGAGTAAAACTACATTTTAAAATGGTATCATGAGAAGTCAAGACTCTAGCAAACCATCTCCCTCCAAATTATTACATTACATCCCTTATGAATACTAATAAGATATTGATAATCACATTTAAGAATCCACTTCAACTACCTCCAGTTTCTGTGTTACAGTTGCATTAGCATAGAATTTTCTCTCAGATTTTCTAATGTGTGGAAAGATTTCCACCAATCCTCTGGAGTATCTGACTGGACAACTATATAACTAAGAGGAAACCTTACAGCACAATGCCATAGTAAAAAGACAACAAATTTGATTTTCACCATTAAGTTCCTACTGAATCCATTGTGACATTTTGTAAATATGAGAACTCATAAAACAACATCGTCAACCCTCAGCTCACACAGTCAACAGTAGTCAGCTGGCAGTAAATATGCTACCAAGAGAGCTCACTAGCAGCAGTGCTACCCACATGACGGCTACCTCATCCTCAACCTGCAGTTCATAATGGTCCCTCAACAGTCTCCATACAGTGATTGAGAAGGGTGTATCAGCACACTGTGACACCACTGTTGGGTGCAACAGAGCACATTTCCAACCATCTGTGATGATGGATGTGGTCAGAGGCGCAACCAAATTTAAACTGTCAACTGGGGAGAACAATGAAACTTTGCATTCTAACATTAAGTTTCTCTTTACTGCAGTTTTGTCTAAAGTTACTTGTGTAAATAGGGAAAAATAATCAAAATAATATTTTACATAACTTTAATTTACATGGTGCAACCTTCCTTCTCTGGACAGTGCACTCAGATTTAGTGATAGTATCATAATTCAGCAAACTCTCACTGTTGCAGGGTTTTATATTCCACATGTTCTTCCCACCAACCACTTTGAAATTAGCTTCAATACAGCAAAGCCTCCACTCACACACAGGACGAGAGGATGGTGTAAGGTTGTGCTGGCTTGAAAGAGACTGAGCCTTTATCTCAGACCTCTTCTTGGGCCCAGGTTTTATTCTCTAAAGTCTATTCAAATCAGCCTTGACATATCACTGGCATCAAAACTAGAGGAGAGCACTTGTCCTCCCTCCTTTCTGCTCCAGTTGTAGCTTAGCAATCCATTCTCAGTATCCATTTTAAAAACAGGTTTCATGGGCAATTGAATTTGAAATTAAATTCAAAGCATAATAACATTATATGAAATTTTGTTTTACTACAGGAGACGTTTATTGCTGGCATAAGAATTCATCATCTAAACTTATTTCACTGCTACATAATAATTAGGATGTGTATGCATCTTTAAATAAACTGTATATCTGAATGTACATGCAGCCCAACAGTAACAGGCTTTCAGTGCTGTAAAGGATTGTTGGATGGGATGGGAGGAAGAGGAAGTGCGGAATGAGAAGGATTAAAATGGTGAGAAAATGGGGAATATGGAGCAGATGGGTGTGCATACATGAATATTAACAGTAAGGGTTGAGTCTAATGCTGCAAACACCTATGGCTAATCCCGAGCCACAATGAGGGGAAGGGGTAGCGGAGCGAGGGGAAGAGAAATAATCTGAGGTTATACAGGGAGCTGCCAGGCCTAAATCACTGCTATGGTCCCCGTGATACTTAAGGTGTTAACACCTGATATACAGTCAGCCACTACTTCTATTCAGCTCGTAGCAAGTGTCTAACACTAACATATGGTGAGACTGTGAGGAAGTAGAGCGCACTTACACTGTTGAATTCAGGGAGAGTGTTAACGCTGACATGGACGCGCTCCTGGTAGACGTGCGGGGAGGGCTGAGAAGCTGGCACAGGAGTGTTCTCCATGGGAGGAGGTGCGGAGATTCCCATGGAGCTGATGGCATTGCCTGAAACAGAATCAGCAGGGGTCATCTTCATTAGATTCACATCATTATTCATCTTTGAAGCACCACCAAAATAATATCAGTGATTTTTATAAGCATAGTTACTACTACCAACTCTGTAAATACTTTGCATGATTGGACAAAATACATTTGAATATGTTGCTTTTAAGCCACATTAGAGGCATGGCTCCAGGGATGGCAATATTATCACAACAAGTGCTATTAAATTAGGTGGATATGCCCCTCAGGATGAACTGTAGTAGCTTTGGTGCTCTTACTTTTTATCTAGAGCCAGGTCAAAACTTTATTTGTCCAATACTTGAATGGGATAAAATAATTTAGTGGCTCTTCTGGACTTTCCAAACATTATTACACTGAAGAGATTAAATTTTCACCATTTTACAGCAACTCCTTTTCCAATGACTGCGTGTGAGGAAAACACTTTTTGAGTCTGGGTGGTTCACTTGATGATCCCATGCAATACCACATGCAGCCACTACACCAAAATCCATTCACAGCCCAGCAATGTTCCTGGCAGCTTGCTGTGAGCATGTTAGCATGCTGACATTACCATTGAGCTCAAAGCATTGCTGTACACACAGCTATAACTGCTAGCGTGTCTGCAGACTTTTAGTCGTGTTTTTCCTTAAACGTGACAAAACGTCCAACTATAAAATGTATCTGCATCTGCAAATTAACTTAAAAATTGACTCATTACAGTTTTAGCTCATTTAGCAAAAGGGGCGGAATACATTAATGGCAAATTAATATTAGTGGTAGGCTATCCCAGGTGACATTAGACGTGGGGTGGTGTGCAGGTACACCCCGTACAGATCACTAGTCCATCGCAGGGCCAACATATATAGACAAATAACCATTCACACTCACGTTCACACTTAAGGGCAATTTAGCATCACCAATTAACCTAACCTGCATGTCTTTGGACTACGGGAGGAAGCCGGAGAACCCAGAGAGAACCCACACAGGCTGTGAGATGACAGCGCTAACCACTGCACCACCGCAGTAACGATTGTTACATCACAATTCTTACTGCAGGTACATTTTACAAAAAAGCTGGAGAGAGAGAAAAAATGAAAGTCTTCCTCATAAAAATGCATTCTGATAGAGCATTTCTGGAAATTAATTTTCTCAAATGTGACATATAATTGTCCCCAGCAATTACACTTTATACCCAGTGATTCCAGACTGAGAAAGAAAATAGCTATACAGTAATAGGCTGGTAGACCTTTAAACATATGTTGTGGTAAATGTTTGAAATGCATGAACTTAATTTCTGCACCTATTCCATCCTCACATGTACTTGGGTTTCAGTATATTAACATATACTGTACATCACACAAGCTCATACACAAACACGCCTCGCGTTAGATCGGTCACACACTTCGATTAAGCTCCTGCTGGCTGGTGGCACAAAGCACGGCTGCAGTCCAATTCTGCTGCTGCATGTTTTGCAATTTCAGGCGCCACATGAGGTCCACATCTCACTTTGGCATGAGACATATCATAAACAGAGGCTACGCTTCGCCGCCGCTGCAGGAAACCTGCCGAAGCTACTGCAGTGACTTCATAGGCAGAGGTGGAGTAAAAAAAAACATATATACACACACACACACACACAAAGCAATGAGTCATATTCACAGTCACAACTCCCCAATGTAAAGGTGATGATTATCTGTCTATGATTATCTATCTATGTATCATAATACCTTGGTAATTATACTTAAGTATTAAATCCTGCTTTGTTTAGCTGCAGTTTAAACAGGCTTCATGTAATCTCCTGTTTGGGCAGTGTATAGTTTATTCATTATTCCCTCTCAGTGTTTGCTCCCTCAGGCTTACCATTGATAAATAGAGACTATCAGCAATTTCAGTTTCAGAGAGCCTCTCTCTCTCTCTCTCTCTCTCCCCCTCACACACACATAGATAACAAAAATCTATATAAAGTACAGAGCAGCTCTGTTTAATCTTGTCCACTAGACAGGTCATCATTATTTCTCATAACTTTATGAATGTCATGATGATAAAGAAGCACAATGCTCACTTTATGCTGTTTCAGATGCAACAAATTGTCAAAGTAAAGGTCTGAGTTATTGTTGGTCCCATCATGGAATGTGTTTAAAAAGCAAAAAGAAAAGGAGAGATGAATTACTGTGATATGCAAGCCATAATACACTCTATTGATTTCTCACTGGGGTGATTAATAGAATTTGCGAGGCAAAGCTGATGAAGGTTAACGCCATAAAAAGGCAAAACCACACACCACACACCACACACCACACACCGACATTCACGGGGAGCAAAGTGGTTCTGGCAAATTTCTCTTCCGTCCCTTTGAAGCGAGTGGGATGCGGGGAGCGGAGCATCCAGATTGTTTGGCAGCAATTTGACTTGAGAGGAGACCGTGGCGGGAGAGTGCGACTCTGATGTGAAACGTGCGTCAGGCTTGAGGAGGAAATGGCAGCAAAGGCGGCGAGATGGAGCAAAAGTGAGATGGAGAAACATGAGCAGCAACTGCTACTAATTGTTACTACTGCTACACTCATTCTCCTCACCTGCAGTTACAACCAATGGGATTGCTGACTGGACTGTACATAAATTAGTGTGTTTACATGCACATTGAAGTTCCACATAGAGGCCTGATATGATCTTACAGGTGAAACATGGTGGAGTTTTTACAGTATGCCCTGAATTTTTCATCTCATTTATAGCTGAGTGATTAGTCAAAAAATCAATTAGTCAGGAAATTAATTAACAGCTATTTTGAGGATTGGTTAATAATTTTAAAGTAAAATTCACTTGTTCCAGCCTCTTAAATGTGAATAATTAAACACATTTGGATTCAGGTCAGACTTCTGTTGAAACAAAACAAACATTTCACAGATGTCAAATTAGCTTTGGGAAATTATGATGCACATTTTACACTATTTTCTGATATTTTATAGGCCAAATAATTAATCGATTCATCAAGAAAATAATCTGCGGCTTAATGGGTAATGAAAATAATCATTAGTTGCAGCCCCCAGTAACAGCATTTTTATAGCTGGAATGACAATAAACTTTTTAAACGTCTAACTCTGACAACTCTAATGCCTCACAGTAATGTCCTGTTGTGTACATCATTATTTCAGTGCTATGGCTCCACGAAGCACATGTGACTCCACCTTAAATAACCAGCATATCTAAGGATACAATCTCCTCCTGGTTGGTACAAATCCAGTATAGTATTTATTTATGCTCAAGAAGGAAATATAAGAATATGATCAATAAATTGTGCACTTCATTGAATGTTAATGTGCAAGTAAACACACTAATTGGCCTTAAGAGACCAAAGTGGAAAACATGGGACTAAGCTGCAGGACAATAGAGCACATGTTCATAAGGCAAAAGTAATAATGATTTTCCTGCCAAAATGCTTATTTTAATTTTGATTTAAGCTACTACATTAAAAAAATATATATATTTATTAAAAATTGGACATAGCAGATGGCTAATGAAAGGGAAGTCTTTGTAAAGATTAGTAACTAGTAGATTGGGTCCAAGCCTAAAAATACACAAAACAAAAATCTCAGAGTGACTGACCCCATCTCATTCCAAAAATGACAATGCCTTTATTTCTCATAGCAAAGCTGGATTAAAAACACTGCACCATCTTGTGCCATTAGTGTTTATCAGGGATCTCTGACTGAGTGCTTGTACGGGCATTTCAGTTTCAGACTTTTTGACGAGCACTCCTATCTTTCACTGGAAAGAACTTCTTCAAGAAGGACACAACTGAGTAAAACTTGTGCAGGTCCTTATTGACACAGCCTTTTCTGCTGAGCTCTAAATTTTGCACTTTCCACCAATCAGCTAGTGGGCTTTACACTTTCTATTAACATTAAACATATGCTTAACAGTTTGCACATATTCTCTTTGTTATGAGGGAAATTACAGCCATTGCTCTGGGGCGACTGCACTCGAGCAGCTCTTTCTTTTTAAAGAAACGGGACAACTTGTTTCCAAGACAAAAGTTTACTTATTTTCACACTGTGTGAGTTTATCCTTCTGAACATGTTATTTCAAGGCATTTTGATGACATTTTGATGACAGATGTGTTGGGATTTGAAGATTTCCAGATAAAAAATTCATGTGAACAGAAATCCTACACAGCAGCCATCTATTATATAAAACATCTTCCAAATACTTCAGTTGTCAAAAGGTCACATTTATTTATCAGTTTATGATATTACTGTTATAAAACAAATTTATTTCCCCACGCTTCTCATAAAAACTTGCGTTGCACATAGATTTTTCCCCATTTTCCTGGGTATTATAATCTTCCCTTAGCCCATCTTTTTCTCTCAGATATTATTACTGAACCATTTCGCACTTCAGCATATACAGGACCTCTAACCATTTTCTGTTTTCATCTTCACAACTCCCTCCTCCTCAATCCCTCCATGATGCCGCACCTGCTGGATTTCATTATTCTCTTCAAACTCTCTGCCTCCAATTTATGCCAAATCATCCAAAAATCTCTCCATTCTGTGTGCGTCTATTGCACATCTTTCTTCTAGTGGCGTCCCCGCGGCTCTCTTCACACAATCACATCAGGACCACACCGATGACAGCAATAACATGTCACGTCCAAGTGAAGAACACACCATACAGTCTCACTCAATAACTAGAAGGATAAAAAAAAGTCTTCTGTACAAAGCCCATTTCAGAAAACAACTTGATTTCTTTTTTCCCTCCTGACAATGGCATGTCTTCATGTCACAAAAAGCCGCAATTTCATTTCATTGCACAACAGCGGGGCCCGCAACGGGAGGTGGGGAGGAGGGTGGGCTTGCCAACTTCTTTCCAAAAAGTTTTATGCGTAATGAAGTTTCACATGCCCTGATCCCAAAATTGCCTCTCATGCATGGGCAAATTACACCTTTGTTTGCTCCTCAATTTGTGCAAGTTAACAAGACCAAATCTCTGTGTGACTGGAGCACTGAAAAGTGCTGCACAGTTGCGCTTGCTTTAATCAGTTTTTATGCACACGCCCCACAGAGGCCACTCCAACCCTGGAATTATGTGCAGTGCTATGCAGCCTTCAATGAAACACTCGCTTGCAGAGAAGAACAAGCGACTCAAGGTGTGACCATTCTCATTATTATAGCGTACAGAATAGATGGGAACAATTCCCATGAGCGGGAACATTTTGACCACATACATTAACACCCAAGCGGTCAGAGCAGAGTAGCAGTTTTTCGGAAACGAAAAACTGAGGACTGGCTCAGGCAGAAAATATGCTAAAATGACTTGGGTATGTCTGTTAGGCATGATTTAGGTGTTCTTACAGCATATGGTGAAGCTCAAAGCACCCAAAGGTGACAACAGTATTGTGTGCAAGAATCATAATTTCATGTTTGGCATGCACTAAATGCACAGCTACCCAGTGCATTTAGTGCGTGGGTAAGGTCATGTTTAATGAGCTGTGCCACTGCTATTGTGCAGCCACATCACGCAGGCAAAATCCCTCCTCTGCACTACAGGTAAAATGCATATTTGCATCAGGTGCCGCATCAGCCAGTCAGGATGTCTGGAGCTGTGTCAATATTTCAGGCTTCTTCCTTCTGTTGCCTGGTGCAGTCCTAAATTACAATGTGCCAAATAATTTCTTGGCCAGACAGCGATATGCGTATCGACAGTTCCCATCAGGCTGAGGGTTTTTTTTGTTGTTTTTTTTTTTTGTGCCATCAAGCATGTAAAAGCGACAATTGAGATGCAGAGAACACACAAACACACTATGACAGGCAGTGACACATAAATGATACAAACTAACATTCGAGAAACTTCGACAAACTCTGAAAATGTTGGTGTCATTCAGACACCTACATTTTCATGTTAATGTTATCCTTGATGTAAGTGCTTTCATTAAAATGATTTCTTGAAAGTAAAACATCAAATACGTGAAATAATTGCATTCTCAGAAAGTGTATTTTCTGTTTGTTTTTTTTATCTAACTAATGTCCAATGGGCACGCTGCCAATTTAATCTTTGTGTTCTGTTGTCCTAAACGAAACTGAATTACAGGCACAGAGTACACAAAGACAATGCCTCAGCAGAAAGAGAGAAAGAGAAGAGTCTGTGGCACAGTGGGAAAGATAAAGAGGCCAAGAGTTGGATAAACCTGTGTGCACAAGGTGCACCCCTCAGTGCGTATATCAGATAGTCAAACCCTGAATAGAAACAGCTCGAGCATGTGGATATCAGTCTACCTAAGACTTGTGTAACTTAACACAGCCTGAAAATGAGCTCTAATAAATTTATGACAACCGTGTTATGGCTCAATCACGTCCACGAAATGAAGTACCAAAATAGCAATGCTCAATCACCAGGTGCAGTCTGCACTGGGACTTTAGCAATAATCCACAAAGGCCTTGCAGCAAAGGGTCAAAGTCAGGTTAAATGTCGTTCAACAATAGCAACCTTTCCATTGATTTATCTGGGCAAAGGTCCTAGTAGTTTGGAAAATGAAATTAATATGTCATCTGAGCATTAGATCAAATTAGTGACACGCACCAGAGGAAACAACAGTTTATAAATCATGAAATGTGTTTTCAAGATGCAGAAGCTCTCTAATGTTTTCTTATGTAGCTTGTAGTAAAGTCCTGGAGCAGATGTCGGACTCTGCTGTTGTTCACAGAGGAGCTCTCCCAACACATTAATGATGACTTTGGTGAATTCCAACCCTGAGCTCTTTAGGGGGGTCTGGTGACAGACATTTTGGGAAGGCTGTTGTCTACCTCTAAAATTCCCACTTCCACTGTTTAGGTCACAGAGTTACAGTACAAGGACAGATATATAACAAGGCAAAAATAACATGGAGTGAAATACAGTTCAGAGGGGCTATTTATACAACACCTATAGACCTAGACAGGGAATTAGACTGACATGTAACAGTCTATGATCAGGCTGTAAAACTGCCATGTAGAAACAAAGCAGTTTTATAACAGATTAATCCAAAACCAGATGAAAGTGAAGGGAGTTCTGCACTTTTCTTTAATGATGTCAATAAACAAATTTTAAATCCAATAATTTCTCTTGCAATTAGGTATAATGGCAGAATTCAACATCAGGACAGAGTATCTAATCTGCATTTGTAATGACTCACATCTCAAATAAATGGTACTTGAAAATAACTGCTTTTCATGGTGTGATTTCACCTAAGTGCCTGCCAGGTGGATGACACACCGGATGATATGCTGGGTCCCTGCACTGCTTGACATTCACAAGAAAACATTCATCATTTTATGATACTAATCTCTTGCGGGCAGCCTCACCTGATATTATCGGAATATTCCTGGATGAAGCCCGCACCTCCAGTGCCACTTAAATGATCCTAGCATTTACAGTGTTTGTACTCCTGCATTAAATTGCGCAGGGGATGTCTTTTCATATGGTCTGTGTTAACAAAGGATACGGACACACAACCTGTAGACAACACACGCAGCCACATTCAAATAATAAAAGAGGATTTGCTCCTCTGGCTCAAGCTTTGAAGATCACTTATTGATCAAAAATGACATAATTCAATAGTAATAACCACAGATCAACAAGCTTTATGCTCCACTGGGAGATTTCTTATCCAGCCACAGTCACTATCATTGACTTTAATGGTTGTAATTCATTTTGCAAGAGCTTGTGTGTGTGAGGGATTCAAATTCATGTACTGTAATGTCAAATCACAGACAGGTTCTTCACCATCTTTTGTCCATTTGATCACCACCAAGGACAAAGACTCCTAAAGCACGGACACTAAAAACTAATCTCCTATGTCACTGCCATAAAGTTATAAATTCTTGCTTTCACATTTAATCCTTCATCCTATCAACTTTTAATGCACATTTTATGTAAAATGTCAATGATTTATAGATATGGTAGCTTTCATGTAAAGGAGAGGACCATTTATTTTTAAATTCATGTGTGATATTTCCATGATCTGGGGACAGTCCAATCAATATTTGGGAGATGAACAGCTCTCTTTGGAACTGATCCAAGGCAGAAATCTAACAGACGTGAACCAATGATGTCATCCACATGTAAAATCTAATGCTGCTTCTTAGATATTTAATGGGAAACTGATTTTATGCACGTCTGTGATGTTATCTTGAGGGTCATCGCAAAAGTTTCACTCGAACCTAAGACAGAGTTGTCATCTGTGAAACTCAAGATTATCCCTGAATTCCAAAAAAAACAACATCAAAAAAAAAAAAAAAACTCTATCTTATGCTTAGACATCCATAATGATGAAGTTACTACCAGCAATATAAAATCAAATTCAGTGTCCTCATCTGGGCTAGGGGCTTTATTACAATCCATAGCTTAATTGTTGGTATTCACCATACATGAGCATGAACATCTCTTGCAAATATGCATGCATTTTTGTTCAAGAACTGGAAGATGTGTTTTCCACAAGGGAATACATAATATGAACCATACACTGCCAGATTTAATAGACTAAATGAATACAATCTCAGCGGTCGGTAATACTGTATACTCTACATTTAAAACAATATGCCAGCTGTTAGAGATGAGAAATGTGTTGCTTACCATGAGAGAAGACGTTGAACAGGAGTCCAATGATCATCATCCTGTCCGGTGACATTGGAGAGTTGGGGACTGGGGAAACTCGCACCCGGCTCGCTGCAGCTCAGTGACCCGTCTCGTGCCACATCCAGCCTCCTCCTCCTCCTGCTTGCTGCTGCGCCCGCGCGGACTGAGGCAGATCGGATGGTGCTAGTACACAAAGTTGGCAAAACTGAACCGTGCACACAGCTGGAGCAATTCAAGTTCTCGCGATTTTTGTTGTCCCATTTATTTGTCGGATCCCACTGCTATTGATCTCTTGCGAACGCATTCGGCAGATTCCCAAAAATATTCATCCAAAAAACACAAAGAAAAAAAGTTTCTCCGCAGCTGGTCTCCGGTCAGCTCCGCTCACACGGACCACAGTCTCCAAGTACGAGTTATGTCGCAGTTGCGCTCGTGTGTGGCTGCGTCGCAGCTCCACAGTTGTCCAGCTGGAGTTGAGATCAGAGCGCTGAGAGACTGCATGGCGCATCTCTGTTAAAGGCGCAATGTGATTGGCCCCTGAAAAAGCTGAATGTGCCCATGGGATGTTAAAATGTTTCCTGTGGGAGAACAGCTGGGTTGTTGCAGACAAGTTCAGCCATCAACGTGACGGACAACACAAGGTGTATTTATAGATTACACTAAAAAGTCAGTTACTTTGAAGGGGGGTTACATATTTATAGCACATCAACAGTACTCTCACCCACTGATCTACTTCATTTACTGCCACTGTGTTTGATGGTTTTAAAGACTGGCTGTGTTCGAAGCAAATCTCCACTGAACAAACATTAATGGCTTTGACCTTGAAACTGAACTTATAATGATGTGTTTTCTTCCCATACAGAGCTGCATTCAGCGAAAATATGCTCTTGTGCAGAAGGAGCATTGATTCATTCACAAAGACTGTCCTCTCTTTTCCCATTAGATATGTTTCGACCATGTTCTGGTTATAAATCCTGGTTTGCCCCCTCCTGCCCCACAGGTGCTTCTACAGTACGTGTCTGCTGCGTTGAGCTTAAACGTTAAATGTTAAATTAAATATGCCCCCTCCTCTGCCTTGAGACCAGTTTGCAGCTCCACAGCCTTTTTCATTCCTATCAGCTTACAGCAGGACCGAGAGTGTGAAATCTTTACTTGTTCCACTGGAACCACTAATGCAGCTGCTCTGTGGTTGTGGGGTTGGTTGGTCCAGAGGGGGTAACATGTAGTGAAAACTACTAAAATATGTAATATAGAATTTTTTCCTTTGTTTACCAAAAAAAGACAGTTTGATTGTGCAGTTTGTGCCTGTGCACGTAAAGATACTGTACAACAAAGGCAGCCATTCTGTATATTATTCTCCTCGTTACAAACACAATACAGTTTTTCAAATTGAAAGTCACACATATGTTTGTTTGAAACATTTCTCTGGAGTTTATGAAGTTATCCAATTTATAGTTAAAATACTAAACTCAAAAGATGATTAAATAAACCCACCGCTGCCTCTGCCTCACTAAAAGAGAACAAAAGCAATTTAAAATTGCAAAGTGCATGCCAATGACCTGTTGTCCTCACTATAATTAAAAGACAGCAGAGGGATTAGTGGATTAATTTACACGTCCTGTTCAACTGGATGCTCGAGTGGCAGCAAGAAATACAAGTGGACAGTGACTGTCATTAAAATGCACATCCAACCAAACAAGAACAACAAGGCATGGCCTTTAATAAGGCAGTGCTATCCACAGTAAACATGGCAGCACAAGGTGACCTCGCACTTCACTCAAACTAAACAATCTGCTCTTAATGAAGTTGTTTACACTGTAACATCAAACACATTGTAGTGTGTGTGAATAACAACTTGTTTCCAAGCATGTTTTCAGCTAAGTTAGGATTACTTCACCGTTATCTTGGTTTACTCCAGATAACAGCTACTCCTGCCTCAGAAGTTTGTCTATAGCAGGATCCCTCAGAGGAGGTTTGACACTGACCGCACAGCACCGCAGTAGTTCCTCCCTGTGGTCAACAAACACTGTGCATGAGATAAGACATGCACAGGTTACTGTAAGTTACACAGATCCAGATACTCCAATAAAGTGAGCACTGGTTTATTGCTGTCAGATAAGGGTGTTTTTAATTAGAGAGGTCTTATCTGAGTTTTGTGCGGCCACACTAAACATAGTTGGGCACAATAAGCTATCAACAAGACCCTAGAGACAACTATATGCAACAGCTGGCATTATCTTAATGAGAAACATGTTTTTGCTTCCAGCGCTGTTGTTCTATGAGGCTTGAAATAAAACATAAGTAGTTTCATAAACTGTCACAGGGACATATGAACCACTCCAACATGCTGTCATAACACTGAGACCTTAAGTGCAACGGGAAGCCAGCAAATTATGTCAAGCCTCATCAGCCTTTTGGATCATGGAAATTATGTAATGAGTGGCACTTACTTTACATCCTTTCTTTCAAATAGATAAAGAAAGCTAAATAAAGAGAGAGACCTTAAGTCTCTTGCTGCCCTCTAGTGGACAACTTTGATCAAGCTTCGACTGGATAAATAAAACTTTTATTTTGGAATTTCAGCACTTCTGTAGCACTTTCTGTCATCACAAGTATGCTCTCCACAATACTCAGGATCAAGGATTTCAGTGGGTGAGCTAATCACCTTGTGCTGCCAACCAGTACTGGAATGTAACTAGGTAAGAACTGTACTTAAGTACAGTTTTGAGGTACTTTACTGGATTATTTTAATTGTGTTGTACTTTATACATATAGTTCACTACATTTCAGAGAGAGATGTTGTACTACTTTACACGAGGTATCATGAGGTATCAAAATATAAAAGATGATGCACTGCTTTACAATCAACCCTTTGGAAATACTTGGTTTTCTGCAATAATTGGTAATCTGATCTTCATCTAAGTCACAAATGTGGACAAACACAATGAGTTTAAGCTAATAACACACAAACAATTATAATCATTTATATCTTATTTAAGACAGCCATTAAACATTTAAACTGCTGGTGGAAAAAGTGAGTGAACCCTTGTATTTAATAACTGGTTGAACCTCCTTTGACAGCAATAACAATATCAATCAATAGCTTGCAGTAGCTGTGGGTCAGATATGCACAACGCTCAGGAGGAATTTTAGACCATTCTTCCCCCACAGCTTCTGAAACTCAGCCATACTCTTTGAATGTCTGCTGTGAGCAGACCATAATATCTCTGTTGGGTTCTGACCGGGCCACTCCAAAAGGCAGATTTTCTGGGGTTTTTTTTAAGTTGCTCTGTATTAGATTTATTTTGATTTTTAGGGTCATTGCCTGCTGCAACTTCTACTGAGCTTCAGCTGGTGAACAGCCACCCTCACATTATCCTGTAAGATGCCTTGATAAAATGTATTTTCCCCGTGACGATAGTGAGCCGTCCAGGCCCAGAGGCAGCAAAGCAGCTCCAAATCATAATGCTCCCGCTGTCGTACTTCACCATTGGGATGATGTTTTCATGTTGGTATACGGTGCCCTTTATACACCATAGTACTGCATGTTCTTCTTGACACTTCATCCTTAGTCTCATCAAAACATTTAGCTGGAAGCACTGTGAAAAGTCATGCTACTCTCTGGCAAACTTCAGGTGTGCAGCAGCTTCCTCTGCCATGGACACACAGCCTACTCAATGATTTACATCTGGTAGACTCATGAACAGACGTGTTAATTATTTCCAGTGATTCCTTTAATCCTTTAGTTGTTCGTCTGAGGTCATTTTTAGCTTCATTGAGGATTCTGTGTTGTGCCTTTGGAGTAACCTTGGCTGGGCGCCCACCTCTAGGGAGAGCAGCCACAGTAGTAAACCATGCCTATTTATAGACTATTTGTCTTAATTGTGGACTGATGGATATCTAAACTCAAATCAGGAGTTCTTGATCATAAGTCTTCTGAGATCTTTTTTTGTTTTTGTTTTTTTTTTTGCGAGGCATGGTTCATATCAGCAGTTGCATTTTTAAATAAATGTCAAAGTAGTTCTAACCCACACCCCCAATCTTGTTTCATTGATTGGACTCCAGGTTTGCTAACACCTGATTCCACTTAGCTTTGTAATTCAAAGTAATTAGCTGAGGGGTTCACATACTTTCTCCAGCCTACACTGTGAATGTTTGAATGATGTTTTCAGTATGAACAAGAGCAAAGCAATTATTTGTGTGTTATTAGTTTAAACAGAACCAGTTTGTCCATTACTGTAACTTTGATGAAGAGATCACATTTTGTAACCAATCAATGCAGCTAATTCCAAAGGGTTTGCACATTTTTTCTTGCCACTGCATAACATTAATTAATATCTAACAATGCAATATATTACTAATAATATAACACTCTGTTTCTGAATAATTAATACTTGTACTTTCAGCAGGCCTACTTAAGTGCATCCCAGTATGTTGTTCAACAACATTTTGAGCATCTGGCATCTAATAACATCCAGATTTTCCACATAGCACACGCATAAATAGACCCAAGAAAAACGTCCACAAGCTAGAGCAGCAGTTCACCTGTTAATAGTTAATACGTTATAGGCCAGGTTATATAAAACATGTCAATTCAAAGGGAATGCACTTCACTGAAAAGCAACAGCACAGCCGTAGAGTATTATTAATTATACTTATGGTCGCTGGGAGTTGCTTAATATTTGCTCATACGTTCATTCATTATGGTGATTAGGCCTCACTGCAGTCCTTGACAGTCTGTATGTCCTTATGACTTTCCTCCAGTATGATTCAGGGGACAAATCTGTATCTACCAAGCCGTCGTCTTCATTGGTCTGAGGACATGACTTCGAGGAACCTAATAAGAAGAAGTTTGTGCAGAAACTCGTTTGATTTTCTGCCTAAATTAAATCCCTTCACGTGTATTTTGTAATATCAGAATCGCCTAGGACATATACATTTACGCAAAGTGACGACATCACATTCTATGAGTTTAATTGGCGGAGAACCTCGTGACCATCGCGGATTGGCCAAGCATCCGTTCGTAGTTCTCGTACTGTCTCGCGAGCCAGTGTGTTAGATAAATCCGCAACGCGGCTACACAATCGGCCATTTCGTCGGTGCAGGCCATCAGCTGTAGAGGGCAGTGGGGATATATTTTGTGTACTGGTTACCTGAAAGGCACATCAAGAACATCGCAACATGAGTGAGCAGGCTGTTTCTTTCGCGAAGGATTTCTTGGCTGGTGGTATCTCCGCTGCCATCTCCAAAACAGCCGTCGCCCCTATCGAGAGAGTGAAGCTTCTCCTTCAGGTAAAAAAAAAATCTGCCTTCCGGAAGGCTCAGTGTGTTAGCCGGCTAGCTAAGTTAAGTGCCTGTCTTTGCCGGTAGTCCTCACGTATCCGCAGGCTTGAAGTTTCATTCAGTAGTATGTGTCGTTGATGTTGAATTGATGAAAGTCGTAAGGGTGATGGGTCCAAGGATCTAAGGTCATCTCATCAGGCAGTGGGAAATGACCTACACGAGCCCGGCTGCTAACGCTAGCTTCCCACGTTAACCTTAGCCGGCGTAGCTAACAAAGGACAAACGCTTGTAGTGACATTGGGACATTGTGTACAAACATACAGTTACTCCTCCAGTACGTATATAACTCTAATATGTCATAGACACCTACAGCAGAACATCATGCAGATTATGTCCTTTCTTTAATTGACTACAGTATCGACATCGACAGTGTACGCCAAGACATTAGCTAGCGTTAAGCGAGATGGCTGTACCAAGGCCCGGTTCAGTCATTCACAGCCGGGTCAACGAATTTTACACACTTATCTGTCAAACATGCAGAGCGACATTAGTGCTATCCCATCATCTACTATCACCCCCACCTCACATTAATGTTAGTTAGATATTTTTTAATCTGTTAGATTAGCAAATGTTTGGTTGATCAAATCTCATTATGGCCGCCGTTATCAATTGATTGCTAGTAAACACTGATGTTGAACTGCACTTAGGTTTAGACTTTGCAGCAACTTTTACAGGTTTAACACCTACCAAGGTCACAACAAGGAGACCTTGTGATTGTCATATGCTCAACAGTTGATTGGCTCCACTAACCCTAACGCATTTTTTGGTTTTTCTTTCATTCCCTCAGGTCCAGCATGCCAGTAAGCAGATCACCGCAGATAAGCAGTACAAGGGTATCATCGACTGCGTTGTCCGTATTCCCAAGGAGCAGGGAGTCCTTTCCTTCTGGAGAGGTAACCTTGCCAATGTCATCAGATATTTCCCCACCCAGGCCCTCAACTTCGCTTTCAAGGACAAGTACAAGAAGATCTTCCTTGATGGTGTTGACAAGCACACCCAGTTCTGGAGGTACTTCGCCGGTAACCTGGCCTCCGGTGGTGCTGCCGGAGCCACCTCTCTGTGTTTCGTGTACCCCCTCGACTTCGCCCGTACCCGTCTGGCCGCCGATGTGGGAAAGGCTGGAGCTGGGAGAGAGTTCAGTGGTCTGGGTGACTGCCTGGTGAAGATCTTCAGGTCTGATGGTTTGAGAGGCTTGTACCAGGGATTCAATGTGTCTGTGCAGGGCATCATCATTTACAGGGCTGCATACTTTGGCATCTATGACACAGCTAAGGGTACGTTGATTTCCACACTCACATACACTTGAGCCCCTGAAGACACAAACATACACCTTCTAGATCTGTAACTGTTTTCTTTCTGTGTTTACAGGTATGCTTCCAGACCCCAAGAACACCCACATATTGGTGAGCTGGATGATTGCACAGACTGTGACAGCTGTTGCTGGCCTCACCTCATACCCCTTCGACACTGTCCGTAGACGTATGATGATGCAGTCCGGACGCAAAGGAGGTGAGTTTGGTTGACACGTACTGTTGAGAGTAGACCATTGCTATTGTTTAGTCGCTTGTGGTTGTTTGGGCAAATGCAGAAGGGCAAAAGTTTTATTTCTACCCCGCTTCATCTAACTTTTCTCTTTTCTTATCCTCCTCAGCTGACATCATGTACAGCGGGACCATTGACTGCTGGCGTAAGATTGCACGCGACGAGGGTGGTAAGGCTTTCTTCAAGGGAGCCTGGTCCAACGTGCTCAGAGGCATGGGCGGAGCCTTCGTGCTGGTGTTGTACGATGAGCTGAAGAAAGTCATCTAAATCATCTTGTTGTCACATCACTGTCCAATTTGGCTAAATGTAATAACTTTCCATTTCTATGGACTCAAGCGTTCTGCCTTATTTATGGGAACAAACTATAGTGTCTCACCACTAGCTGTGGGCGATGGCTGTACGTTGTGCATCTTTGATTTTAAACGTTCCACACCCTCTTTACCAATGTCATTCCTGTAAGAAATCTGATACCTCCTCCTGTCATTCACTAGGTTTGTATGGTCCCAACTTGAATAAATTTATTCTGGGGAACAAACTAAACCATTTGATTTCAACTGTCTCTTCTCCACTGTTAGTGCATGAGATAGGCACTCACTGGATAATGCAATGCACGAAGTGGATTACACCCAACTGCTATATTTACTCATGCTTATCTCTTCCTGAGCCTTCCTGGTTTGACCGTGGTCACTACTGGGATTGTAGAGTAGAACACCCGAGTGTTAGCTCCTTTGAAAATGACTTGACAGTCACCTGATTAAAAACTGCGGCTGACATGAATTTTACGCTCATTTTGTGGTGATCACTGATCATATTGGGGTCTTAGTTGTTTGTAGAATACATTTCACAACAAATTCAAATGACTTTCAGGAGAACAGTTACTCCAGTTATAGACTAGTACTTGGAAGTTATTATAAAATGTTAGTGCATATTGACATCAGGTAGGAACATACATTAGAAAATATCAGTGGATATTGCCCTAAAATCTTCATGTCCGAAGGAAAAAATGTTAAAAGATTTGACCGCACCAGACCCTGCAATGCAGAGTAACTAAAATGCATCTAGTTGTGCTGTACAAAGTTGTATTTCTGTAAGATGGAGGCTGTGCATGAAAAAATGTTTTGACATCAAACTTTTTTTCATTGTAGATTGAGTAGTTTAATCCATTAAAAAACATGATGAAAAAAGCCTAATGGTTTGGTAGAGCCCAAGGTGACCTCCTCAAATGTCTTGTTTTGTCTGACCATCAATGCAAAAACTGAAGACATTGAAGCCACAGTGATTATACAACAAAAGGGAAGCATTAAGTCTGCTCCTCTGAGATGCTGGAGTGAGCAAACGTTTGGCATTTTCATTGAGAAAATGACTGATACTTTAATCAATTATCAAAAGGGGGGGGGGGGCAATTACATTTCTGGCAATAGACTAATGGTTTCAATTCTAATTTTGACAGCAGTCACTACTAGACATTAAAATGTCTTCCTTGGCTCATGAATGAAATTAGGTGTGTCCTCAGTTGACTTCAAACATGTTGGATCAAATACAATTAGGCGTGACAGATACCAGTGAGTGATGAAGGTTTGGCTGTATAAATACTTACTCTATTAGTCATATCTATACAGAGTGATCATACATTGGCGACGACCTTTGACAATAAAGACGTCTTCTACGATTATCAAGACATTTGTACTTGGTGGTAGTAGTAGTAGTAGTAGTAGTGTAGATTTGATGCCAAGGCGACAATAGGAAGGTATTATCGGATGTCGTGTAGATTAACAGGGGATGATCTCATTTCTTCCTACCGCACCCTTACACCGTTCACAGTCCATCTAAACAAACTAACCAGAATTACTTCTTCTTACAATGTCAAATCAAGGAGAAGACGTCGTCACCGGGACAATTTAGCGGTGACACTGCACAGAAACGGAAGTTTCAAGGTCCACTCCCCCATGGTTTTAATCCTCTCTGCTCAGGCCTGAGATACTGCAGACTGGCAGCAGGGGGCGCCTTTGACCAACAAGTGTTGAAACCGGCGCGCTCCCACACCCTCTGCGCGCGCACTCAACGCGGGGTGTCTAAAGCTTGAAAAAAAAAACAAACAACCCATATGACTTATTTCCTTGTCATGATACTGCGATAAAGTATCAGGTGACAGCGAGTCCCAAAGGTAATGCAGGTGGACACCATAATAAACACCTGCACAGCGCACTGCACTTCAACACATTATACTCCAATACTGTAACTGCTGCCTTTTTGTCAGTTAAAGTTTAGAGCTGTTGATATATTATAGGTCGATGTATTGTAGATTTTAATGTGCTGTTTTGCCCGCATCCTCTTGTACAAAATAGCACAATAACACCTTATGATACAATGCAATATATCAGAAAATAAAGGAAGGAAGAGTAGTCATAAGGTGCATGAATAGATGAATAAACACTGTCTGGTTATTAAAGTGGCCATAAAGCAGCAAATAAAATGGATGGATTTGGAATCATTTATATAATTTTCCTGTGCATCCTGTGTGTCACAGTCATTATTCAAAGAGAGCACATTTGCCAGCATCGCACCAATTTATGATCAGGTACAAAGACTGTGATTAACTTTATGCGCAATGGAAAATATGTAAAAATATATTTAAAAAAAAATCACAGATCATTTTGGTAATCAGGCTGCTACTGTATTTTTCATTTATCTTGACAGTGTGGTTTTAGCTGTAATACATAAGCTTGAAAAGTGAAAAAATGAAATAGCCTGGAGTAGAAATAAATAAATAATCAGAAAATAAAAAGCCAAGCCATGGTGAAGCAACCATTTTCCTCAGACAGGCTCATTCTAAAAAGCCCTTATAATTCATTCCTCTAAATAAATCTTTTAAACCAATATTTCAACACAACCTGAATCCAGCATTAGAATACAATAAAGGCCATTCTTCCTGTCCCCCTTTTTGTTCTATAATGTGTTTAGCAGATTACAACCTAAGTATATGGAGCATTAACACAAACTGTATCACAATTTTAATATTAAAAAATCAAATCTAAAATTGACAATGGTTAGCCTTGCTGGAATTGAAGCTTAGATATTAATAGAATTGTATTAAAGGAGGTTATTAAAGGGTGAAAATCAATTTGACTTGAATGCATAATGAATTTTATCCAAGTACATTTTCACTTTATTTCATTTTGCAATGATAGTGATCATTATTTTTTATTTGTCTGAGTAAAAATACAGTTTAACACTCCTTGGTTGCTTCATCTGGCAGATATGACGATCAGTCTGTAAAAGCTAAAATTGATGTTGGTGTTCTGGTTGTTCTGGTTACTCATGCACTAAGTTAATCAGGGTGTTTATTTGATTTCTTTGGTCTGTGAACAGCTGTGCGAATGTGTGTGTTACTGCACAGCAGCTCAGGAGTTAACACAAACTCGTCACAGTAACTTAGGCTCTGGTTCCTGGAAAATCTTTTCTGCGTAGAGTTTACATGTTGGCTGCATCAGTTTCCTCCCACAATCCAAACACTGCTGGTACTGCACACTACACTAGCATTGCCTTTAAGTGTGAAGTATGTCTGCAATTGTTTATTAATCATTGTTAGATTTGTAATGGACTGGCAGCTTATGCAGTCCAGGGTGTTTCCTGTCTTCTGCCCAGTGCATCCTGGGATACGATCCAGCCTGTTGTTCAGGATCTCATCACACACCACATCACACCAGGCAAATATTATTTATGATATGAAAATGTATTTGATTTTAACAGATACACTTTATCTATCAGTGTGGTTTTTAAGGATTTACCGGGTATCAGTTTGTAATTCTTGGCAGTGCAGTCACATGATAGTTAGATTAATGTTACTGGGAAATTGGGGGTTTTTTTGTATGTACTGTAATACTGTGCAGTTTAATCATGAGAAAATCCATAAAAACTGTCAGGGAAAAACAACTGAAAAAATAAAGCAGCAACAAGACTTTCTGTGAAGTACAGGAAAGTACTAGTTTTTATTCCTTCATAATCAAACTTCACAAACAGCTTGAACTTGTACAATACCTCAGAGAGTGAAAATTACAAAAAAAGTGCTGGTAACATTTACAAAAATCATCCTTACTTAGCAACAATCAGTTTATTCTTCCACACTTTTTTTAGTCTTTTGTATTAAGGCTTAATACTTCTGTATAAAGTATATGCAAGATAAGTCTTCACAGTTTTTCGAAAAAAGTCACAATATTATGTAACATAATGAAGCTTTTACGGCTATTTTCTTTATAATAACAAATACACATCACTGGTAAATATATGTGAAATACAGGGCTTATTGTAAAATGGCAAGTAATGATACTGTTTGCTGAGATAAATTGATTCCACACACTGTTATAGGAAACATACCATTGCTATAACTGAAGGAGGAGAAAAAGAAAATGATAAGCATAAACACTTGGGAGATCGCCTCCAAACTTTGGCACATCCCATGAAACAATTTCACAAAATATGAGATTTATTTTTGAAATCATACATATGGAAGAATAGTTAAACTGGCATAAAGTGAAAACATGCTGTGTAGTAAGGTGCTAAATCAGAGATATTACGTTGCCAGCCTTTTTTTTTCCTTTTTTCTTTTTTTGTGTTTTCCCACATGGACTAACATGAATAAGGTGCATTTGTAAGACTCAAAGCATGTAGGCCTTTCTTAGATGTCAACAAAATATGTAATAAATACAAGTTTTCAAAAACAACCTAAATTAATTTGACCAATAGTCTTGAGGCGACCTCGTATACTCATGCATTCCCATGGATTCAGAGAAATGAATATCTCTACTGCAGTTGTGTAACTCTCTAACTGTGGCATGTGAAAGTAAAAGCTGTATTGTATTCATGGTATGTGTTATTTGCTTTTTTTTTTTTTACTATTTTTATTTTATTTTGCTTTTTTTTTAAACTGTTGAAATTGTGACAAACTTGATGAGTAAGGAGATGGAATAGAAAAACTGAATGCAAAACTAAGCCAAGATATATTCACAAGATCCTCTAAGCTGCACTGGTTTACAGGTCAACAGATGAGAGCTCTAGCCCTAGACTTACCAATTTCACCCTCATGCATACTGTACGGTTAAAGTGACGCAACAAGCTTGCTTAAATAGTCTACATCACAAAAGCAATTTGGTTTTAGTGCAAACACAATTGGCTGGCTTCAGCTTCTCAATAATAACAAGCTCACCAAGGAGATTACAAGAAGGCACATACTTATGCTTCCTCTAACACGCAACATATTTAGACAAACCGCAACATCTTTCAACAACACCACAAAGCGGTGAAAACAGGAAAGCTACTACATCCAGATAAAATGGTGAAGTTTTGCTGTTTGTGAATTATTGAAAAATTTACACTTATCCATCAACAAAATAACGACGTCAAAGGTCAGTAATTAATGCTGTTTGAGAATGACCTCGTTGAAAAAGGATGAAGTATGGTACATTTTGGTGGACACAGATTCTCTATGTATGTTGCCAATGATGCTGTGTTTTTAAATGACAAAAGGTGCATTTGGAATTTATATATTTTTTCTTTCCTCTAAGAAGTATTTCATTATTGTTTCACTTTAAAGCATTTTTTTGTAACTTCCCAGATTAAAAAACAAAAACAAAAAACACTCAAAGTGACCAAATATGCAGAGATATAAGACGAGTGTTTTCTAAGGGAAAGGTGTGCATGACAGTGGACAGCTGGGTTTATCTTTTGGTATTTGTGTTTATCTTTAAAACGTGTGGTTGGCTGTGTGATGAAGACAACTGACTCATGGGAAAATGATTCCTTTCCCTCATACATCCCTTTCCTAACTTCAGATCTGTAAGAGCTGCTGGATTTGTCCAAAACAATCACAGGAGGAAACAACAGTTTTAATGCCCCTCAAATCTGGACACTAATACTCCGGGGGGAGTGGGGGTGGGGGGCGGGGCTGGGGGCGGGAGGGGGCGGGAGGGGGACCTGCTGGGCGACTACAAAAAAAAAAGAGAAAAAAAAGAAACAAAACCTGTCATACGAACAACAAGATGTGGATGCCACGTGCGTCTAAAAAGGCGACCAATTCTGTACCTTTAAATACAAAAATCAAATCAAATATCACCATATACTCAGCATTCCCACTGTGGGCAGACAACTGTCAGATACTATGGATCGAAAATGTGTTGAGTGAATTATATTGCTTTTGATAGAAGAAGACCAAAATAAGTCTAGTGCAAATCTCTTTTCTGGTTTGAGAAGTGGTGGTTGGTGTGTAATGAGACTCAACTGTCATATCTGCTCTACCATAACAAGAACATACCAGGTGAATTTGAGAACTGGATAGCTGTCAAGTGGTGTCCCTTTACATTTTTTTTTTTCTGAATATTTAAGAGAGCACTCTTTTGTCTTCAGAAAATAATAAGATAAAATAAAACAAACAAAAAAAATCTGTCACCAGTCAATGCCATGCAACAATTTGGAGGGAGAACCCTGATAAATATTTTCTATTAAATGTAACCCATCACCCAATGAATGCAGTTTGCCAGCACAAAAGAAATATCTTAACTTCTTATGTTTAAATATTTTGAATGGGAGGTTGGCAGCCATGTTTAGTCACCCTCCCCAGTACAGCTGGGAGGATGTGCTTCCCTCTGTCAGCTCACATCTGTGCTAACGGGTGTCGTCTGTGCAGTTATGTCTGTCAAATACATCTCTCAACTTGGAAATGTTGGAAAACTTGCTCCAGTCCAGTGTTTGACAAATCATGTTATAAAAACGTTCTTGCACATACATTTAGGAAAAAAAAAAAAAAAAAAAAAAAAAAAAACTTTATCCCCTATTTTCAAAACAGCAGTCAATACATTTCAAACAAGCTTGTTTCATAACAATAATAATAATAATAATAAAATACAAACCAACTTGGAGCATAAATTATCAAAAACAAACTGAAAACACATTACTGCAGCATATATTTCAGGGTTGCTTAGTTGTGATGTTAACTACCTTTACTACAACAGCTCCACTTCTGCCAAGTTCATAACTATATAGGAGAAGTATTTTTAGGGAAATAATAAAATATCAAGCTAATGTACGCAAAAAAAAAAAAAAAAAAAATAGCCTAACAAAATATACACATATTTATAAGCACATCTCATAGTTCAACTCAAGTGCATGTTTACAAAAGCATCTACATACAGGATATGGCAGCAAAAAGCCTGAAAGCCAGATGAAAAAAATAAAAACCTAAGCTGCTTTATATTAGGGCACATGTAATTTTCTGATTTGCAATGTCAATATTTGAGAAATTCTGTCTTTGTCACCGGGTGTAAAACATCGCCCGAATTACAGTAATCAAATTTCCTATTTTGAACACACAGGATGAAAAATATACAGCAGATTCACCTATAATTAGAGTTTACAGTAATAAAATATTGTCAATTCTTTTCTTTTTTTTGCCAAATGGTTTACATTCTGTTTACAGATGATGTGTTGTTATTACAAAAATAGATAATCGCTTTCATAAATATTTGGACCACGTTATGACGTTTAAATCCATGTTACAGTTTGGTTTTATTTTTGTTTTCATCGTGTAGTGATGGCTGGCTGTGATGCTTATTTTTTTTTGTTTGTTTGTTTTTTCAGTGAACATGAAAGACTGTGATGTTTGCTCAGAGATGGTGAGCACCTCAGCGAGATTTGACTTGATTTGTCGAGACTGAAAGTTGTGTATTGTGATTCTCTTTCCTTGTTTTTTGGCTTAATAAAACAACCTACAAATATGTGCAAACTTAACAATCTTGGTCCATCTCAAGTATAAATGGCTAAATGTACTCTAAGTCACAATGTCAGATTAGTATTTTAGGGACAGCCTTAAAATATTAGACAGTGCCAATATTTGAAGAAAAAATGTATAACATCAACAAAAAAGGTCAGACAAACTATTTAGATATAATCCAATGTGAAGGTGAACAGGTCTACACTTATTTGCTAAAGGTGTGTATAGAAGACATAACCAATCATTACTGAGTATTATTATGTTTTGTCCGAGGAACAATGCAACATTTACAATCTTATACATGTTTTAACATGCGATAGTTTACATCACAGCTACTGTGTCAGATTCATTTTTATGTTTTGTTGCATTTCTTATATAAAAAAAATCTATTTTGGTCTACAATAGGCAAATTAACACAACCACAAAACTATAAACAACTGATCAAGTGACAAAACATAGATGCATTTTCACAAGCACCCTGCCATGAGAAGAAAAAGAAAACCCTAAAATACCTGTAGCAATCCTAGCCCCCGATCGTATAGGAACCCCCCACACACGTAGAAAAGAAATGTTAGTTTCTCCATAAAACTTAAATTATCTTAACCCTTCTTTGGTTTGTCAAAACAAACATTGTCTAGTACAATTTTTTTTCATTCGACTCCTAATGATAAGCATGGCCCCCGTTTTACAAATTACTGCCACCAGCCCCTTTAGGAACATTACAGTGCTAAAAAAAGTTTTTTAAGTCTAAATCTGCGCATCAGTTATGGCAGACTCAATGTGTTGGCTGAGACAGTGACCAACATTGCGGTGAAGAAGAGCCTTGACCTCTCTTTTTGCTGTTTTTGTATTTTACGTCTCTCCCACGATACAAGAGAAACCTACAGAGTGATAGCATAGTGCATGTTGTCTTTAGAACCAGTCCACACAAGCGTAAAGCTATGCTGGAAGCTTATGAGGTTTTGTGATCTCGCTGAGAAATTTGACTTTAAAAAAAAAGATCTATTTGAGGGAAATGTAAATCTTAACTACGCTTTAATGTGATGGGCAATGTTTGCCACTAACGTGATCAAATATCCCAACAGTATCTGTAAAATGATTTAAGCGCTGGAAATCCTCTTTAATATTAGGTTAGTTAAGTGTGGAAAATGAATGCCAGACTAGGATTTGGAATGTTCTGAACTTGAACAGGAATGCATGTTTTTAGTTACGCTGCTGCACACTTTTTAACACTAATCATCTCGTGGAGCCGGACTAAGCCAAAAAGACTACAGCGAGTGAGAACACAAAGAGGCTCAATGTTTAGTCCTCTGAGGCCGAACCACACTGGAGTCTTCTCATCACTGTGTTTAAAAAAAAACAAAAAAAAAAACAAACAAAAAAAAAAACCCACTGTTATCGAGGGACACTCAAAATAAAAAACAAAGTACTCCCCTACAGGAAAAAAACCTGTATAGACAGGACTGCATGCTTCATTTGGACTGATAGATGTTAGTTACCTGATGATGATGCTTTACTGACAACCTCATCAGGGTAGTGTGAATAACTGCATGTTTGGAGAAAAGCATCATAGTTAATATAATCTAGAAGTTGTTATAGCTTAGTTTAGCTGTGTCGTACTTTTAAAATTTGAACAGCTGCTTTGCTGCGTGTGTGTAAAAGCTCAAAGTGAAAACAGAATCTGGATGTTTTTGTCTGCAAAATCTGAACAGATGCTGTTTGTGTGTGTCATAGTGTGACAGTTGGATGACAGGGACTAGCTATATCACATTGCCTACATCATTAATGCTTCATATTTAACATTAAATGTCTATGAAACTAAGCTGTCAAAATGTGTATTTGTTAATCATAGCTGTTTTCTCCTATTTACTTGAACACTATGTATTATGGAGGATTTAAAGATTCAAAATAAAGGCAATCACTTTCTTTTGGTATGATGCTTATTTTATTGTTAGAAATTATGTTTATCTTATAAGTTTAACAGAAATTTCTTACTTTAAATGATTTATTACATTTTCCCTTTCCTGCTTGGCTCTCACATCTAATTTAACAATAGTGGTATAATTTTTTTAAAAAAAATCATTTTTTCTAAATTTGGCACAGTAACTAGGCTGGAGAAGGTTAGAGAGAGAAAACTGTGGTAATTAGTCCACAGGGGACAGAATAATAAGCCATCCCAAAAATCTTTTATCTAGCAGCCACTCAGCCCTGAATCTTGATTTATGGTTTTTCTCCTACCATATTTCCTTTTACTTTTGTTTTCATGTTGTTAAATGAAGCGCTTAAATACCTTTGAGTTCTGAGTGCTTGTGTTCATCTGTAGTCAAAACTTTTAATTTGTAATCTCGTTTTGCCTCCAAGTAGCGGTTAGGGAAATCTAGTCTAACGTTCAATGACCAGTTTCTTTTTTTTTCCCCCGTTGCTTGTCGTTTGCCCTTTACAGTTTCAAGCTGTACATAAACAACCAGGCTGTCAGATAAGATACAACTTTAATGATCGTTGTGAAACTGGCATGGAAACGCATGTGGCGGGCCTGTCATCAAGGTCAAAGGACACATGGTGTACTTTGAAATAACTATTAAAGCAACTTCCAGTTCTACTGGCCACCAAAACCCTTTTAAAATTCATTTACAGTTAAGTGTCAGTGGGTAACTACTGCCATGTTTGTAGATTTAATTATAATCTGAGAAATTGTGTTATACAATAAGTTCAAAATATCCAAAGATGATGGATTTTCACTCATTGGGGTAGAGTTAACTTCACCTCCTCAAACTGATGTGTAGCAGCTCCTCTGCTGTTCATAAAGTGCCACTGCCCTCTCCCCACAAAACATACA